>OX421492.1:71387331-71557331 GCA_949126835.1 Anisus vortex
GTAACTAGACTTTCTCTAGTGAAAACTGGAACCAGACTTTCTTTAGTGTAAACTGGAACTAGACTATCTCCAGAAAAAACTAGAACTTTCTCTTTTGTTTCCATATGCCCTTACCCATCCAATCAGTTCAAGCCTACGTAACGAAAATAAAAAAGCAATTATAATACATAAAAAAGCATTCATAAAAAAAAAAAAAAAAGAATTATGTTTTCATAAATCATGTAGTTTTTATGGGAAAAAAATTTAACTTTTTTTGGCTATGTTTAGCTGATATAATTCATAAATATACAAAAGTGTATCTTCAATTGGGCCCATAAATAAGAAGAAAGTGTTTCTTAGCGATATGATCTAAAATCTGTTTCGTTTCGTTGATTCGTTAAAAGAAATGTCTGAATGGAATCATAAAATCTTCTGTCTATTTAATGATATTTCCTAGTTCATTTCTCATTGTACCATTATAAATGAGGGCATTGTCGAGCTAAATGCCAATAATGTCTTCACTTATACAGGAATGGACAGACCCTAAGCTGGCCTGGCGGACAGCAGAGTACGGTGGAGTGGACCATCTCTATGTCCCGTCACAAAACATTTGGCTACCTGATATCATCCTATACAATAAGTAAGTGGCTAGTGTTACCTGTACCAGACTCCACGCCACCTGGTGGGCTTGAAACAGGAGCAGGTCACTCTCAGGGAAAATTCTGGAATCTGGATGGTCGGTCGGCACAAGCTGTGATTTTTTATATATATTTTTTTTTACTTTGATGGAAAGCGAGGCTTTTGTCTTCTGATGGCTCCGGAGCCCACTCTTAGGTTCTTACCAACGGACTATCACGGAGCTGATATCGTGCTCCATCAATGCGACACGCTGATGCCCCGACCATCCAAGAAAGATTTTCATAACGAACAAAAAACCAAAAAGGGCAGTGGCTCGCTCCTTCCATCATGGTGGTTGTGGAGGCTCTCAGTTATTGTAACAACACCCGTGGCCCGTAGCTTTGATGTTGTGTCAGCACCAAAAACCTCTCTCAATGTTACACATTGTGTCCACTCCACTCTGTCTGGTGTCCGTGTGTGGTCAGTGCACAGCTCTGTCCATCAGTTCTGTAGGTCTTCATGCAAACAGGTAGAGAAAACTATATACATTAATGTTTTTTTAAAGAGATGTCTCATGACTGACGTTTGTCCATGAGACATTATTGAAGCTATAAAGTCATCATTATATATTTCTAATAATAATACTTATATAAATTAATGTTAAGTGCAATTAATACACTTTTTCAATAGCAATAGAAATGTTGATCTTACACTGGCTTCAGAAACTATATATATATATTGCATTACTGCAATTCAAATGAATTTTGAACTGCATAGCTTTTTATCAATTGTTGATTGGTCGTTTTTCAAATAGTGAAAGTAATGGCAGATAACTCCCAGGAAAGAAAACTACTGAGTACCTGCCTTTCGTACTTAAACTACAGAATCGATGACAATGTTTCACTTGCATGTTATTATCTTTTGTCTTTTATGCTATTTTTTTCAAACATATTTTAACGTGTGTATACACATATTGTTGTTATTGTTTTGCATGATTATCTGAGTATGTTTTCGATCATGCATATCTCTATTTATCTGTCATATCGACAATGTTTTTGCTTTCAGTTGCTCTAGTTGGAATTCAACATCTTCAGAATCTAATCCGTTTCTTATTTTCAGAAATAAACATTTAAACCCCTAGTTCAGGTTGTGTTAGTCACATCATTAAACATCATTAACCTAATACAAATGGCCATAATAATTAAAGCCATTGATATGTGTCACCTAGCTTAAAATCGAAATCTCTGCTCTGTTAAACATAATTTAATTAGGCTGAAAAAGTCTAGCTAAGATTTTAATTTTTTTTAAACTATTCCATAAAAAAATAGTTTACGCTAAATGATTTTAAACTAAAGCTTTAGATAGTATGAATAATGCATAATTCATGAATGATTATTCATTACCTTGTCTTATATAAAAGATTTGAGTTTGTAGCGTTCAGAAATCAGGATAAATCTAGAGTTCATTTGAGAAGGAAGATTATCCTAAAACAGCTTCCTTATAATTCCTAATTGTACTCATTTATATTTTTTTAACATTAAAGAAACTATTTTTAAGTTAAAAAATTAAGAATTAAGTTAAAATATAGGTGTTGTTTTTTTTTAACCAATGCAAATGCAATTTATTTCGTAATTGATAGCTGTGTTTCTTCAAGTACTATCTGTGTCAATTTTATTTAACTTCTTTTCTGAGTAAAGGTTTATTATCACGTGAAATATCTCTTCAAATATAAATTATTTGTTTAACTCAGAAACATACAAAACAATATTTTAAAAAGTGGCCTTTGAAAATGATTAGAGAGCAAACCGTTTTTTACCTCCAACTCACAGCTAACTATGTGGCGACTAACCAATGCTACTAACCCATACATTCCTTTTGTTATCACTGCAAAAGTAAAAAAACAAAAATCTGTGTGTGTATAATGAAGGACTCAACCTATATTCACTCAAGGAATGGGAAGACGTCAACCTAAGATGGCATGCCGCGGAGTATGGTGGGATAGAAGAGTTCCTGGTCCCCTCAGAGAAAATCTGGATTCCAGACATCGTCCTCTTTAACAAGTGAGTAAGTCGTTCTGGCCTCCATGTCATGGGACCCTACGACATTAAATGTCCTGGCCTCCATGGCATGGGGCCCTACGACATTAAATGTCCTGGCCTCCATGGCATGGGGCCCTACGATATTAAATCATTCTGGCCTCCATGCCATGGGGCCCTACGACATTAAATCGTCCTGGCCTCCATGCCATGGGGCCCTACGACATTAAATCGTCCTGGCCTCCATGTCATGGGGGCCTACACTAGTAAGTCGTTCTGGCTTCATACAAAGGAACCCCACGATAGTCATTCATATTTTATTATCTTCAAGTCAAACTTTTGACTATTCCTGAGACGTAAATTTTGTCTCTCACCTCCCAATAGATTATTATTACGTGTGGTTACTTTAAAACTCCTACTCAAAAATTACTTTGTTTTAAGTACGTGTATTGAAATTTAGGAATCAATAATCAAATCTTAGGTAAGGAAGACATTTTAAAGAAATTTTACAAAACAAAAACATATCTTTACAATATTTTTTTAAACCAAAAATTAAATTGATTGAACAGAGAATATTTGCTATTGGAATCAAATGGAAAAAAAAAAGAGGATTAAACTAAAATTAAAATCAATATTTATATCTGTTTTGCATTTCCGCTATTTTAAGTATAGAAATGTTTACTTTCACCTGTTTCATTACATTCTAGAGATATATTCTATCTTTAATTTAAGCGTGAGTCTACGATGACATATCTATTGCAAACGTACAATTTTTAAAATGATTTATTTCTCACGAGATAAGTTCATGGTGAAGGGAGTTAACTCACTTAGATATTCTAATCAACAGCTGTGTTGTATAATGAATTTGAAATATTCTTTTCGCTACCAGAACTGAAATATTTCTCTCTCCTCTAATCCTCTATTTATCTATGTATCTGTCCATCAATTTATCCATCTATTTTTCTCTCTTTCCTCTATTTCTGTATTCTCATCTCACTGACCGTATTTTTATTTATCAGCTATGTTTTTCTATCAATCTATTTGGTTGGTTTTTTTTATATTTATCTATATTAATTTGCTTAATTATAGGTTGATATTTTTGTTATTGATTTCATTATGTTATAATCTAAAATAAAATGTTCACATTAATACCAGGTCAAAATTATTTTCATAATAAGCAAAAAAACAGAAGAAAATCATGAACTAATTACATTACGTAGTAGCTTTGAAACATATACATATAATTTGTTTATTGTAATATCTGCCTGCACATTATCTGCATTATTTATATAATGATTATTATAAACAAACTAGTTCAAAGTTATTTAATGCATATATATTTAGTAAAGAAAGAATACAAGTTTATAAACAAGTGTAGCCCTATAAATAAATACCTGAGAATATATTTTTTTAAACTATTTGATTCGTTTCATATTATTTTATACTAAATGTAAAAAAAAAACTCGTTGTAAGCCTCAACATCTGGTAGTGACCTTCATACTTTCTCATTAATTATTTTATTATAAACGTTTCCCATGGTGTTGTGTTCTTATTGTTCACCTCAATGTTTTTCCTTTTGTTCACTGCATGCTAAGGTAAACACCACATCTCTTGAGTGTTTACCACAACTATTGGTACATGTCAAATGTTTTACAACTATTGTTATATGTGTGTCCATATGTGTAAGGGATGTGCAGACTACACGCAGATGTTGTCTATTTGTTCAATAAGCTATTTTCTGACCATTTTTGCATATTTTCCTCTCTATTATATTCATTAATCTATATAATGGTTGGTCATGTAATTTTTTTGTTTTTAATAAATGAAAGTTATTCGTTTGCATTTGGTTTTCAATATCAACTAAAGTACACTAAATTAATTTCTTTTCTAAATGTTTTTTAAATGTTGCTCAAAAGAAAATATTATTACGGTATATTGTTTTTGTAGAAATTATCGACCATATCTTTCTTAGAATTAAATTGTAACATTTATTAGAATAATTATACATTAAAAAAAGATTTTTTTCTGAACTCATATGATTCCTTAAAAAGATTTACAAGCAGGGCCGTATTTAGGATTGTGGGGGCCCTGTTCCCAAATTTTTGTGGGGGCCCCTCGTGGCCTTGCCCCTACCTTCCACATAGGCATACCTCATAAAAATGCCGTTAAATCATGGTTTAGTAAGGCATATATTAAGATAGTTGGGCTTTTTCAGAAGTACATTGAAGCACTCAAAGCGGAGTTAATCAAAGGCAAGACTTTCAAATTTCATACCACATCAAGTCTAACTGGTTTGATATTATTACAACCTTCTTAGATGTAGATCTTTTTTTAAGTAAAAAGATATTGGCTAATTAACAATGCCCATTTGCGGAAAAAATCTGGAAGGAAGCTGATTAGGAAAGTCATCTGCTTTTCTCAACTGCTAGGTATTCACTCTTTTACGTTCAGCTTTTGGTTCAACTTACTTTTGTAAACAGATTTTATCACACATGAATGCAGTTTTAAACATACAAGGAAGTCATTTACAATTGACCGCTCATTAATTCATAGAGACTAATTACATTATCATTTAGTTCAATAGAGTTTTTATACTCATCATCTTTTATTAAGCATAGTTATAAGTAACTCTGAAACAAATTTATTTTTATTATTAATTTGATAAATATAAGAGACTTATTTAATAGCACTACATTATGTAATTTCTGTCATTATTAATGTTTAAAAAAACTCCTAAATGAACTAACAATTCAGGAAATGTTTATTTACAAATGTTTAACGTAATTTATTTTAATCCTCTAATAATCCTCTCATAATTCAATCTTTTAATGAATACCATAATGTTGGATTATATAAAGAAATAATTAGTCACTAATATTTTTATATTACAAAACATAACTTATTTGGCAGCACTATTGAATCAAATGTGGACAAGTTGTTAAATTAAAGGGAGATAATTTAACTTGTTTTATTTGAGCTAATATTTCTTTTTTTTCTTTTATAATAGAATAAATGGCTTACAATTTATAACTTTGAAATGATCAAACCGTAAAAAGTATTTGAAAATGATAAAATATTAGATCTATATGACCAAAGAATTTATATGTATACTTTCCAACATTACATTAACTACCCAGTTTGTGTGATTACTACGTATAAATTCCGATTGACGACATTGACACCGGTTAGCAATTAAACAATAATATTAAAGGTATTCGCCTGAGCAATACACTGAGATTAAAATATAATTCATATTTATTAACAGGTGTAAGATCCTAATCTTGACTAACAAATAAGAATGTTAAGACAATAATTACCATACATTTTTTAATGTAACTGTTTAGTAATACAATATCGTATTTGACATAAATGCAAATAAATAGGATGAAAGTCGCAAATACGTTACTTTTGTTGTATTAAATATAATACTTTGTAACGATTCACTTAAGGCTGTTGGGATGATTTAGAAATCCTAGTTTGGCATAATGTTTGCAAAAGGTTGCCGACCCCTGCATTAGACTGAAGCGACTTTAAATTATGACGATCTCTTCTGTTGGTCATCATAGGCTAATTTCTTATACATTTAGCCGGTTGGAAACTAAATATCTCATGCTAAAAATATTTTTTTTCCAGAAAATCAAGTGTGTTGGTTACAAAAACTGTTAAAAAAAATATAAAAAAAGAATATGTACATTAAACATTTCCGAATAGTTTTATTAGATTTATTGTTAAAAGTACTAAGTTTTACAAGAGTTTAAAGTACAGTTATGGTCAGACAAACCGAAAACGATCAATGGACAAATAAATGTATATCATTACAATTAGCAGAGTTCTGCCCTATTCCTACAAATGATGAGGATAAAAACCCATACAGAAAATAGCGGCAGTAATGAGATAATCTTTACTGAATGGACAGCCTGATTCATCACACCCTTCATCAAAGTATTTCATTGAGCAGAGCGATCGTTGAACCAATTACACGAGCGTGCACTGCAGCGAATTCCGAGCATGAAACGGTCAAAGTGCTTTTTGCATTGAGCAGTTGCCCTGAATCAGGAAAGGAAAAGGGGAGGGGCGGGTGAATAGATTGATTCTTATTTAGTTTGTCTATCTGTCCGATAACAGAATTCCCTATCCCACCCCCTCAGATTCGTTATTTCTCGTCCCCTCCAATACCACCACTCACCCACAATACAGCCTCCCATGCTAAGGCTTGCAGCAAAACCAATGGTGCACAGCTGTGCTGGCGAATACTGTGGACGATTATATCGATGCATCAACTATACGTCAATGAGGGTTATTAATCGTGAAAGTCGTCTATATGCCCATCTTATCCTGTAAATTCTTTTAAAATTTCTACGTAAGACTAGGTACATTTCATGTCCATCACGTTTCTACGTAAGACTAGGTACATTTCATGTCCATCACGTTTCTACGTAAGACTAGGTACATTTCATGTCCATCACGTTTCTACGTAAGACTAGGTACATTTCATGTCCATCACGTGCAACGTTTTCTTGCTTCATGTCTCAGTGGAATTTCACCTGTTAACATCTTTGTGATTGTTTGCTGTTATTGTTGTTTTGGTTGGGGATGTGGGAAGGGAAGAAGTATAACAGATAGCATTTAAAGGCATTGTCAAAATATTCTTTTTTTTTTTCAAATGTAAAAACCAAACCGTCCTTTTATATTATAACAATTTCATTTGATATCGTTATGTCATTAGATTCTTTTACTTTAATGAGGTCCCCGTTTTCATTGTATTCTAAGTATTCTATTCTATGAGTTCCATTAAATTGCAATTACATCTAATTATAACTGCTCTCCTGTCTAGCACAAAACATCACAAAAAAACACTAACACATCAGCTGTTGAGAAATGGGCATCCATGCATCTCCAATTGAACCTCAATCCATTCAAAACTGATCATTAAGTTGTAAAAAAGATAGGTTGTCAATTTTTTTTTTTCGTTTTAATCCTTCCGATTGTTCGACTGTTTATCTGTTAAATCCCAGGAGTAAGTAAGATAATCTCTAGACTTAAGTATTAGATTCACAAACGGTGGTCAACATGAGAACAGGAATAAACTTCATCACTGAAGAAAAAGAGGATGGAGATGGTTAGGCAATGTTCTTCGCGTGGATAGAAGCAGGCTTCCAAGCATTGCCTTGAAATGGACATCGTCAGAAAAATGGAAGAGGGGAAGACCACTAGGAACCTGCAGAAGAACCATGGACGAGGAAGTGAAGGCCACCAATAAAACACGGCATGAAATCAGATGTCTCGCCCAGGATAGCGAGACATGGCGGAAAATTGTTACCGCCTTATGCTCCACGGGGAGGGGAACGATACACAAATAAGAGATATTAATTTCGAAACATATCTTATATAAAAAGAAACCATGAACAAATTATCTAAATCCTAATGAAATTCTCATTTCTATTTTTAAACTCCACCATATTTTTTTTAATATTGGCATGTATACAGTAGTTTGTTATTTTATTATTTATGTAGGCCTATATAGGCTACAAATTCTCCTTCTCTACAACAAGATTATTGCGTTCTGAGCTGAAAATTTGATTGACTCTGACATCCCTTGGCATGAATCGGGCAAAGTAAGATTCAACCTTTAAACAAAACAAAACGAAATCTTTGAAATCGCCGCGCCTTTTTTCTTACTTTCTCTGTGCGTTACCTCCACGTCTGCTGTTAGTGGCGCCCTCTCAGTGGTGATAGGCCGAAGTAGAGTAAACCAGACGTGACCTCTCATTCCACTTTGAAATGATACATAGTCCTCGCTTAGCCAATGGATCTAGATCTAGATGAAGTCAGTTACAATATTTTTCTTTTTTTTTTCTTGGCGTGTGAGCAAAATTTTTGTGTATGTTTGTTTATTAATGGAGGAGTTTAAAACGTCTAGCCCCAACTTTTTAAACGCTTCTTCTTTGTTTTGTTTTTTCAAGAATACTATTGAACTTCTTGTAGCACTTGTCTGCGTCTCGCAAATTAGTAACGAAGGAACCGTAGACAGATAACACATCTACAACTTAGTGCGCACCTTTGAGTGTATTTTTGGATCGGTTTTTCCCAATCCGCTAAAAATAACTTTTCAAAACAAAAGTAAATAGCCGGGATTCCCCATAGACAAACTGTTGTTGATTTTTAGTTTTAATGGCTTTGTTGTTTAATGTGTTGTTGTAAGCTTAAACGTTAATATTAAAAAAAGCTCACAGTCTTTTTTTTAAAGAAAAATAGGTTACATGGCTAAACAGAAGCAGTACATTAAGTCAAATTTACGATCGTCGAAAAAAAAAAGGGGGATCGGCAACCTACGGTACGCGTGCCAAATTTGGCACGCAGTGCGATCGATTTTCAATGGCACGCGGCAGACGCCCGAAATATGCAATTCTAAACTCTTCTAAAAGAAAATGAGAGGATAAAATTTAGGCTGTTGGCACGCTGAATGATTTGTGAATCCAACTTTGGCATGCTTTTATCCAAATCAAATGTTGCCGACCACTCGTCTAGGATACATTTGCTAACCGGACAGTTCGGTATTTTAGCAGATGATCCAAGATAAAGTATTATATTTAAACAAAAGTTAATATCTGGCATCTTTATGAATATAGCCTTCCCAATTTTCCAATCGGAGGATGGGAAGGTATGTGGTAATATGTAGGCAATACAGGTATGTGGTAATATGTAGGCAATACAGGTATGTGGTAATATGTAGGCAATACAGGTATGTGGTAATATGTAGGCAATACAGGTATGTGGTAATATGTAGGCAATACAGGTATGTGGTAATATGTAGGCAATACAGGTATGTGGTAATATGTAGGCAATACAGGTATGTGGTAATATGTAGGCAATACAGGTATGTGGTAATATGTAGGCTATACAGGTATGTGGTAATATGTAGGCTATACAGGTATGTGGTAATATGTAGGCTATACAGGTATGTGGTAATAAGTAGGCTATATAAACCCTATAAATAGGCTAGACACTTAATCTATTAGGTACAAAAGACATTTACAGGTGGACTGGCGGTGAGAGGAATAGTCGACCCATCTGAGTTCCATCAAAGTCTTTTTAAAAAAAACTTGGTTCATTTCATCTTCCTATATAGTTATTGTTTCTTTGGTACAAAAAATAATCGGCCGTAATCTCATTCTGTATGCCACAGCTAAAGTGTGGGGTAAGTCCTACTTACTCCATCTATATACTCCAGCGTTTTCTCGTTATGTATGCCTTTGCTAAAGTGTTGGGTAAGTCCAACTGTCTCAATCTATAGGCCTATACACTTTATTTTGTTTGTTGGAGTGGGGGTGCGGTGGATGATAGGGATACGTTTTTTTAACAAAGGTATCACAAGTAACACCTCCTGACTCTAGGAAACTAGAATAAATCTCTATAAAGATTGTCTTATTAGTTTCTACCTTGATCCCAATCCAACTCATTTTTTTTAACCGCCATTGTTCTTCCTATATATTATCTTTTTTTTTTCTTTGAAGAAAGCCAGCGATGTGACTTGCAGTAAACAGCATTGACCGATTGTTCTCTCGGAAACCCAGATTTTGTTTTAAATTAACTTTAATGTGTTTGAACTCGTGGGGAACAAATAG
Source organism: Anisus vortex (assembly GCA_949126835.1). NCBI lineage: Eukaryota > Metazoa > Mollusca > Gastropoda > Planorbidae > Anisus > Anisus vortex. The sequence continues at coordinate 71,397,590 of OX421492.1, forward strand.
CATAAATAAATTTCCATCGTCTGGACGCGTTTGCTGTTTCCTCTTATACCAAAAATGTTTGTATATTTATTTTTATAATAAATACCGACTTAACGAACTTGGTTCCAATATTTGTTATTATTTTAGTTCATATTTTTATGCATTATAAGATTCTCAAAATGTAAGGCCTACTATATTAGTCAAATATATTTTTAAAATACACTTTTTCTGTAAGTATGTACATTGTGTTTATAGTGTTGTAAACGTGTTTACTATTGGATTGCTACTTGTCACGTGGTGTTGAATAGCTTTTCCCTTGTCTGTTTCCTAGCTTCGTTTTCATTTGTTAATATGTGTACCTTGTAAAGTTTGTACAGCTCGACATATAAAATAAAACATAAAACGATTATAATTCTATTAAAGCTAAGATATTAATTTGTTCATTAAATTATGTTTTAAAATAAGAAAGGCCATCATTTTTTTTTTGGTGTTTAGTTTATAACTATTGTTTAAAACTGATTAAAAAGCTTATTGAGTTTAAATATTCATTAAAATTATTAAATGCAATAATTTGAGTAGATTTTGTATTACAATGCATAAAAATACAGTAAAAATAATTAATCTTATACAATAATATTAAAAATATACACACGCATGAACCTATTTTAAAGTAAAATAGCGAAATTATTTCTTATGCATTGCTGTTTGTTGAGCATGGTGATGACAAATGTTCTATTACAGCGCAGATGGTAAATACGAGGTGACCCTCATGACTAAGGCCACTGTCCACGCCAACGGTCACGTGATCTGGGAGCCACCGGCCATCTACAAGAGCTCCTGCACAATAGACGTGGAGTTTTTCCCCTTTGATGAGCAAAGGTAAGACAACTCACCTGGGGACATTTTGTTTTGTTGTTTTATATTAAGAGACAATAATTTTGTTAGTATAATATATAACGTTTACGGGACATGGTAGCCGAGCGGCTGGCGTACCGAGGGTCCTGGGTTCGAATACTGGCGACGAATAGGATTTGTTCCCGGGTATCGAAGGTGTCCACGAGTCTACTTTGCTCTGATGGGTAGGCCTACCTGCCGTGGACACACACACAAAAATGGTGAACGCTGCTCCAACGAGATACGTTACACTGTTTTGTATCTATTTATTTCTATTTATCTATCTATCTTTCAACGCTACTTATACTAAAACCTTTACCAGGATTCGAGCCCGGGGCCTTCAGTACGGCAATGCGAACGTGCTGCCCCACTGTGCACCCTCCCCCCCCCCCATCCCCCCATCCCCATAATGACTAGATTAGAAATGTGTCCACTCATAAGTTAATGCTTTAAATTTGTTCATTTTAAGAACTGTCTAGAACATATTTTTTTTTTTTACTTTCTTTTGTTTTTCACCGGAACTGTCACATCCGACATAAACAATGGCGGTGCGGCCAACAAAACATCTTTCCATATATGGCATCGTCACGTGACCAAGATTATAGCGCGTGTTGTAGTTTTTCTTCTTTTTTTTAATATTCACACTCATTGTTGCCCAATGATTCGGCTAACGTTCTAAATGTCTGCGTTACGATGGTGGATGAAGGGGGGGGGGGGGGGGGGGAAGGGGGGAGGGGTCGAGAGGTAGTGAATTAGAAAAATGGTCGGTGTTGACGGACTAGGATGGATGTGGCTGTGGCTGTGTGTGGGTGTGAGTGGGCGTGGGCCCGGGATCTGTGACTTGGTACTGCTGTGAATTCAGTTTGAATTTCCTCTGAGTTTAATATATATAAAAAAATAGAAGCGGAAATGCAAACTTCGCTTTATCTACTCGACCAAGCGGGATGAACTTAATGAGGTAGCGGCTGGGGGGGGGGGGGAAGGAGGAAAGGGGAAGCGATAGCAGAAGAGGGTGGACATGTCTGTATGTCAGACTTCAGTCCTTCTTTTCTTAATTTCACCCCCCCCCCTCCACTCACCCCCACCACTGAGCGCCGAGTGGTCTTTTATTCAATTGTTGACATCGCTAGTAAAACGTAGTAAGGGTGGCGGCTGGTGGGGGACGGGGAGGGGTGGGGCGACGGTGCGGTCAATAATCGAAAGAGTAAACAAATTTCGATAGGGAGAGGAGGGGATAGAGTAAGGGGGGACGGCCGGAGACGGTTGGGATGGTTAGTCACGTTCAGTGTACAGTTCTGGACATCTCGGAGATGAGCCGGCTACATTAATAACCAGGACTATTGGACTTGATTAGTAAGGCTGGACTGTTGGACTACATGGATAATCAGGACTTCGGACTTCATTAATAAGCAGGACTCTTAGACTACATTAATACCTACGAATGTTGTACTACATTTATAATCAAGATTTTTTAACTACATTAATTGCATACAAAAGAATAACGGACTGCATTGATGCTTCAAATATTGGACTAAGTTGGTAAATATGCATGGCTATTTGACTACATAGATATCAAGGACTATACAACTATATTAAGTAATGTCTAGGACTGTTGGACTATATGTATTGATACTTAGTCAAGACTAACGGACAACATTCATTAGTTCGTACGGATTATTGAAGTGTATTGATTTGATACTTTCGGACAGACATAAATACCTAGGATGGTTGGACTGTATTAATAGATAGACCAAAATTGTGCTATATTACTCTACTATATTTACTATTTACTAGTAACATTACTATTACTCTTACTGTAATAGTATATTACTAGTACAGTACTATTGACTTTCATAAATTCGTACGAGTCGTGGACTTCAGTAATACCTACATTACTGCATAGGGCATTTGAACTACATAAATACATAGGGCACTTTAACTACATTAATACACAACGCATTTAAACATTTTAATGGACGCCTATCTTTCCACGTCTCGCCCACACTTACGTAAGACTCTGTTGTTTTCCCCGCCCCCTCCCTTTCCCCAGACTCAAGTGAGTACAATCAAGGAAGATCTCATTTGGCGAGGCAGTTTAATCCTAACAGAAGTTCATATTATATTACCCTCGTGCATCCCTGTCTTGTGTTCGTTATGGGTTTATGTGTGAGAAAAAATACACATTACCCGTTAGCACTTAACACAACTATTCAATTACAGACAAAATGCAAGTAAAAATGCACGGAAAGTGGGAGGGAGAGTGAGAGAGAGAGAAAGAGAGAGAAAAAGAGAGAGAGAAAGATAGAGAGAAAGAGAGAGAGAGAGAAAGAGAGAGAGAGAAAGACAAAGAGAAAGAGAGAGAGAAAAAGAGAGAGAGAAAGAGAGAGAGAAAGAGAGAGAGAGAAAGAAAGAGAGAAAGAGAGAGAGAAAGAGAGAGAGAGAAGAGAGAGAGAGAAAGAGAGAGAGAGAGAGAGAAAGAGAGAGAGAGAAAGAGAGAGGGAAAGAGAGAGAAATAGAAAGAGAGTGAGAGAGAGTGAGAGAGAGAGAAAGAGAGAAAGAAAGAGAGAGAGAGAAAGAGAGAGAGAGTAAGAGAAAGAGAGAGAGAAAGAGAGAGAGAGAGAAATATAAAGAGTGGAATGAAAGATGAATGCTCGCACTTCTTCCCATCAATCCACACACATCGCTGTCCTCCTCGACCCTCCTTCCCTCACACGCCCCCACTCCTCCTTAAACCTCCCAACAACCCCCTCCCTCCCTCCCCCCATTCTTCTCCCCTCCTTTTCCATTTAGCATCACGTGGAGGCGAGCTCGCCCTCTAAAGTTGTGAAATCTGTCCAGGGGGAAAGTCCTGACAACTCTTGACAAATATCCCTCGTCTGTCCTCGATATTTGTAGTCCGCGAGAAACTCTTGATTAATGCAGCCAAGATTTCTGCGCCATGTTACCCCCCCCCCCCTTATAGCCCCGACCTCCGCCTCCTTAAAATCGAAAATAAGCTTAACTACTCCTTTCTGCCAAATTTTCAGTCAAATTCAAGATTTACGACAAAGAGCAAAAGTTTTAAAATCGTTTTAGTTTTTATAACAACAGTTATAAAGTTATATGGTTATAAAACAGTTATATAGCACAGCACATAAACTCTCTAGCACGATAAACGTTCTAGCACAGTACATAAACTTTCTAGCGAAGCACATTAACTCTTAAGCACAACACATTTTTTTAGAACAGCACATAAGCTTACAGCACATAAAGTTTTTAGCACAACACATAAAGTTTCAAGCGAAGCACATACACATACTACATCCGCTACTAGCAGAGCTCATAAGCTCTCTAGCAACACTGACAATAAGTTTTATACAAACTACAGACTAAGCTATAAGTTCAGTTCAACAGTGCCATTGTATTCAATGAACAAACATAGACCCCCTTTCCTTCCCTACGTCGTCATTATTCCCTTAACTTCCTGTCTCGGTAGTCGCCCCTGTGGAGAAAGAAGACGGCACTGTTGATTGATTTCCTATTGTCCGCGAGACATTCTGAGTGCTACTCGATACTCCAAGAGTAGGACTCGTGTTCTCCCGAAATCTCTTGACGGGTTTCCGAGCGCTGTGATAGGAAATGACGTCGGAGCGCTCCTTCTGTCTCCTGCTTCTCCCGTAACGGGCTCTATTTTCGCCTTGGGGCGCTTCCAATCTGGCCAGACTTTTCATGGCGTCTGCGTGCAGGTCTGTCAACGTTGTCTTCGGGAATGCCGAGGAAATTGTCTTCAGCTCTTTTTTCAAAGACTGCAGCGTGGGTGGGTTCTTGTGGCTTGGACTCCCGGCCCGCCGCTTCAAATGAGGTCTAGATTCTACCGTTGACCGTTGACCAGACACGGAAACTGACGGAATAGATTCTTTGTGCCTTGCTGTTCGGAAAGGTTGAAAAAATGTCAAAACATTAAATCCTATTCACTACTTACATTGTATTAAATATTTAAAACTAACCGTATAGTAATACTTACTTTCAGACTCTGTTGCTGTGCTAGGTTCTGTGACGGTTATCGTATTCAATGTCTGCGAAGATGGACTAGCTGATAATGTGTAGCCGGCAGTACGGCTGGTCGAATAGCTGCTGTTCGAGGTAGTGGGGCGGCTTGTGGCTCTGCTGCCGCTGGCGGTACGCTCATCCCGGCGACGTAACTTGCGCTGGGCGTGTTTAGGACTTCTCGGGCTTGATGTCGTGGCAGACTTCCGAGACGTCGAGCTCTGCCTTTCGCTAGAAGACGTGATAGCTGAAGCGGTGGTCGCCCACGTTTTCGTGGTGACGCCCGAGGTGCGCCCAGTCGTTGGCCCAGTTTCGACACTCTCGCGCGTGAAGGAAGTTGCGCTAGTGTTCAGCGTGGGCGTTGTGGTGGCATTGACGACTGACGACGCCACGGTCGATGCTTTCTTCTTGGCAGACATGTTCTTCTCATCGATGACCTCGACAAATCCTTCCTTTATCTCCAGCTGCTTCTCCCTAGTGCGGCGCCAGTCGTCCAATCTGGTCAGCAGAAACCTTGAAGACATGTGGGCTTTGTTGGTGACTATAGTCCTTTGACTTAACTCCTTTCTAGGCACCGGACCAGTCACCGTGACTGGTATCATATTGGACAAAAATTTGAAACCTTTTCTGAACAGACCTTGGGGTTTTGTGGGCGTAGGAGGTTTCAACTGATATGGTGGGAGAAGTGGTCGAGGCATAGTCCACTGTTTACTTCTTGGACTCTCAGGCTCAGCTTTTATCAACATAGGAGAGTGTGTTCTCAATCTCTCTTTGGTGATCTTGTTCTTTGGAAGTAACGTTACGGACTTTGATTTGACTGTACTCGTAGAGGCTGGGGATGAACTTTGACTCGTCTCGCTTGATGTTTCCGATACGGCCTCGCTAGTCGTCTCCGCTTCCGTCTCTGTCTGCACACTTCTGTTTGTCTCCGACTCCGTTAGTGCAGTCGTGTCATTGGCCGTTTCCGAGTCCATCCTTAGCGCACTCAGCCTGCCCACAATCAGCCTGGAGCTGGTGGATGTCCTCGTCTCTTCGGTGGTGATGCTGAACCTTGTGGCAGAGGATTCCAGTTCCCTTACCGCGCTTGTTCGTGTCATTGCCCTCAGCAGTCTCAATGGCCTCCCTGGGCCAAAGTCGCCCCCTGACCCTGTGCCTACTTGTACCGTGTTCGAGGTCAGCTTAGCAGTTGAGGACGCACCGGACCCTTCTGCAACACGTGACTGCCAGCTCTCAGACCATGGGTGCGTTTTTATGGTCAACGCGAACGGCTTCACCGCCAGCTCCGTTGAGTCCGAAATCCGAGGGTGGGTCTCAACTTTCGCCCCGTCCGCCACGTTTTCCAGTCGCATCACCGTGCTGTGGACGCCTTCCATCAGCATACCAACACCAAGAGGGACTTTAGGCACAGTGTCACCTCCCCCTTGACCTACAACATCCAGAACCTTATCTGAGGGCAGCACTTCAGCGATCGTAGAAGACGTGTCTGACTCGTCAGAACTCTCACTGCTGACCAATCTCTCTCTTCGGTTCCTACGCCGTTGAGTCTTGCGCGCCTCTGGGGACCTTGCGTACCTTCTTAGGCTGTGATACCTCTGGACAGGAGACATGGAAGCCCGTTCCAGCGTCTGTTTCCAGATCCTCGGTAGCCTGTAGTGTCCAGGCAGTTTCCCAGTGTTCCATATTTTCTGCCACATCAACTTTCGCCTGTGGTACATGGAGCCAGCCAAAGTTAGCCACAGACATCCTCCAACAATGAACAGGGTGATGAAGATGAGAATCACCTATAATACAAGTTGTTGAAGACACACTTTTTAGAATATGCTTTGATGAGTGACATTTTTAAGAACATCTCTATGTCCTATAAACTAGCTCTATGTCCTATAAACTAGCTCTATGTCCTATAAACTAGCTCTATGTCCTATAAACTAACTAAATATCCTATAAACTAGTTCTATGTTCTATAAACTAGCTCTACGTCCTATAAACTAGCTCTATGTCCTATAAACTACCTCTATGTCATATAAACTAGCTCTATGTCCTATAAACTAGCTCTATGTCCTATAAACTAGCTCTATGTCCTACAATGTAGCTTTATACTTTATCTAAAATAACTTTATATTCAAAAACTACGTCCATATCCTATATATAGCCCTCTATTCTATAAACTACCTCTATATCATATAAAACTACGCGCTCTCATTGAAACTATCTATATATCATTTGCTGAAAACGAATTCTATTTTGTATAAACTCTCTACTTAAACGAGCTCTATACCTTAAAAACGAGCTCTCATATTATTTGAACTAGCTATGTATCTATAAACTAGGTCTATATAACTAAAAGAGGATTTATTTAGTTAATCAGAGAGATAACAATGAATATTTACAGCTAAAAAAAAAAAGCGAAAGATAAATAAATAAATGCACAATAATTTCCTCTTAGCGTCACTTATCTATATGCATAACAGTTGCATTGGTGAAATCTTTTATTTTAAATATTATGAGAACCGCAAGTAGAAAAGTTTCAAGTAACCGTGGCTGCTTTATGGCCACATCTCAACGGATGACGGAATACATTTCCAGCATATTTCAATGAATAGCAATGCAACTTTCCCAAGCTGCATTGAGAATTGTTTTAAGTAACTCTAGCACTTTTAACTAACTAATATTCCGTTAATTAATAAATATCTTATATATTTATATATTAATAAAATACGACTCTTTAAAATCTACCGCGCTATTAATAATCCTGAATGTGTCCTGTTTTGTAATTCATTGCCAATAGCAGTTCCAGAACAAAAAGGTGTGCGTAAAATAACTTAACAAGACAGTAATCAGATTGTCATGTATATTGTTTTTCCAAGAATTGGAACACGCAATGTTTATTCTTCTCTCTCTCTTTTTTCTTACTACACGCGATATTAGGACGTTTAGTAGGAAAACGAAAGGTTCTAGGTAATGCTGGGATTCTGTGTTGATCTCAAATTCTCAGAGTCTGGGAACGACTCATTATTTAATAGGGGAAGTTCATATCGTTTTTGTTATGAGTTTTGTAATGATACCATGATTTTCACCCCTACTGGTAATGGGTCTGTCCCTTGCACCACTCGGATAGTATTTAATGATTTGTTTTGTCTGAAAGACAGAGAGTTTCAAAATATGTTCCTTTGAACGTTTGTGTTTGCACTATTTTATTCTAACTGTACATAATAGATATATTGTATATATTGAACATACCACCTGAAATAAACTATCAACAACAGTTACTCTGAAGCTTCTTTGTCAAGTTACTATCCTATTGTGTTGTATACATTACTATAAGATTTATCTACTACCATAATTTACAAGAAAGGAAATGTTGGAATACAAATACTGAATTGTGCCCAGGACTATAAGAAGAGTTCGTGTAATACTGAAACATAAATACTAATAATTAAAGTCTCCCCTAGGACTAACGAGAATTATCAGCAAGATCTACACAGCTCTGGCCACAAGGGGATTGTGGACGTAACAAAATTTGGTGGTCTCGCCCGGTATATTTGAGTTCTACTTTTCCTGACCTAGGATTGACAAGATTTGGTAGTCTCGTTCGGTAGATTTGAGTTCTACTTTTCTTGATCTAGCTGACCTATAAATATTTTGTGACATTAGTAGTACTGAGAGCGGCATATTTGTGTTTCGTTTTCAGGACTGTGAAACTATTCTTTTTAAAAAGAGGAGAGAACTGGTTTGCGTTTTTATTCCTTGGGAAGTGTGAAGATTCCACGAAGTGTTTAATATTATATTGTGCAAATTTCTGGACAAATCGTAAGTTGGAACTTTATATTTTATTATACAATATATACTACTCTACTATCACAAATATTTCGAACGCTATACTATGGCTTCGAATATATCAAGTGAGGAACTTAATGCCATGTCATTTGCTGAACTAAAAGAATTAGCTGAGTCCTTTGGGATTGAGGCAGGACAGGCAAGACCTAATCGTAATCGTTTGACCAAAGAAATTATGACATGTTTGAACGGGCAGAATGCCATGAACACTGGTAGTGTAGTTGAAGTGGGACAGAACGATATCAATGAAGGTTATGTAGCTCCCAGTGGGGGCGAGGTAATTGCCCACGGAGACGAGGTAAGAAATATGTCATCTAGATCATCAAACAATGATGAAGATGAAGGGTTGAGTGAAAACCTAAAATTCCAATTAGCTATGAAGAGAATGGAATTAGAAAGTATGGAAAGGAGAGAATTGGAAAGAATTAGGATAGAAACTGAAAGGGAAAATGAAAGAATTAGGATAGAAACTGAAAGGGAAAATGAAAGAATTAGGATTGAAAGCAGAGAAAGGATAGAGATGGCACGCATGAACAGACCTGAACATCGTAGGGACAGCAATGGTATGGATATTAGCGCAATGAAGCAACACTTGCCTATATTCAGAGAAGAAGATGTTCAAGATTTCTTTTTGCTTTTTGAGAGGATAGCTGTAGATTATCAGTTCCCTGATGATAAGATGGCTTTATTGTTAAGGTCAACTCTCAACAAAGGAAAAGCATTAGACGTAGTGTTGAGTTTAACACCCGAGGAAATAAATGACTATGAAGTAATCAAAGATAGGGTGCTAAAAAGTTATTCCCTGACACCAGAAAAATATAGAAAGCTATTTAGAGACAGAAAGAAGGCATATGATCAAACTCATGTAGACTTTTTGAGACAAAAGGAGAAAATGTTAGAACAGTGGCTAAGGTCACAGAATGTAAGTGAGTTTGATAAACTCAAGAACCTAATATTGTTTGAGGAATTCAATGATTGTATTCGAGTGGATATTAAAACCCACATCTCAGACCGAGGGGTTGAAGATGTGCATGAAGCTGCTAGATTGGCAGATAACTATGCCATAATTCACGCCAGCATAAAGCCATATTATGCTGACAAACCCAAAGTGCACAAACCAGAGTCCAAGGAGGCTAGTAAACCAAAAGAGAAAAGTGAAAACAATAATAAGAACAGTGGTGTAAATAATAATAGTAACTTAGTTCATTTCAGGAAGCAGACAGATGTAAATAAAGCAAAGGTGGTATGTTTCAATTGCAAGAAAGAGGGCCACATGAAGAAAGATTGTTGGATCCTTACCAAGAAGCAAGGTGCTATTCTACACTGTGCCAGAGTGCAGAAAGATAGCAAGCAGACAGAAGAAGTGTGCAACACAGGGTCAAGAAACTCAAAAGAAATGCGGCCGGCATCGCCCATAGTTGTGGAGTCGATGGTTTTTGAGAACAGTCTATCTAAGGTAAAAGAGAATAGCTGTACTCAATCTATTATGCTTTCAGAAGGCCGTGAGGAACAGATGGTTCCTGAAGTCCCGGAAGAGGACGACCTATCCGATTTTCGACCCTTTGTCTACGAGGGGACAGTGTCGACAGAAATCGATGTACTCAGCAAGAAGAAAATACAGATATTACGTGACACGGGTTCTGCTGTCAGCGTGATCCTGGAGGGCAGTGTGCCGTTAACGGATGCCACCAGTACCGGTGAGTCTGTTGTGCTGAGAGGTGCTAGTATGGAGGCTGTGGAAGCTCCACTGCACAGAATAAAACTCGAGTCGGATATTTTTACAGGTAACATCGTAGTGGGAGTGTGGCGCGCACTACCCGTCAAAGGCGTTTCCATGATATTAGGAAATGACATTATGGGCGGCAGAGTCACTGTCGAGCCCATGGTTAAAGTGTTGGAGACAAAGATGGCGGAGGACAAAAACCTACGTCCTGCCAATGAACGCCCAACATGTGCACTGACAAGAGCAATGCAGGAAAAGAAGTCGGTAAAGACTCCTGCTACGCCGTGTAGTGCAACGAAAGATGTGTTTGTCTGTTCTGAAGACACACATGCGAATGAAACAGTGATAACTGAAACACCTGACATCGATTTAAGTGCTACGTTCTTTGCTGAACTAACAACTGGTGATGCAACCGAGAACGATAACATTTTGTCACCAAAGCAGAAATTGGTGAAAGAACAATTGAATGACGAAGTAATAATGCAACTCAGAATGAAAGCTGTTGATGAAAAGACTGCAGATGCAATGGCGGAATGTTTCTACATGAAAGATGAAGTGTTGATGAGAAAGTCGAAACCGCTCAACTCAGGTACAAACGAGTGGGACAGTATTCACCAGATTGTAATACCTAAGTGCTATCGTCAAGATATACTGCGTATGGCGCATGATCTTCCTTTCGCTGGTCACATGGGAGTCCGAAAAACGCACCACCGTGTCCTCCCTTACTTCTACTGGCCAGGACTGAGAAGAGATGTCGAACAATACTGCAAGACTTGCCACGTATGCCAAATGGTAGGACGTCCTAACCAACGAATTCCTGTCGCTCCACTCCAGCCGATACCAGCGTTCGACGAACCATTCAGTCATATACTCATTGATTGCGTGGGCCCGTTGCCGAAAACAAAAGCCGGTTTTCAATACCTGCTCACAGTCATGTGTTCATCCACTCGCTTCCCGGAAGCCATTCCGTTGCGGAACATAACAACAGTGAAGGTGGTAGACGCCCTGACAAATTTCTTCACACGTTATGGCCTACCGAAGACAGTACAGTCCGACCAGGGGACTAACTTTACTTCGAACATTTTCAAACAAGTCATGGAACAATTAGGGATAAGCCATAGGCTATCAAGTGCCTATCATCCTGAGAGCCAGGGAGCTCTGGAAAGGTTTCATCAGACATTAAAATCGATGCTTAAAAAGTATTGTTATGAAAACGAGAAAGACTGGGATAAGGGTGTGCCTTATGTACTGTTCGCTGCAAGGGAGGCCACTCAGGAATCCCTGGGGTTTAGCCCATTCGAACTTGTGTATGGACCTTTAGTCAGAGGTCCGTTGAAACTTCTACATGAAACTTGGCTAACGGACAGTGAACCGATTGGACTTTTGTCATATGTAGATAAATTTAAAAATAGGCTTTATCATGCTTTTAACCATGTGAAGATTCATTTTCCACAGATGCAGGAGCGTATGAGACAGAACTATGACCGTAATGCTACAGCTAGAACTTTTGCACCAGGTGACAAAGTTCTTGTGTTTCTACCTTTGCAAAATCAGCCTTTAAGTGCAAAGTTTAGTGGACCCTATGAGATAGATTCAAAGCTTGGCGAGGTCAATTATTTGATAAAGACTCCTGACCGGAGACAAAAGCAGAGGGTATGCCATATTAATTTGCTTAAGCCCTATGTTTCCAGGGAAAAGAGTAAACCACGGGAGGTCCCCATGATTTCATTAGCTAGGGTCCCGACGGATTTATCTAGGATAGAATATAAGTTTGCAGAAAGTAAACTTAATAATACAGATGCCCTTAAGAGTTTAGATACAAGGCTAGAACATCTTCCGGTAGAAGATAAGGAGAAGATTATTGAGCTTGTACATGAATATAAGTCACTGTTTACAGATGTTCCCAGGAGGACACATCTAATAGAACACGATGTAGTATTAACTGAGGGTGCCAGGCCAATTAAACAGCATCCATATAGAGTTAACCCCATCAGACTTGAACATATTAGAGCAGAGGTGAAGTATATGTTAGAAAATGACATAGTGGAAGAATGTGATAGCGAATGGTCTTCACCCTGTGTGTTGGTACCAAAAGCCGACAACACATTGCGGTTTTGTACAGACTTTAGGAAATTAAATAATTTGACAAAGACTGACTCGTATCCCATTCCTCGTATTGATGACCTCATTGATAAGATAGGTGATGCGACGTATGTGACAAAAATTGATCTTCTCTCCGCGTACTTTCAGATTCCTTTGACGCCACGGGCACAGGAAGTATCCGCCTTTGTGACACCTGACGGACTTTACAGGTATAAGGTCATGCCATTCGGACTCCGTAATGCCCCTGCGACGTTTCAAAGGCTTATAAACACCCTCACTCGCGGTATCTTCCAGTGTAATGCCTACCTCGACGACATAGTGGTGTATAGTACAGATTTCAAGACACATGTCAGTCAACTACGACACTTGTTTGAACGACTGAATAACGCCAATTTGACAATAAACCTGGCTAAGAGTCAGTTTGGACATGCCACTATCGAGTATCTTGGACATGTAGTGGGTGGTGGAAAGGTTAAACCAGTAAATGCTAAAATAGAAGCTATTCAGAATGTCCCAGTGCCACAGACAAGGAAACAACTCCGTAGTTACCTTGGAATGGCCGGGTATTATCGTAAGTTTTGCCAGGACTTTTCTACGGTAGCTTGCCCCTTAACTGACCTACTAAAGAAGAACAATCGCTTTGTTTGGTCTGACAAGTGCCAAAAGGCGTTTGATGAGTTGAAGTTAAGATTATCCAGGGCACCTATTTTGGTGACCCCGCGTTTTGATAGACCCTTTAAAATTGCAGTAGACGCGTGCGATACTGGGATGGGAGCGGTGCTGACTCAGCAGGATGACCACGGAGAAGAGCACCCGGTGTGCTACCACTCACAGAAATTCAATATCCATGAACGTAATTATAATACAAGTGAGAAGGAACTTTTAGGGTTGATCCTAGCGTTAAAACAGTTTGATTTCTATGTAAACAGCTCTGGGTACCCGATAGAAATACTGACCGACCACAACCCTCTGACTTTTCTCTCCAGGGTCAAGCAAAACCAGAGGCTTGTTAGATGGAGCTTATTCCTCCAAGCCTATGACTTAAACATAAAACACCTGAGGGGTAGGGACAACGTCACAGCTGATACTCTATCTCGGGTGCTACATGATTGACTGAATAACCCATACTTCTTTTTTCAGATCATCTCACTTATTCATTAAGAATGTTTCATGATAACCTATCATTCGTTTGAATTTTGATTATGGAATACCTATAGAATACTTGTATCATACAGAAGTCAAGTCTTTTGAAAGTATTAATAATTTTTATAATCATGTATAATATTGATGTTCTGATATATTTTAAATTCATTTGATTATGGAAAAGAAATTCCATTTAAATGTTGATGCATGATGCAATAAATATATAATATGCACATATTTACTTGATATGGATGGATAAAAGTAATTGTCATCACATGCAATTAAGTGGGAAAACTTTGAGCTAGTTGATTTATTATCTTGTTTTATTTTAGTTAATGAATGGAACTAAATAATAATATGTACAATTTTTATCTTAGAAAGAGATGTAATATCAATTGGTATAAATTAATAGATAATATTGGAAATCTATTGCTAAATTGTTATATCATGGCAATAGAATGGAAAAAAACTAGTGGATATTCACTATGTTGTATATAGGTTGTTATATATTCCATATATCCGGGAATGGAGGGAAACAAAGGTACCTAAAGGTGAGCACTCATTCAACCCTGAACAATCTTTTATATTAAACTTTTAAATTTGCCAAAAACGCATAATAGTGGATTACATTTTAATATTTAGATTACTGTAGTAATCGTAACTAGAGTGTATTTTCTCCTCGTATTTGAGAAAAGGGGAAGTATCATCATCTTAGGTATGAACCCTGTTAATGTCAAGTTGACACTGTAATTTAAAGGGGAAGTAACCTATAGTTTGATTCGAGTTATGTATTACTTATCTTTTGGTTTGTATATTAGAAGTAAACTGTTGGAAATTGACAAGAGTTTGAGCAATGTTATATTTGTTTAATAGATTAAAACTTTTTGCAAATTTTTGGTGGAAATCCACACAACTGTACATAGTTAAAATAAGAATGACTAGAATATTTTTGAATTATTTGTACTTGTTGAGACATTAGTTAATATTAATACTAACGGCGAAATATTTGTCCATCACGTTATAATCACAATTACCATTGGGTAGTGACACTTTTTATAATTTAGTTGTGCCAGTGAGCCATGTTTGCTTAAATTGTCTAATAATCTTCCATTGATTGTTGGTTATTAAAACGATAGTGTTAAGTACGAAAAATGTACCATGTTGAGTATTACTTGGGTAATTATGGTACATTATTTCTTTCATTGGGTGGGGGCGTGTCATGTATATTGTTTTTCCAAGAATTGGAACACGCAATGTTTATTCTTCTCTCTCTCTCTTTTCTTACTACACGCGATATTAGGACGTTTAGTAGGAAAACGAAAGGTTCTAGGTAATGCTGGGATTCTGTGTTGATCTCAAATTCTCAGAGTCTGGGAACGACTCATTATTTAATAGGGGAAGTTCATATCGTTTTTGTTATGAGTTTTGTAATGATACCATGATTTTCACCCCTACTGGTAATGGGTCTGTCCCTTGCACCACTCGGATAGTATTTAATGATTTGTTTTGTCTGAAAGACAGAGAGTTTCAAAATATGTTCCTTTGAACGTTTGTGTTTGCACTATTTTATTCTAACTGTACATAATAGATATATTGTATATATTGAACATACCACCTGAAATAAACTATCAACAACAGTTACACTGAAGCTTCTTTGTCAAGTTACTATCCTATTGTGTTGTATACATTACTATAAGATTTATCTACTACCATAATTTACAAGAAAGGAAATGTTGGAATACAAATACTGAATTGTGCCCAGGACTATAAGAAGAGTTCGTGTAATACTGAAACATAAATACTAATAATTAAAGTCTCCCCTAGGACTAACGAGAATTATCAGCAAGATCTACACAGCTCTGGCCACAAGGGGATTGTGGACGTAACAAGATACAAATTACTATAACCGAAAATCATAGTTTATATTACTCTCGCCCAAAGAAGAAAGTATAAGGTAAAAAAACATTGTCTATAAGAGACATAATGAAACAAAAATGTCCATCTTCTTCCAGGTTATATATGTAACTTGTCTATATTGACGTTAAGAAAAATATTAAGAAATAATGTTTGGAAGTGTTGAAAGTTTTAGTCGTTTGTAAGGGAATGCAATATTTACCTGGTCAGTGCTGATATCCGTGCCTAGATAGTTAGAGACTTTGGCAGCCATCGCTTTAACGTCTTCACAGAACGGCCCTTCGCGTCCAACCTCACAACGCATGCAGTGTCCGGAGAATTGGTTACAGACTTGCAGGAAGCACCGGTCACTGCAGTTCCTTTCACAGTTCCTCCCGAACTGACCCGCCGAGCACGGGGTGCTGCACAGATCGCCGCGAAAACCTTCCTTGCACCCAAATAGGCAGGCCCCCGTGGCATGGTCGCAGGACGACTTGTCCTCATTGGCAGCACACGTGACCGGGCAGTTGGCGAGGCAGCCTGCCCCGTAGTTCCCGCCTGGGCACATTTTGTCGCAGAACACGTTGAAGAATCCAGGAACGCATCCGTGCACGCAACGCCCATTGACATGGTCGCAAGAAGCGTTTAGGCAGTTTATAGAACAAGGCCTGATGCACTTAAGACCGAAGTAGCCTTTTGTGCAAGGCTGGCTGCAAGTGGTGCCTACGTACCCAGGCGAGCAGCTCCGACAAAGCCCCGTCTCTGGCAAACACGAGTTTCTGTAACAGTGTGATGAGCAATTCTGCTCACATGCCCTTCCGTATTTCCCTCGCTCGCACTGGTAACAGTATCCACTGTCTCCATAGCAGGGTCCGCGGCACTCCGCAGCACATCTCTTGTCGCATCTCGCGCCAAAGAAGCCCGGAGCGCACGCGTGACAGACAGCATCATCGCAGTCCTCCCTCAGAGCGCAAACGCCGGAGCTAAAGCACGCCCAGCTGCAAGCATTAGAGTCGTTGTGCAGCAGGCATTCCGCACACTCCTCGCCCACTGTAGATCCGCCTTTGCAACGCAAAAGGCACCAGCTCTTCAATCGCGAGCAGTGCACATCGGAGCATGCGCATGTGCTGATATTGTTGTCGAGTGATGGCGCCTGGCACTGCGGTTCTACCTCACTAACATTTATACAGCTGTTGAAACAGTTTTTTAAACTTGTGCACTGGGAGAAATCGTTGCCATCACTTGTCGTCTTATTGACCATATGTTGTTGCTCAGCCAGTGAGTAAACTAAAGCGACTGACCAAATAATACGCGTAAGCGCCTTAAAAATTAGCAACATGGCGTCCGAAAATGTGCGTCAATTTTGTTTGTACATGCCTTTTGGTGCATTCGTGTTTCCGAAAACATGCGTAAAAGTTATAACGACAAAAATTCAGTACCAAACCTAATCATAATTATTATAAAACAATATACATTAGACAAACATTCAGTGAATACTTTTAAAAAAAACATCCATATAGAAGGAATGTCTGTAAGTTATATATAAGATAAAAAATAATTATGGTGAATTTGTTGCAATAAAGTAAATTATCTATTTCTTCTCTACACCGGGGCTAAGGGGCATTCTGGCAAGCAATGGGTTGTCTGCAATAGTCAGGAAACGCCAACAATTTAACACCATATAAAAAACGGTTCATTAAAATGCTAGATTTAAAATAAAATCACAGTTAAGCGTATGATGCAATAATTATCTGTATATAAGAAGTGTCTGTGAGATATAAGATAAGAAGCTGTAGTTGAGACTTGCGAATATATCTTGATAGTAAATATTTCCATTTAAATATAATATTCAACAAGGAATAGCTCTTAGAGTGTAAAGCAATAGACCACCTCTCACCTACCTTAGATTTTTTTATGAAATTGTATTGAGTGTTATTTATGTACAGAGAATGAGGTAGTTAGAAGTTCCACATTTAACATCCCATGTCTAAATCAGTTGATAGACTCCCCAGTGGGTGAGAAAATTGTGTTCATTGATGCTTAGCTTTGGAACTTTTTTTTTTATCTCCTGTATAGGTCTACGTACTGGAGAGGAGACGAGATAGGGGGGGGGAGAGAATAAGGGAGGGAAAGAGAGAGAGAGAGAAAAAAAGAGAGAATTTCATGGAGTGGAAGTTCTAATGATTCTGTAGTCTGCTCACTCAAGAGAGAAACTCTAAGGTTGACCTTGTAAAAACATCGTGAGTAACTTCAAGGTGTTTTTGATGTGCTCTGGGACGTGAACCACCAACAAAATAGAAGATTAAAGTTATCATCAAAATTTGCACTGAACTTGAAATCGTGACCAGATAGTTCGGCTTATAGTTGTGTCTTTCATCCCACACAAGATAGAATAAACCATAACATTGGGGGCTTAGATTTGAACAAGAAATTATGGAGAGTAAAACTGTGTCGTTAAAGTACTTTTAAAACGTTTGTAATGCAAAGACTCAATCTTGGCTGCATAAAATTCCACATTTAAACTGAGAACTAACCGAATTAAGGACAAAGTATATCCAAATGAAAATAAATGTCTCGAAAAAAAACCATTACTGCGACATTGTCAGTTGCAAAAACTGCAAGCACTCATAAAAACAAAGGAAAAGTAGGACATGCCTTTATATAATATACAATGTACAGGGAAAGCTTAAACGATAAATCTTGCTTTATAAATTGAAGAAAAATCCCATGTTGACAAATGTCTAATTATGTTAAACGATTTCTTGTCGTATTGCGCTAGTGCAGTTTCAATAATTCAACTACCTTAGACATTGTGAATACATATTGTTTATGGTAAGCATACAAAAGAAGAAAACAGGTCGTTTCCATGGTTTCTGGTAATTTTAGAATAAGAGGAAAGAAAATTGACAACATGGGGGCAAAAAGACTCGCTCTAGATTAGTCGAGATAAAAGAAAGTACTTTTTCCTTATACTACAATTTCGAATTATTATTTTTTTTTAAACATTATTGAGACAGAATTGAACAGAATTGGACAAAATTTCAGATACAACGCGGCGTTCGGCTGGCGTACCAAAGTTCCTGAGTTCGAATCCTGTTACAGACTAGGACCCGGTTCTGGAGGGTATCCGTGAGAGTCTAACTAGCTCTTATGGGTACATGACCTTAGTTGGGGTAAAGCAAAGTCGGCTGTGCATATTGCAGGCCACACAATCACCTAGTATGCCGTGGCCACATAAACTGAGTAACTTCAAAGTGTTCACTCACTACCCTATAGATCAATTCGGTCCGAAGGGAGACTTTACTTTTAACTTTTTTTTAGGAAAAAGTACTCAACTTTCAACTTCTATAATTAAAAGAATCAAAGATATTACAAGATATAGGACAACTGTTGATAGGTCCTATGTTACCTAAGTGTTAGGCCGCAAATTCAATGTGAAAAATATATTCCGCGTGTGGGTGTACTAAATTTATTTTAAATTTGATACCTCTTATAACAATGTCTGTTCCTATACAAGTATTATTTTTCAATTAATATTTTATTGATTAAAATTATTTAAAAAAATTGATTGAAAACTGCTTTTACAAACATTAAAAATGATTTCTAAAATAATTTTTAAAATGAATTTAAAAGAATTTTAATTAACGTTAACATTTAAAAAATGTTTTTACATTTTTTCAAGTCTGTTTTTTAAAACAATACAATGTGTCAATTCCAAAGTTCTTTTTTATGTGTCAAAATATTGATTTGTCACGTCAGCACATCACAGACACGAAAACGCTTTCTGAATTTTATTTTTATTAAAGTAATTAACACAAGAAAGAGAAACAGCTCAGTAAAAATGTTAACACATTTTTCTTTATGATTTAGAAAGATAGTAGAACTTTTTTTAAAAATTTTACTTTGTGTCTGTAGGTGTGTTATGAAGTTTGGTTCCTGGACATACGATGGCGATCAAGTTGACCTGGTCCACATCTGTGCCAAATCCAACGAGCCTAAGGTCTCCATCAAAAACGGCATCGACCTCAGGGATTTCTACCCCAGCGTGGAATGGGACATCCTGGAGGTGGACGCGGTGAAGAATGTCCGCAATTACCCTTGCTGCACGGAAAAGTATCCGGACATCACCTTCAGCGTCCTGATGCGCCGCAAGACTCTGTTCCACACGGTGAACCTGATCATTCCCTGCGTGGCCATTTCATGCCTGACTGTTCTGGTCTTCTACCTGCCGTCGGACTCTGGGGAGAAGATCACCCTCTGCATCTCCATCCTCCTCTCCCTGACAGTGTTCTTCCTCCTGCTGGCTGAGATTATCCCCCCTACATCCATCGTGGTGCCGCTCATCGGGAAGTACCTTCTCTTCACCATGATCCTCGTGACTTTGTCCATCATAGTGACCGTCATCGTGCTTAACGTCCACTTCCGGTCGCCGGCCACGCACAGCATGAGCCCGTGGGTGCGGCGGGTGTTCCTCAACATCCTGCCCAGGCTCCTGATCATGCGCCGGCCGCACCAGGAGCCTGACGACTATATGGACTCCAAGAAGCTCGTCTCGCGCACCTGCAACGGGCTGAACTTCCGGAGGGACGATCAATGCTCGAGGCCGCGGGTCGGCTACGGCTTTGAGGACAAATCCCCGCGGACGAGGGCGGGCCACTTGGAGGAGGTTCTCTCCGTGGACTTCAACAGCGAGGAGGTCACGGGCACTATACGAAGGTCACGGTACTCCAAAGAGATCATGGACGCCATCGATTCTGTGACGTACATCGCGGAGCACTTAAAAAACGAAGACCGCGACTCGTCGGTAAGTTTCTACGTCAACTAGAACTAAATACAAGTCAGTGGCGTCACCATAGTGTGGTGAAAATTAAGGGGGGGGGGGGGGCGCCAATACTAAAGTCAGTTTTAAACAAATAACTTGTTTGGGAAAAGGGCATGGAATATTACATTCATGTTCGCCTCTTTTGTTGTTTTTACCAGTTGGGCAGGGGTAACACCCCTATCAGCACATTATATTGGTCCAATGTTTGCAAATAAATATTCTGCCTATATTTAAATCTTGGTTTAATGTTGGGCCAATATTGGACCGTATGTAATGTGCTGTAAGGGACACTGGTGACGCCACCTTGTAGCGAACCTTTAGACCTACACACGTCTACAGGAGCACGTTGGAGCAAAGTCTTTCTTAAGACTTTGAGCTTTGCACATACCGCAATCACACATTACCATCACGTAACATATTTGACACAGTTTCCGCACAACAGAAACTTTTATTTCCCTTTGTAACATGTGAAGCTATCTTTCTGTAGATATATAGATCTATATCTGTATACTAGCTCAATGTCAAAAGCAATATAATATCATAATATGCAGGATAATCTCCTATATCAATAAGCAATTTAAACTTTTTGATCAATGGCTTAGTATTGAAACAAACCAAAGGCTTAAGACATCTAATAGCGAATCAACAAAAAGGTTTTCGAACGTGCAGGCTCTTTTGTGCAGTCTCTGTCTCTCTCCCTCGCTCTCTCTCTCTCTCTCCTTCTCTCTCTCTCTATCTCTATCTTTTTTCGTTCTCGATCTCTAAGTTTCTGTTTTTGCTTTTTTTTTCTCTTTTCTAATTATCACTCTCTTCTTTTTGTCCTTAAGTTCTTTCTTTATAGAGCTGCACACGGATTCACAGATATTATAAATGTTGCTAAGGCTTTATAATATTTAAAAAAAAAAGAAGAAACGATCACTAAATAACAAGGGTAAATGTAACTTTGCACTGAATTTCGACAATATTCAATGTAAATTTTCGCAAGATGGTCTTAAAAGAAGTTAAAAACATAAAACCAAATATATACAGGAATCAAAATCAGTTTTAATTAAATAAAATAAAATACTTTTTTTTATAAAACCCATCACCCTAAGTAATTAGTCAACAAGGTGCAAGAAAAAACAGCAACTGAATGTAACAAAAACATAGCACAAAAACAAAACAAAATACTTAGACAACATGATAAATGACATTTTCACACCCGAAAATCTAATGTCGGAAATATTTCCCTCAGAAATTTAACGTGCTCAACATTGACATAGGAAACTTTGTCATTTCACACATTTTTAGCTGTGCGTGTTACTCACCTTGAAAAATTGTAGTTTCGTCCTCTTTACGCGTGTCCCGTATAACACAGCTTTACCACCAGCCAATGTTCTTTACTGCACACCTTTAGTACACACCAGTATAAGACAATGTTCTTTAGCACACCATTACAAGACAATGTTCTATACTACACGCCATTACAAGACAATTTTTTATAGTACACACCATAACAAGACAAATGTTCTATAGCACACAACAGTACAAGACAAATGTTCTATATGACACACCAGTAACAGACAAATGTTCTAAAGTACACAACAGTACAAGACAAATGTTCTATAGTACACACCATTACAAGACAAATGTTCTATAGTACACACCATTACAAGACAAATGTTCTATAGTACACACCAGTAAAAGACAAATGTTCTATAGTACACAACAGTACAAGACAAATGTTCTATTGTACACAACAGTACAAGACAAATGTTCTATATGACACACCAGTAACAGACAAATGTTCTAAAGTACACAACAGTACAAGACAAATGTTCTATAGTACACACCAGTACAAGACAAATGTTCTATAGTACACAACAGTACAAGACAAATGTTCTATAGTACACACCAGTACAAGACAAATGTTCTATAGTACACACCAGTACAAGACAAATGTTCTATAGTACACAACAGTACAAGACAAATGTTCTATAGTACACACCAGTACAAGACAAATGTTCTATAGTACACACCAGTACAAGACAAATGTTCTATAGTACACACCAGTACAAGACAAATGTTCTATAGTACACAACAGTACAAGACAAATGTTCTATAGTACACACCAGTACAAGACAAATGTTCTATAGTACACACCAGTACAAGACAAATGTTCTATAGTACACACCAGTACAAGACAAATGTTCTATAGTACACAACAGTACAAGACAAATGTTCTATAGTACACACCAGTACAAGACAAATGTTCTATAGTACACAACAGTACAAGACAAATGTTCTATAGTACACACCAGTACAAGACAAAAGTTCTATAGTACACAACCAGTACAAGACAAATTTTCTATAGTACACACCAGTACAAAACAAATGTTCTATTGTACACAACAGTACAAGACAAATGTTCTATACTACACACGAGTACAAGACAAATGTTCTATACTACAAACCATTACAAGAATATATTCTATACTACACACCATTGCAAGACAATGTATAAACTACACACCATTACAAGAATATATTCTATACTACACACCATTACAAGAATATATTCTATACTACACACCATTACAAGAATATATTCTATACTACACACCATTACAAGAATATATTCTATACTACACACCATTACAAGAATATATTCTATACTACACACCATTACAAGAATATATTCTATACTACACACCATTACAAGAATATATTCTATACTACACACCATTACAAGAATATATTCTATACTACACACCATTACAAGAATATATTCTATACTACACACCATTACAAGAATATATTCTATACTACACACCATTACAAGAATATATTCTATACTACACACCATTACAAGAATATATTCTATACTACACACCATTACAAGAATATATTCTATACTACACACCATTACAAGAATATATTCTATACTACACACCATTACAAGAATATATTCTATACTACACACCATTACAAGAATATATTCTATACTACACACCATTACAAGAATATATTCTATACTACACACCATTACAAGAATATATTCTATACTACACACCATTACAAGAATATATTCTATACTACACACCATTACAAGAATATATTCTATACTACACACCATTACAAGAATATATTCTATACTACACACCATTACAAGAATATATTCTATACTACACACCATTACAAGAATATATTCTATACTACACACCATTACAAGAATATATTCTATACTACACACCATTACAAGAATATATTCTATACTACACACCATTACAAGAATATATTCTATACTACACACCATTACAAGACAATGTATATACTACACATCATTACAAGACAAATGTTCTATACTGCACACCATTACAAGACAATGTATATTTATTTTTTTCTCTCAGCTACCTAGGATCTGGAGGAGGAAATACCCGGTACAGTAAACATCTTATTTTTTGTTTAACACCTCCCATCTTTATTAACAATCTAATTGCTTTATTTTTTTTTCATTGTTTTGTCCAAATGTATATTTCATTTGGGGCTGCTCGTTCTTTGTCTATGTTTTTTTTCCTTATATTATTGCATATGATTTTTACAACAACAACAAAATCAGTTGTTGCTATTGCAAGGCATGTGGTTGGATAATACAATTGCACCCTGCTGTTTTTTTTTAATTATTATCTTTTTTTTATCGAAAACAGTTTGTCAAAGATATAATATAAAAATGAAAACCAGTTATTTCGAGAAATAATGGGCTTGAGAAGGTGTATGGATGTCGTTGTTTGAGGCATTGTAGATTGTTTTATATTGTCAATGATGTCTTTATATCACCAGTAGGCTAACGTAATACGTTGTCAATGAAGGTAGTTATATCATCAGTAGGCTAAGTTCCAGGCTAACCTAATACGTTGTCAATGAAGGTCTTTATATCACCAGTAGGCTCACCTAATACGTTGTCAATGAAGGTCTTTATATCACCAGTAAGCTAACGTAATACGTTGTCAATGAAGGTCTTTATATCACCAGTAGGCTAACCTAATACGTTGTCAATGAAGGTCTTTATATCACCAGTAGGCTAACGTAATACGTTGTCAATGAAGGTAGTTATAACATCAGTAGGCTAACTTAATAATTCATTGCAAATGAAGGTCTTTATATCACCCGTAGGTTAACGTAATACGTTGTCAATGTAGGTAGTTATATCGTCAGTAGGCTAACTTAATACATTTTAATAGGTCTTTATATCACCAGTAGTCTAACGTAATATGTTGTAACAGAAGGCCTTTATATCAATGCAATCTTACGTAATACAATGTTCATAAAGGTCTTTACATGACAAAATAACTTTAGTGTAAAATGCGTTAGATCTATTAATGTTGCCAGAT
Organism: Anisus vortex; assembly: GCA_949126835.1. Lineage (NCBI taxonomy): Eukaryota > Metazoa > Mollusca > Gastropoda > Planorbidae > Anisus > Anisus vortex. The sequence goes on from OX421492.1 coordinate 71,422,377, forward strand.
TGGTAAGCTATTAGATAAAACAGCGCTGTTGTGATTATTACATTATACTTGCATCGTCAGCATTTTAACCAATAGTAACAAAAAGTATACGCACGTGTGTGAGTTCACTTAGACTAAATGTCTGTATCTGAGTATTTTCAATTTAAACGTGTGTGCGTATGTGGGTATCTACTAACAGTATCTTGAAACTAACTGAGTGTGTGTGAATATTTTGAAACTAACTGACTGTGTGTGAATATTTTGAAACTAACTGATTGTGTGTGAATATTTTGAAACTAACTGACTGTGAGTGAATAACTTGAAACTAACTGACTGTAAGTGAATAACTTGAAACTAACTAGATTAACTGTGTGTGATTATTTTCAAAATTACAGGATGTATTAGAGTACATTCACGATTACTTTTTTACGCATGCATTCAATTAATATATATTCCGTAATTTTTTTTCACGACTATATTTCTTATTAGAATAAGTTTACTTCAACGATTAACATATTTCTTTAATTAAATTCATCAAACAGGAAATATATTTTAAAGACCTGTTTTATTTCTAAATTTTATAAACGCACACATAAATTAAATTAGATTTGTTTTCTTCATTTTAATTCAAAAATTCACATTTTAAATCTCGACACAAATTCAAAAACTATTCAGCTCCATCTAATGAATTGTTTTCATTAATCTAATGTCTTTAAATGTAATTAAAACTTTTTATGTGTGTGTGTGTGTGCCTTTGTCATTATTTTAAATGTTTGATTACTTTTAAAATCGTTATATTGTTTCTAATGGAAGTGGATCATATTTGCTGAAAACTGCGAAGCTACAAAAACCATCTTGATATGATTCGATGAGATCGCACCGAAATTTAGGTTTTCAAAAGGCTTAGAGTTCTGATGAGATTGATGTGTAATCGTTACGTAACTTCCGTAGGCTGTACACATTTTCGTAACTTCCGTAGTCTGTACACATTTACGTAACTTCCGTAGTCTGTACACATTTACGTAACTTCCGTAGTCTGTACACATTTACGTAACTTCCGTAGTCTGTACACATTTACGTAACTTCCGTAGTCTGTGCACATTTAAGTAACTTCCGTAGTCTGTACACATTTAAGTAACTTCCGTAGTCTGTACACAATTTAAGTAACTTCCTTAGTCTGTACACATTTACGTAACTTCCGTAGTCTGTACACATTTACGTAACTTCTGTAGTCTGTACACATTTACGTAACTTCCGTAGTCTGTACACATTTACGTAACTTCCGTAGTCTGGACACATTTACGTAACTTCCGTAGTCTGTACACATTTACGTAACTTCCGTAGTCTGTACACATTTACGTAACTTCCGTAGTCTGTACACATTTACGTAACTTCCGTAGTCTGTACGCATCTATGTCTAAACTCGGTCATTTTTTTAGCCACATCTTCCTTTATACCCGACCCCCTCCTTTTTCCCGTACCTAGTTTCCTAAATCGTTTACATCTCATTGTGTCTACGCCTCTGTCCAAGCGTGGAGCCTGAAACAAAGAGCTAGAAAAACTTAACAATCATTGATACTCGTTTCAATACATTTTTTTAAGTAATTTTTTTTTAATTCTGTATTTATGTATATATGTTAAAACGTCAAGTAAAATAAAATAATACATGAAACAACATGTTTAAAAATCACATCATTTTTTTTTATGTAATTAAATTTTGATCTAGTTAAAAGTAACTTTTCTGAGTCTGTATTTTTAAACGAGTCTTTAATTTCTTGTATTATCCTTGTCAGGATAGAGTTTGTGTTAAATTTACACCTTCTTATTTATTTGTATCGAATTCCTCTGATATTATTATAACATTTTTTTTCGCCATGTTGTTTTAATTAATAATATTTAAAAAAAAAAAGGTTTATTATATTTCACAACGAGCTTGTAGTTATTACTTCCGCTTGGGGTTAGTGTCAGGCTGACATGAAGCCATAGTGCCACAGACACTTCATGAATGGATATGACCTAATGGATAAGAATTCCTTTCCTGTGTGAATGAAAGAATACATGCATTTTTATCATGAACAAGATACAGTCACGGATTTTATTTTACTTATACATATAATGCGTTGTTCGGTTTAGGCATAGCATGCTCAAGTGACCGGTATAACGGGCTATTGGTCACGGTTCCGTTTATTTGACGGCGCCATCAGGCATCTTCCAAACATAGCCTCAATATGTCCCTTGTCGTGTGAGTCCGATATAAAATCTTAACCTGCTAAAACGTACAAAAAAACAACGTGTACAATAATATCACATATATAAATACATAGATCTAGGCCTACTACAAATATTTCTTGTCAAAGATACAATTATTTCTGTCTCTCTTTTTATGATATCGTTCGCTGACATTTTTATACATATATTCATTGGGTCTTTATGCTGCTATGAATAAATAAATAACAATCGCCCCCCCCCCACTCCCCTTCCCTCCTTTGTTGTCTTCACACGAGGCAGTGTCGATCGACCTTCTGGATAAAGCAGAGGAGATCCTTGCACCCCCCCCCCCTATCCACGTCCCCCCCCCACACACACATACACACTCACACACCCGCACGCCCTGTCGCGTATGAATAGCAGAAAAGTCGACCCTACCGTTACTAGCGCGCCCGCCGTATGAATAGCCAGGGGATGACCTATATTCGTTCGAGTCTCCCTCCCGCCATTTAAATAAACTCCATAATATGTATGTGTATATAGTTAAGTAATCTTCCCTCCCCCACCAAATCCTTTCGTTTTTACCCAATAAACATCTTAATGCCTACGTACGCTAATAATACCCCCCAATGCCCTATAATCGTGTTGCCCCTACGCTAATAAACTCATAAACCGTTATAGTAACTTGACCTAGTATAGTGTGTTTAAAAGCTTAGACCTAACTAGGGTTGCCGTCCGTCTCAATATATTGGGACCGTCACCGTTATGGATATGTGTTCTGAATAAAAGGTAATTATATTGAATATATTTTTGTTTTACTTCATTTCTACACCCCTATCTCAGAGTGTCCCGACGAGGTCCGAGATAGATATGGCAACCCTAGGCCCTAGACCTAGCAGTTATCTGTCAACGAAAATAAACCCAAATCGGAGAGTTTCTCTATCTCTTAGCGTTAGAGTTATAGTGCCGAAATCTATAAATGAAGGATTAACTTGTGTCTAATATTCATTGATACCTCGTGGTTTATTCTAAAAGCAAGATTTAGATCTAATCCACACAAAAATAACCACCAAATAATAATTTTCTTTTTGTGTTTTTTTTTTTTGTAAACTTACTTTATTTAAATTAGGAAATCATTGAGGAAAAAACATTATTATCTTAAAGCAATACACTATTTTTACAGCATCATAACTTTCATAATTAATAGCCTTAATAGCATAGGTTGGTCCTATGCTGTAGACTGTAGATGAATCCAGTTTACTTTACCCACTTTATTATTTAACGGATTTGTTTTCTTTTAAGAGAAACTCCGCTAAAGATCATCCCAACTTATACGCAAATTGAGCCCATTGTAAGCTTATACCATTAATGTCAAACCACACGGCCTGTGGGCCACATGCGGGCCCGCTGTGCATTTATATACGGACCGCGAGAGTAGGCCTATGTCTATTATTGCTAATAAAAGATTTATTGATACAATGATCAAAAAATGTTTATTAAGCTCGGCCCACATCATTAAGCCTAATTTATTTTTTTCAGTTTTGGCCTCTGTTCAATTGAACTTGACACCCCTTTGGGTTTAGACAAATGAAAGAAGGAGGTGCAGACGGTAAAGAGATTTAGTAATGGCGTATGCTGGTGACGTTTCGCTCATTTTTACCGCCTAGCAACAAAGTCAATGTTTAAACAGGCAGTTTGTGGTTACTACTTCAAAAATTGACATTTGTATTTGTCACTTTGTTTTCTCAACAACCCATTGCACACACGCACCCCCACCCTTTTCCAGTACTCCGACCATTTCTATAGTGCCGTGTAAATTTGGTTGGGGACAGGAGGCACCTAACGGTCAATTTGTGATGGTAGACGCCCACTGCACCCTCCACGTCAAAACCAAAGAAATAATATAACTTCGTAATGCATTTGGTTTGTAACATCTTACACACACAAACAGCGCCGCTCTCCCCCCTTCCCCCACGCCCCGTCGTTCTCTTCTCCTTTGGTAACCAATATTGTCCACCCACAATAGAACATCGATTTAACCCCTTCCCCACCTCACCTCACACTCCCCGCCTTAGAGATAAATCTTTTTTTCTTTCTCTCTTCTTTAACCGCGTCAGTCCAGATGTTTTCTTCTCATACGAAGACGAAATACTTGAGTCGATGTCCTTGGATTGACATTCAGCGAATGGCCCAGCTGCTCCGGAGCAAATAAGAATAGCTGTATTAGTCTTGATGTTTGCGCAGATAGGACTAGTTGATCAAGTTTAGCATTAGACGCATGTACTTCCGGTCTGGACGATATTTGCATGAGTAGATGATAGAAAGATATATAGTTGATTTAATAGATAGTTGGAGGGATAGATGGATAGATAGATAGATAGTAAGTTAGATAGAAGACTGATAGACGGATGGGCAGATAGATCGATAAATAGATAGATAGATAGATGGATGAATAGATATGAATAGATAGATTGATAGATTGATAGATTGATAGATTGATAGATTGATAGATTGATAGATTGATAGATTGATAGATTGATAGATTGATAGATTGATGGATTGATGGATTGATGGATTGATAGATTGATAGATTGATAGATTGATAGATAGATAGATAAAAGGGCAGAGGGTATTAAACTAAAGCACTTTTTGGGGCCTACATAGAAATAGCCCATTTCGATTAAATGATTACAAATAATGGAGAAGGCGGATAAGCAGGTGCATTAACAAGAGTTGGGCATGGAAATCTAATAAAATAAAGACTTGATATCATTGATAACTGATAACAGGGACAGAGATGGAATGAACGGGGAGAGAGAGAGGGAGAGAGAGAACGAGAGAGAGAGACGAAGCCGAAGGTATTAAATGAACAGCCAACAATTTACCTTGGACACGTGCATTACCGGAAGTGACGTCTTGATTATTGGTGGTTTATGGGACTAATAGTTTTCCTTCCGCTTAAATCCTTCTTGACCTCGCAACCTCGACAACACTTGACGGGAATAGTCGGCAGATTTCTAAGCTGTTTTGGAGTAATACCTGACATTTATAAAAAACTGTTTGTGTAAACTATGGCATCTGGTTAAAGCTGTTCGTGTAAAATATAACCACTGTTCGTGTAAACTTTGAAATCTGTCGACGCTGTCGTGTAAAATTGTATATCTAGCATAGCTGTCCTTTTTAAAATATAACTTTCATAGCTACAAAACATCTGTAATCAAGACAAATTTCCATTTGTTTGGATGAATAAAGAAATCTTATCTTATCTTATCTTATCTTACGTGGGTGCGTAAAATTATATATGTATAATAATGTATATATAAAGACATATTTGTGTATGTGTGTGTACAATATGGTCCTTTCATAGCTTTCCATCTAATGCCCAGACATCGACCGATGCTGACTTGTCAATTGTGTTACTTATAATGATTAATTTTAGCATTTCATGTTATAGAAATTATAACATCATACAAATATTATAATGAATGCATAATTGTAAAAAAGCAGAATGCAAAGAAAGAAAGATATATATTGGGGAGAGACAGAGACACATAGACATATATAGACATAGTAAGACAGTGGGAGGTATACAGAGAGATACACAGAGCGACAGGGAGACACAGTTATAGAGAGAGGGAGAGAAAGTCATCGAGAGAGGGAGTGAGAGGAAACGGAGAGATGGGGAAGTGAGAGAGTTTTGGTTTTACCAAAATAAAAACAAGCGCCCCTTTGTAAGAGTGAAAGAAAAACAGACAGACAGACAGACGCACAGACAATACGATAAATAATTAGAGATAGTGAGATAACAAAAAAAAAAAGTTAATCAGGAAGTAATACGTTTGTTAATTGTACAGTTTTAACTCAATCACGTGACATTCTCTTTATACCTAATTATAGGCAGACCTGCCTACCCGTACGCTTTGGGCGTATTTTCGTACGCTTTAGGATACAAAATACGGCTGTTACACCGAGCGTCTTAAAAATACGACTTCTTGAATAAAAAAAATATGATTTCGCAATTTTTCGTTTTTATTTCTATTTTTTCGGTAATTAGACGATCACTAAACCGCAGTTACATAAAACCGATGTTTTGATTGGTCGAAAATGGATATCGTCTGTTTCAATACCTAACTTGTTACACGGCGCGGCGACCTTGACCTGATATCCCTTTTTTCCTCTCGCAAATATCCAAATTCGGCGATCAAAAGTATGGTTGACAGCAAACTTACACAGCGTGCACGAAATCATGAAACAGATGACGAAGAAGCTTCCGAGTCTGCTCCGAGTAAAAAAGCGAAGGGGTAGGCTATTCTGCTTGGGTGCAAGAGTTTAGAGTGCCGGCTATCGGCCAATTTAAGTTTTGGGAAACTATAAATAGTATAAATGATCAACTTTTTCTTTCATGAAAACTTAAAAGGCGAAATAAAAGGCTTGTGTGATTCTATATTTATTTTTAGGTCAGGGTTTCCCTAGTTTTTGCTTTCGTGGCCTATTCGTGCCTACTGAGTTTTAAAAACTTTTTTTTAGCGCAATCCCGTAATGTAGCTTTTTTTTGGACCCTGTAGTTTCATAGGCTATAGTCTAGATCTATATAAATCTCCAAAAAGTCAACGTTTTTATTGTCTGACACGGCAATCGGTAATACGCCTACTTCACGCGAATTTGTTTTTAGTTCAATCTGTACATCACGCACGCTTTACTCGCGGCTTTCTTTTAAATTCTTGACGTTTTATTTTACTAACGGAGAGATTAAAACTCGTTGTTTTCATTACAATAAAACTTTTGTTTATCAGCCTACTAAAACGAAAGCAACTATTTATTAATAGACTTGATCTCGGCTCAACGTCGGGGTTTCAATTATTACCATCAATGATTCAATGGTGTAAAATCGTCACTATAAACTTGTTTTAGTACAACACGGAGCTCGCTGTAGGCCCTACATTGTTAGTAGTACCTAACTTGTTACACGGCGCGGCGACCTTGACCTGATATCCTTTTTTTCCTCTCTCGCAAATGTCCAAATTCGGCTATCAAAAGTATGGCTGACAGCAAACTTACACAGCGTGCACGAAATCATGAAACAGATGACGAAGAAGCTTCCTAGTCTGCTCCGAGTAAAAAAGCGAAGGTGTATTCTGCTCGGAAGCAAAAGTTTATAAATAAATATTCTATGAAATATAAGTACTTGCATGTGTCATCCAACAGTGACACATCGGCACACTGCACTATTTGTCATATCGACTTCTCGGTGGGACACGGAGGGCTCTATGACTGTAAGATACATGACGAATCCGAGTCGCACCAGAAACTGGCTGTTGAGAAAGAAAAGTCTAGGCCTACACAAAATATTAGGTCTTTTCTTGTGAAGCCTGAGTTCGTCGCTGGGGAGGAGCAACTTAAGCATGATGTGACTCGTGCAGAAGCAATGATTTGCAACATCATTGTTGACAATAACTTGTCGCTGTCGTGCTCTGATGTGCTGACAAAGGCTGTGGCGTCAATGTTGACTTGTTGATGCATGCAGAAGTGGCAGACGTCAAATTGCAGGAGTCTTGCAGGTTCAGCAATCTGGAATTCATCATCAACAGATTTCCTGTCCTGGTCACCAACACCTCACTAGACAAAGTTGCTGAGCAGGTCTGCCTATATCAATCTACTGATGTGTCAGGGTGCATCAAGGACACAATTGGTTTTCTATTGCTGAAATGAAGCATGAAGATACTGACAGCTTGATGTTTGAAGACTTGGCGAATGTGATGTTGGGGCTTCTCACCATACCACACAGCAATGCCCAAGGCGAACGTGTTTTCATCTGTGTCAGGAAGAACCGGACACCACAGCATTCCTCAATGTCTGACCAGACCATGGAGAGCCTTCTGGTGCTCAAGTCCCGGCCAGTAGGCATTTTGGAGTCTGTAAAGGCTCTTAATGATAAAGACTTAAAACTGCTGAAAGGGGCATACTACCAGAGTCTAAAGAAGCATGACCAAACAACTAGCTGAGGTAACCAAATGGAGGAGGACAGAAAAATTATTGATCCCACACCAGCTGTCTATTTTGTTAACATTTTCAACATACATTTATTAAATTGTGCTGAAAATACAAAACAGATTTTCTTTGCTTGTTTTAAACATTTAATGAAACAACTGTTTAAATTTTAATGACTATTATTTTGAATAATTGGTGCGATAGATGACAATTATTATTGCATAGTACACTTGACCTCGGAAAAGTACACTTTAGCCTTCTCAAGAATACTCCAAGCGTTTTTCCAGGGTAGACAGGTCTGTATAGGTCACACTAGTAGTCATGACGTCACATGGACTTCCTCTTTGATAACTGTTACTGACGCTAAACGTTACGTGCCATGTTTACAAAGGAATAGTCCGTTCGGTGTGTGTGTGGGCGGGGGGGGGGTATTGATTTGTTGTTGTTGTTGTTCTGGGGTTTGATGTGACTACGAAAATTAAATAGTGGTTACTTTATGGTTAGGTTTCAGGTAAATGCTCACCTATATATAAAGATTTACGGTTCATAGTTATAGATCTTTGAAGGACAGTCCTATGATATTAATTTGGTCTGACGGGTACTTTACTAATACTTCTGGATTTAGCTAAAGTTTTTATTGTTAGATTTTTGGGTAGGTTTAGTGATACGGTTCAATGTCAGTCTTCTTCTTCGTTCTCAAATGTTATGATTGGGAGGATTCAGACAACAAGTCCGATAGCTGTAATGAACTGCGCCGTGGCTGTCAGTTGCTCTAGTCCACCGAACAGTTTGTCGTTGAGGGTAGCCCCCAGGGGCCAAAAGGCTGACCGGGTAGAAAGATACAGAGGGCAGGTCTGAAGGACATGCTCCGCATTTTCGGGAGCTGTTTCGCAGGGGCACATTTCGCTTGCTCCGATTCGTAGTTTGCGGAACATATGTTGCTTTAGCCTGTTGTGACCAGTCCTTAGTCTGAAGATGATGTTTTGAAATTGGCGGGAGAGTTTGTAGTAAGCATCAATCTTTGGGTTGTTTTGTTGCAGCTCAGACCATCTTTCGGATTCATTCCTTTTGAGTATTGCCTTTATTTCTTCGGGGTGTAGAGATGGGTCTGTCTGGTTTTGTCTGCCTCCAGCTTTAGCTAAGGTGTCGGCAGTGTCATTTCCTTCATTTTGTATATGTCCAGGGATCCATTGGAGAACCAGTTCTTTAGTTATTTTGCTCAGTTTTAAAAGTTCTGTACTGAGTGACTGGTTGATCGGGGCATTTTGGTTTTTTAGAGACTGGAGTACTGTTTTGGCGTCAGAGAAGATGACAATCCGGCTGTTGGGGGATTGAGTGTGGCTTGTTAGTATATTTGCAGCAAGCTCAATTGCTTTTCTTTCTGCTCTAGTGCTATCTGAGAGGCTACCTGTGACAGTGGCTTTTTCTAGGAGTTCTCCATTTGGCCACTCTATGAAAATGCCGGCTCCTCCATTTTTCAAATCTTTTCCAGTTGACCCGTCAGTATAGACTCTGGTCCATGCATTTTGAGGGTATTGTTCTCTAATGATGTTGTTTACTGCTTCTTTTAGTATTTCGGGCGTGTAGTCAGATTTTTTTCCTATGTTGCTTAGTTCGTCTCTGATTTTTAGAGTAGGGCTTGGGTCCCAGGGGGGGAAGTGGCTGTGGGGTTGGGTAGGTTCAATTGCAATGTTTTCTATTTTATATTTACTTTTTAGATGTTTGGCTTCTTGTATAAAATTGGATCTTTGAAGTCTTTTTGTTGAGGAGGTTTTGAGTAGCTTGGGTTTTAGAGGGTGATGACCTGATGCTTCTAACTTGGTGAAGTGAGTAAGGATTTTGGTTTCTCGTCTAGTTTCCATAGAGCTTAGGTTGGTTGCATCCTCCATTGCTCTGATCGGGGTAGTTTTCATTGCTCCTGTTATGATTCGAAGTCCTAGGTTTTGAACTTTGTCTATTTTTCGGAGGTTTGATTGGGCTGCCGTACCCCACACTGTGGCTCCATATTCTAGGGTAGGCCTTATATAACTGGTATATGTTTTTTTCAAGATAGAGTGATTTGCACCCCAGTCTGAGCCAGCAAGTTTTTTCATCAAAGCTAGTCTTTGGATTCCCTTTTTCTGTGAGTTTTCTATTTGACTTTTCCAGGTTAGTCTTGGGTCAAACGTAACTCCTAAATATGTGGGATTGTCATTTTTTTCAAGGATTGTTTTATCCAAGGTCAGTTTGAGGCTTTGTACTTTAGTAGATAGAGAGAAAATTGAGTATGTAGTTTTTTTTGAGTTTATGGTCATTCCCCATTCTGTGGACCATAGGTTGAGGTTGTTTAGTGCATCTTGTAGCCTAAATTTTGAGGTGCCTATATATTCTTCTGTGCTTATTAGAGCAAGATCGTCTGCGTACATGCTGCTTTTTACTTTTCTAGGAATATGTTGAATTAGGTCATTTATGAAAATGAGAAATAGTGTGGGTGACAGTACACCTCCCTGGGGAACTCCATTTTGTATTGTTGCTATGTTGCTCCTTTTTCCTTGCAAGTTGACTATAGCTTTTCGATTTGTTAGGTATTCTGTAATCCAGTTTAACATTTTGTGGGATATATGGTTGTTTAATAGCTTTAGGATTAGACCTTCTTTCCAGACCTTATCGAATGCTTTTTCTAGGTCGACCCAGACAATGGTCGTTGGTTTCTTTTCCTGGAATCCATCTTCTATTTCTTGGGCTATATAAGCTATTTGGTCTTCTGTTGATCGACATTTTCTGAAACCTGCCTGTTCATCTGCTAGTATATTTTCAGATTCAAGAAGCCATGTGAGCCTATTGTTGACCATTCTTTCCATTAGTTTGCAGACGCAACTGGTTAAACTTATTGGGCGGTAGCTGTCAACTTGGTTTCTTGGTTTACCATGCTTTAGTATAGGGATCATGATAGCTTTTTTCCAGACAGTTGGAATTTTTCCTGACTTCCAACTAGCATTGAATATTTGCAGTAGTTTTTTCTTTGTCAGAGGTCCTAAGTGAATAAGCATATCATTTGAGATCTTGTCTGATCCTGGAGCTTGTTTGGGTTTGAGGAGTTTCAGTGAGTCATCAAACTCTTTCATGCTGAGATTTGCTGTCATTCCATGAGAGTGTGGTATGGACATTTTTGGAGCTTTCTCTATGTGGTCATTGACTTCTCTGGCTCTTTTTTCGGTGATACTAATATTTCCTACGCTGCTAAAGTGTTTTATAAATTTTTGAGCAGCTTCGCGGCCTGTGAGCTTTTCTTGGTCTGCGTCTAGGACTATTGGCGAAGATTTGTTCTCCTCTTGGTTCAGACTTTTGGCGATTTTCCACAGCTTATGTCCATCTCTGTCTGCATTTAGTTTTTCTGTCTTTTCATGCCAGCTCTTCCTAATTGACGAGAGATATTCCTTTCTGAAGATTGCGTTTGCAGCTTTTAGTTGTATATTATTTTCTATCGTTGGGGATTCTTCTGCTAGGTTTCTTGCTTTGATGGTTTCATTGTGGAGGAGTTCCAAGTGTTGAGACCAGTTTGGTATATAATTTTTCCTGGCTCCTCTTGGGATGGATTCCTTAGCTGCTTTAAGGAGAGCTCTAGAGAATTCAGTGTAGGATTTGTTTATCCGATTTGTTTTGCCATTGATGTGTGTCACATGGACATCTGTTAAGCGTGCAAAGAGGTTCCAATTTGCTTTCTTGTAGTTCCATCTGGGAAGGGTGGGGTTTTCTATGGGCAGGTGAGTGGTTTCTATTTGGATGAGAATGGGTCTGTGGTCACTGGTGGCTAGTTGGTCAGCGACTACTCTTTTACTTCCTATGGATATTGTATTGGTAGCAAAGGCTAAGTCTGGAGTTGATGAAGTCATCCATGATCTGGAGTAAAAGGTGGGTGGGTCTTCTGGCTGGTTTAGGAGAATCAGACTGTTTTCGGCTTGCCACTCCTCAATTTCTTCTCCCCTGGCATTGAGGTCTGGATATCCCCAGCTCTGGGAGCGGCTGTTCATATCACCCAGTATTAGACACTCTTCATTTATTGGGATTTGAATTCTGCCAAGTTCTAGCTCTTTGTCTGGTGGGCAGTAGCAATTGATTATGTTTAGGTTTCCCCCTGGTAGGATCAGCTTGGTCCCCATTATTTCAGATTGCATGGAGCTTGGTATGATGATATCTGAGGTAGGTATGTTGTTTTTGACGAGAGTAAGAATTCCCCCTTTAGATCTGTTTTCCCTGTCTTGTCTTAAGCATGTGTAGCCTCTAATTGAGAAACGCAGATTGCTATTGAGGTGAGTTTCTTGGATGCATGCCACATCTACTTCATTTTTATGGAGGAAGATCTTTAAGGCTTCTTTTTTCTTTTGGATGCCCTCTGCATTCCATTGGAGAAAGACTAAATTGTGTTTTGTTTTCCCCTTAGTGTTCTTGTCAGTAGAGTTTACTTCCTTTTCTCTGCTCCTGACTTCACAAGCAGAGTAGGAAGAACCACCAGTTCGCTTGGGTGGGCTCCTTCGAGGCGGAGAGCCCGGCCCCCTACCTGCACGGCGGGATTCCACAGGCAGGACGCCACAACTATATGTACTATTATCTGTTTCCTCCATCATTTTGAGGTTTGCGTGCCGACGTGTTTTGCGCCAGTTGGCCCGTGGACTCCGACTTCAGCCTGCTTTTCTTTCTGGATGTGCTTCCATAGCCTTTGATCAACCAAGATCGTCTGCAAGGCAGCAGTTGATTTATTTTTGGAGTTTTCTCTCCTAGATGATTGCTATCCCTAGCTAACGGCCTCATCTGTCCGGGTTTAGAGTTTGAGCGCTCTATGTTCGCTTTTTGCAGTCATTTCTTTGGATTTATAAGGCATTTTTTAGAGAATATCCTTACCACGGGATACCCCACCTCACCCTCCATGACAGCAAACCAGTTGGTCCGCGGCCGCTTATTCAGTATTCACGGCTAACCCTTATATCTAAAGGTCATTCCCCTATCCGCCACCTGGGGACGCGCTTGGTAGGAGATGATAGCTCCCTCAAGTTCAATGTCAGTCTTAGGTTTTAGGTTTAATGTTGCTGATTTTTTAATTTTTTTTTTTGTTTTTTTTTATAAATAATTTTTTAGGATTACATTTAAGTGCATAGGGATATGTTTAAATGTTGTAGGAATAGGGGATGGGTGTTAGTATTAGGTTTAAGGAAGTTTACATTTTTTTTGGTTAATACAATAATACTGTCACCCCCCCCCCCCCCTTTTCCTTTTATTTATGTTTACCATTTTGAGTTTAAATCACATTAATTGAAGATGGATTGCAGTTTTCCGGCAGCCATGTTTGAAACATGGCGGTTCATCGATTTCCTTTTTGTTTTTTTGTTTTTAATTGTCTTCTGTTTCCATGTTGCTGTCTAAATGTTTTGTTTTTTGCTGTTGTTGTTTTGTTTGTTTGTTTTTTCGTCCTTAATTACGATAATTACTGAATGTGGCCAGGAGACCGCTACTTACTATTCGCATCGAACAGAGATGTTAGACTTAGCTAATAATTAGAGAGAAAACAAGGGCCCTCCCCCCCCCCCCAGCCCACCCCTCGTCTACCACCATCCCCAACATCATTCCCCACCGCCTCCACCCAGGTGAAGTCACGTCCTGACAAAAAAAAAAAGAAGAAAACATGTGTTTTTTACGATACTGTTATTGCCAACATATAAACATTTTAAATACATTTTATGGACACGTTGACTGCTCTTTTAGTTAGAGATGATTTCTTTGCTCTACTCCTAAGCCAATAAAATAGATGGCTTTGGGTTCAAATCTTCTATAAAGAAGATTATTGCGTCCTACGTTCATCCGTGGTCCGAGTCTAGTCTTGCAACTTTATTAATGTTTTAAATGCTGTTAACTTACTGATTTTCCTGGTTTGTTTAGACAATCCATTCCATGCCGAATGCCACTTGGGAAGAAAGAGTAATTATATGCATTTGTTCTCGCATAAGGGATACGGAAAGTGTTATTGTCTTAGTGTTTATCTGAGCATCGCAGCAAGCTGTTATTGTAGTATACTACAAGACCTATACTTTATATACACACAGTTTATCCAGAAGTCGTAAAGACCTACTTCCTGATGTATCGAATACACACCATAGAGTGTATCCCTATTATGCTGATCTAAAATCTTCTACAAGACATTGTGGCAAACTATCCCCCCAGATGGAATAAGGCCGAGATGTAATAGACATTAATCATCGGACACTTGAGGTTGTCGCCCCTCGGCTGTCAAATCTCCATGGTGACCATTAGGGGACGCAACAGGGCGGCTTGAATTATCCCGAGCTTGGCGGTGGCTTCCCCTTTTTATAATTTCTGTTTATAAAGAACAAAAATACGACGCGCATAATTGAAGGAATATATTTTCATATAGTGTCTTATTTTCGTGTCTCTTTTATGCGTAGTACTTGGCACCTCCGTGTCGTTTCAGAAAACTCACCAGAAAATATAAGTAATTGAAGAATGTGGAAGACAAAAAACAATTGTACATATAATGGTTTATCTGATTATCTTGGTGGTAGTTTTTTGTTAAAGGAAAGCAAAATATCATTAGATGAAATACTATAATAAGATGGACCGCTTGCTTTGATATTTCTGCTATTTGATAACTTAAAACACTTAGTTTCGGAAATTTCCGATCGCACTACGTCATCTAGACTTCCTATTTCTTCATAGAAAAATAACTTATTATGAAACACATGATAAGATAAGATAAGATAAGATGATAGATAAGTAAAGTGATCTACTACTAAAGTGTTAAATTCTAAAATTTTAAATACAACGGAATCAACATATAGAATAACCATGAGTTCATAACTCCCCGTAAAGTTGTTTTCATTCAGTTTATCAAAGAAAATTACAGGTTTCCCCCAAAAGGATATTTTAATGCAGTGAGCAGTTATACTTTAGGTATATACTATACTGAATACTATATACTATACTATATACTGTGCGATATGTTTTTTTTTTCTATTCTTGATCTCTCTATTTATTATTTTGATATGCAAAACTTTTTATGGCCTGAAAGTATCCACGGGTCATCTAGTAATTATAATAAAATACCACGACAAAACCGTTAGGATATTAAAAAAAATCCATATTAAAATTATATTTCTTTATTTTTGACAGATTTTCAAATCATGGGTTTCCAGAATCGGTCATTTAAAAAATCACATTTATTATTTAGAGCTTAAAACGATGGAATCTGTTTACTGAATGTTACAGCAGCATAAACACCCCACCCTCCCCGCAGTACATCTTACACGACCCTTTTTCAAGAGAATACAGCATCCATTTTTATCTTTTAATGTTTTTTAGCAATTTTTACGCCATCATCTAAATCAGCAGATCAAACAAGTGTTTACGTCACATCTTTATCAAACTAATTGATATTAATGATAATATAAATTATCTTATTGTCCTTATTATGCCGTTTTCATTATCTTTAATTCGATTTTTTTAACAAATTTTTTTCTTCACTTTATCTTCTTTCATTCCTTTCTTCTGAAATGTTATTTCATCCTCTCAGTCATCTGCTGTAAATAGATTGGTCGTTTCAAATGAGGCTTCATACTTTCATGTCTTGCACAGGGCGGGGGTGGACCTTGCATCAAAGCCCTGTTTTGTTATCAGAGCCGAAGGGAAACAACGAGTTCCCGAGTAGCTTTTAAACTCAAGGGCAATTTAACAGCGTTTTTCTTTTCTTTTTTTTTTAACGCGTCTAGTCTTTTATGGAAAGCATTGGTGTGGTACTTTGCCAGCTTAATTTTGTTAGACTGAAAATTCAATAAAAGTATTTTTTCAAAATTGTTATATCGAGCAGTAAATAATAAGTTGTCAAACTAACCTATGTGTTTATGAATAATTTATTTTTTCTATTAGGAAAAGAGAACAAAAAGAATAACATCTGACGGTGTAATGTTTCAGTTAAAAAAATTGTTATTCCTTTAAACTTTCAATATAGTTTATAAAAAATATGTTATATGTATAAATTTACATTTTATTCGTAAAACTCCTTTTTTTTTAAATGAGGCAGCGCGTTCGGCTGGCGGACAGTAGGTCCTGGGTTCGACTCCTGGTGAAGGCTAGGGTTTGTTTCTTGGGTTTGGAGGGGTGTCCCTGGGTCTACCCAGCTCTGATGGGTACCATACTATAAGTCTCAAAAACCCGAACGAGCCCAAGCTCTTACTCCGGGGCGTAACGCATTAGAATTGAGTTTAAAACTCTGTCCGGGCTCCAGCCACCCCACGGCACGCCGAAGGCGTGGCGTGCCATGTAAAAGGGAAGGTTTCCGCAGGCCAGCGACCGTTCACTGCGGTTCTTCTAAGGATCATTATCGTGGTGGCTCGCCCGTATATCTGCATTGTCACCCGGTAGCACAAATCCTGTACTATAGGCACAGGCATCCAGGCACCGGGTGGGTCGTGAGACTGGGCTGCAGCATCCATTGCTTCCTCCCCACCGAGACCCCGTGGCCTCTCGGCAGTGCAATGGATCTCGGACATGATGCGGGGGCTGTCCCCCATCCGTTTGCCCGCCGGTGTTTTCTAGAGAAAAGTACTGGCGGTTTACACACTACGCCACTTTGAGGCCCTTGGGTACAGTAGTGCTGATGGGTACATGACTTTAGTTGGGGTAAAGTAAAGGCGGCCGGGCATTGTGCTGGCCCACACAATCTCCTACCATGCCGTGGCCACAGAAACTGGTGGACGCTGCTTCACCGGGCCCATGGATCCATATGGTCCTCCGACGGTTGTTTTTTTTTTTTACTTTACGCCTTTTTTATAGACTTTTTTCAAAGGGAGAAAAATCAAACCAAGGCTGATAACTCACCAGAACAAGTTGTTTTGGTTTTTTGTTTCCTTATTCAAAAGGGCAAAGCAAAAAAACAAACAAACAACAAAAACTACAAGAGAGTTGTATTTTATTATTTTTATTTTAGGGAAAACCAAATTGAGTGTTTTTTGAAGTCTTAAACAAGCCAGCACAAGCGACGATTGGTGTAAATAAGAGTGGAGAGGGACGAAGATTGAGGCATCCAATGTTTCTGGTTAATAAATATACAAAAATCTACTACATAAAGATTCAACCGAAATCAAAATGTCCGAGAAGAATGTCTTCTTTGTTCAATACTGGTCTAGACTAAGACGTTCATTTCCTCTTTTTTTTTCTATTGTCTACAGTCTACTGGATCCGGAAGTTATATCCGAAGTCATTATCTGAAGTCGTTATCACGTGACAGTAGTCTGTGGCTGCTCTATCAATTCTATTACTTTTGATTTCTTTTTATACTTCACAAAAAGCCAATGAAATCAAATTTGTGAACTAAAAAAAACAGCAGTAGAAAAAATCAAGCGAGTACAATAAAGCTAATGGCAGTAACGGCAGTAACAACCATGTGTATAGTTGCTCTATAGTCTATAGTCAGTGAATAAGTCACTGTCATACAACAAAATTTGCCCAGATAATGAAAATCTGTTATTAAGCTACATTTTATAATAAAGATACATGTACTTAGAAAAAAATGGGCACGGTGGCCTGGGTTCGAATCCTGGTGAAGGCTAGTTTTTTTTTTACCTGACATTAGTTGGGGTAAAGTAAAGGCGGCTAATACAATTTTCAACGTAAATTTACAGTAATATGGGTTATATTGTGCTCAAGTTCTTATAATATCTTATAAGTTTACAGACGTTACTTCTAGATAGAAGATTAACACGTCCACTAGGCCCAAAAACTCCTGCAGGGCGGCAGGGATCGGTCGGCGGAAGGGATAGAACCCGCGACATGTCGGTTGACAGTCCGGTGAACTAACCACAGCCTCAACTTTATTCTTCGCTAGACACAGAGACAAAAAGTCCATACGAGTCTCTTTAGTTTCTGTTGGTGGTGAACTTTTTATTTGAAAGTTTTCTCTTCAACTTCTTAAACACGTAGTATTTTGCAATGCACCGAGTACATAATAAATGTATTTGTGGGGCTGATGCGGCCCACGAATCCGTTAAAAGTTTACCAATCTGCTACAAATTTAACTTTATTTTTAATGTCCACCAAATTGAAAATTCTCTTGATGACGTTTTCTCAAACTACATTTTGTGATATTTGCCGGTTCCAAAAATGTCCACATGTGACTACGACCAATAAGGTACAAATATTCGACGTGACATATTCGTGACCAACGAAAAGAAAACGTTATTGAACACTAGAAAACATTTTACGTCTTATAAATGACAGGCGCTCCTTGTATACAAAAGATTTATAAAGTCGTACGCTTATCCTTAATTAAATAATATAGTTGTGCATTTTGATCACAAAATTGTTCCTTTTTCCTAACCAGTTCCAAAAAACCCATTCCATGGGAACAAAGAGTCCTTGCTGTGTGAATGATTAAAGCATTTCATGAATTGATTAATTTAAATGAAAGATGGATACAATGGCTTCGATAAATTAAAGTATAACACTGTAGGATCACTCACACAAAAGGATCAAATTAACAAGTAAAGTAAAGACAAATTTAAATCTCGTAACATTTTTTTTAGATTAAAATATTTTTTTTAAGTGATGCCTTTTCACACGGCAATGAAATGTAAACAGGCAACAAATAAAAAAATAATTCCAGCTATACACAATGAAAACAAACTTAGAACAGACACTCTATAAATCCCCTTAGTTCATTGAAGTTATCCTCGCACGAGCTTTGCAAGAAAGGGGACTTCCATGTCCCTACTTCTGGAAAATAAATGTCCCAGACGTTGGGAAAAGGAATGACGCCGTTTGATTTTGCTCCATATTTCATGACCGTGGGGCAGTACTGTAAGAGCGCAGGCACAGGTCAGTGTAGGTGGCACACATCAATGTTTCCTGCTCCAGACGATTTGTTGACTTACTTAGCGATTTTTTGGGGGTACTAGATGGGCGTTTGTGTTGGTCGAAAATGTGGCGCCATACTGGGGGGGGGGGGGAGTTCCGTCGATTAGATTGGAAGAGGATTCTTCGATGGCGCAATAGTTGATTTACTGACATCATAAATTGCAAAGGGTTGATTTTGGCAACAACATCTTCAATGTTTACCTACACTCCTTACTGCTATCTATCACAAGTCTTTAATGTCATGAATGGGAATCTGTTCTGTCTGAACTTTGAACTTTGCCTATTTACATGAAGCGTTACATAGTTGAATTATGAATTTCTAAAAATATAAATTGTATGTCTGAATTCTTAATATTTAGATGTAACTCTTTAACGATTAAAAGTTCTAGTTCTGAAAATCTCTGTCATAGTCTGTATTGACTACATTGGTATGCATGTTTCGAGTTATGATCTTAATGTTTTTTGGCTTTGAATTGCCAACACAATAGTGAGTTTGTATGCTTTAAATTAACGGGTGTTGGCTCTTTCAAATACATAAATGATAAAGACCCGAACGCCTTGAATGAATAGATTTACAGATAATGTGCGTCCAGAATAGACCTGATTGAAAGCTGAATGTCTATCCAGAAAGACGTAGAATGACCAGATGCCGAAAGATTTGTATATTTGGGTGCGCTATGTTTGTTAGAGTGACCACGCCAATAAAGCGTCATCTATATCTTTCAATAAGGACAACGTGAAGTATGTAAACACGTGAAAAATCAGAATCATAAAGAAATAAAAAACAAAGTGTCTGTTTTCAGTTTTCACATGACATTCTGAAGTACAACCGGAAATGAAATATCTAGTTTCGGTAACCAAACACGGGGTGAATTATTGTTCGTATGCAAATTGTGGTTGTTTAAGTGTCACCTGACTAAAAACAAAACGTTCTCCATCAATCAAAACTGAGTGTATGATGTAATGTTCTTTGTTTAAATCGGAAATGAAAATGGTTTTTTATTTTCTTTGAAATGTTCAGCTCGTACTTCTGTTCGGTGTTTGTCTATTACGTGAAGACATCTGCCGGTATTTGTGACGTATTGAGAGTTCGTATAACGCGATTTCAATTAGAAGTATCTGATGTCGTTAGTCCTTATACTTGAACGTGTAAAAAAGCTAATAAGCATTTTTTTCTTTCTGGTTTTGGAAGATTTTAGCTTCTGAAGGTTTTGAGTTTTGAAAATAATTATTATGGTTTCTAAGGTTTCTAAGGTTTTAGCACTTTTAGCTTCTAAGGGTTAGAGTTCTGAATGAATAAGTGCTCAAAGATTTTTGGTCTCACAGTTTTCAATATTTGAAGGTTTTTAATTTTGAATCTTATCACTTCGGAAATTTCTAGCTTCTGATAGTTGAGATTTCTAATAGCTTTAGAGGGTTTTATTATTATTTTTTTTTAGATTTGGGTCTTGAGATTTTTCGGATCCTGAAGGTCTTAATATGTCAAGGTTTTCGTTTGTGAAGGTTTAAGTTTAAAATGTATTGGTTCTAAAGGTTTTTTTGTTTCTGAAGGATTAGTATCTGAAGGTTTTAGTTCCTGAAGATTTAGGGTTATCGGCTATCCTTTTTTTTTCTTAAAATTTTGGGTTTCTGTTTGTTTTTTTTACGTCAGACCTTATTTTCCGTCTGTGTATGTCTGTGTATGTCTATTTTATTCCTCAAACTGAGTGTCTTATTTTCATATTTTTGCGCCATACTAATCTTCTTTTTTTGTGTCTGTCTGCTGCAGATGATGGAAGACTGGAAGTACGTGGCCATGGTCTTAGACAGACTATTTCTGTGGATCTTCACTACCGCCTGCATCGTGGGGACCTTCGGCATCATCCTGCAGGCGCCGACGCTGTACGATAACAGACGACCAGTGACGCCCATGTTATCCAACGAAAGCTGCTACTCCGCCTACTCCTCCAGATAATATCCGGAAGTTGTTGGTTTTGTTTTTTGTGTGTGCGTGTGTTGGGAGGGTGATCACGTGACTGAACTAGTACATGTTATTGGACTAAAAAATAACCCGTGATTGGACTCGCACAAATTGTGATTGGTTCCTATTAATAGGCGTGGCTGCAAATCGGTATCGATTACAAAAACTGTGTTTAAAAATCGTATTATTTATTATTTTTGTCATACATTTAAAAAAAATGAAATTTTTAATATTGTATGTTTTGTATCATATTATTTATAACAAATTGAGGATAACTATCAAGCTAGTATTCGGCATTTTGTATCGAGGATTGACGTGTAAGAGTAGAAACTTGATACGGTATCGATATTGTACATTCTAACCAGTTTCTAGTACTCGAACCATTCGTTGGCAGCAATCATAAAACGTAATCGAATTATGTTCCACTTGACACATCGATCTATGTCTATTTTGAACCTTCTTGTATTTTTCTTTTCAAATTCAACTGTTTGTGAAAATTCAGTTTTAGCTCATTTCACACCACGCATTTATACAGGTTATAGGAAACAGGCGGTTACAGATCCTCGTAATGTGAGATATTAGTCGCGGATGAATTTCAAATTGAGTGAATTCTGATTGTGCTTTAACAACTGTAAATTGTGACTGTTGTTTCGGATGCTGGGGTGTTGTTTCTATAGTTGTTTTTGTTGTCATTTTTTGTTTGTTTTAGAATCCTTGACACATTCTTGTAGAGATACAAAGATGTGTACTAAAACTAAATAATAAATCTGGACATATAGAGGTAAATGGGAGACCTTTGTTACCAAGTTAGAGAGCACATTATGGATTTGAATGGGTTAATCAACACGTGTAGATGTGTTGTTGTTTGTTTAAATGCATATAAGTACTCTTTCTTCCCGAATGGCATTCGGGCATGGAATGGGTTGCCCGAACAAACCAGGATAACCACTAACTTAACATCATTTAAAACATCATTAAAGATGCAAGACTAGACTCGGACCACGGATGAGCTACGCAATAAATCATCTTTATAGAAGGAGCGTCGGTGATATATAAGATAAGACTTAACTCTTCCCGTACCGACCTACTTCTATCTATGCTGCCTTCAGTTCCGCTTTATACGCGCCCGGGACTCTAAGGGTTAATGTTTGATATTTTATCTTGATTGAGTGACTGAATACAATTTGAAAAAAAAAATGGAAACGAATAAAGAGATTTTAGAGATGGAGAGACACAGGGTGAGAATGAGTGAGAGAAAGATAGAGAGAAGAGAGGAGAGAGAAGAGAGGAGAGAGCTATAGGGGAGGCGTGACGTTTTCGGACGCTACAGCTGGCAATACGAAGCAGATTGCACTTAATTTAAAACTGAAGTCTATAGAAAGGACCTTGCCACATTGTACAATTCAGGACACACGTGATTGTCATGGAATGATTTGAGGGGGGAAGAGTTGGCTGGAAGGCCACTCGTGAAGACAAACTATTGGACGAGAGGAATTCAAGTGCAGTCCGAAAATAAATAAAGTTCGAGAGGAAAGAAGATGGGTGTTTTTTTTTTTAAGTGACATACAGGCTTAGGGCACTTTAGGGTGTTGTGGATTTGGTGAATGGTGAATTGTAGGTTTGACGTTTGGATCTAGGTTACCTGTGTACAGGTCATGGCGAACTTTTACAACCAATCGCTAAGCACAAATACATACTAGCTAATCCATGATCGATCTAATATGCGATCTAGTTAAAGGTTAGTGTCGCGATGGCGTGATATTGGCTATCTTTCCTCAAGCGTAGTAATGGAATGTCTGCGTGCCCTGTGGGTGCCGAGCTTAGAGTCTGGATGTCTGGCTGTCCGCTTTGAGTGTGCCGCACTAAAGTCAAAGTCGTTTCTGGCTGTTGTGTGCACACGATCTCAGACCAGATGCCATACGTTGCGCTGCAGTTTAAACGCACTGCGACTATAAAATCTTGATGTCATAAAATTGTCGAGATATGGTATGTCTTCTGCAGACGTTCCTTGTGGTGGCATTTTGATGTAGGCTCTAAATTTAATAAGTGGCACCTTTTATGGCACAAAGACCATTTCGGCAATACTATAACTGATAGCATGATAAATTAAATATACACACGCGCACATCTCTATATATAAATATCGACTGTGTGCTAAAACCTACTCTACCCGGCAACTCCCATGTGGTATTTCGTTCGTTTATTTTGGCCATCACAAAATGACATTAAAGAAGAATCGCGATCCGAAAAAATAATTTAAAAAACAAAACAACGGTATATTAATGAATCAGTTAGTCGTTAGTACAAGATCATACAAATTCTAATTATACGTATGCTCGAACATATGCAATGAAAGAGACAGAGAGAGAAAGCAGACAAAAAAGAACATCGGAAATTTCCTTGGCGCGTTTATCTCTTGAATGTAGTATCCACACTCTAGCTATAAATATTAATCCTGGCCTGGGTCGTAGGTCACTATAAATAGTCAGTTAATCCTGGTCAGAGAGATAACCACACACACACACAAAATACAGGATCTAATTTTAGGGCACATGCATCAGCGCTGAACAATAAAATATATGGCTCTTTGAAAGCCAGTCTGGCAAGTTTGTTTCATGATAAAAAGAAAAAAAAAAGATTTGGAATGGTATCAAAGCCAGGGGAAATCTGGCCACGTGTTTAAGTCGGTCTAACTGGCACATAAACAAGATAACACGTTTTGTTGGATTGCATGGTGTTGCATATTGTTGGGACAAAGTTGTATTCTGTTGATACTGGTGTGTTTCTGTTGTTGTTTGGTCGCTAGTGTATCCCACAATTAGACAGGTAATGTACATATCTACACGTGCACCATTCAATTTATCATTCATTGAGATGTACTTGATAACATTTTACTGATATTGTGTATTCAAGAATTTTGACTTTTATCCCGCAGATAGATGTACATATTACTTGAATGAACACATTAATGATATTTTTCTTTAGCAAATGTCTTAAAGTTAGATAGAAATGATGCGATTGATATATGATTTGTGATAACATGTATTTTCTCAACTCCCCGCTCCACCACCTTGATTTTCTACCTCGCTACCACCCCCTCTACCCCATCTCCATATTGACATAAGCTTATATGATGTAACTTAATTGTTTATAATTAATTATTTTCTTTAAGCATTTTATAAAATTTACTTGAATGTACATTTGACGCATCAGTGTTAGAAAAGTGTTATTTTTTTTGTTTTGTTTTTTGTTATTTGTTTTAATTCATCAGTTGCACAATTTAGTGATGTATTAATTTTTTCGGGTAAGATCAGTGAATGCCGGATTAAGTCAGTCAAAACACTTAAACCTACTTCACTTAAAACCCAAAGTGCATGAAGTTCATTCATTAATCCGTTGCCGCGGGTAATGGTAAACTCATATTATTATATACCTCTCTCCTAAATGCACAAATGTACGTCTTTTTTTTTTAATGTCGTTTATTTGAAATTTGAATACATTTAGAGCCTGAATTTTTTAGGGAATGGGGGCAGCGCGTTCGACTGGCGTTCCGAAGGCTCTGGGTTTGAATTCTGGTGAAGGCTAGGATTTGTTTTCCGGGCTTGGAGGGTGTCCCTTAGACTAACCATCTCCTATAATATGCCGCGGCCACAGAAACAGGTGAGCGCTGCTTCACCGGCCTTATCATCAATTTAATCCGAATGGTAATTTACTTATTTAAAGGGAATAAATGTTAGTCGTTGTTTTTTTTAATTGAAGAAAAAAATAATAATTTCACATGCAGTGTCAGAAATTAAAAAGACACCCTCCCTACCTACTCCAACCCCACTCATTTATTTAGCAAACACTAACTCAACTCTACTTCAATATATTATATATATCTATATATAAATATATAATATGTGTGTGTATGTAATGTAGTTAAGAAGCTTAGAATCGATTCCAAAACTTTCACTGTTTTTGTTGGATCTTATAAGTTTACAGGCGTTCATTCTAGATAGAAGATTATTACGTCCACTAGGCCCAAAACTCCTGCAGGGCGACAGGGATTCGTCGGTGGCAGGGATAGAACCCTCGACGTGTCAGTTGGTTTTTGGTTGACAGTCCGGTGAACTAACCGCTGAACCAGCCGAAATCGGCTTTATATTTCATGTCAGAGCTACACATGTGCTCTTGTTTTTTTTAACATGTCCATATTGTGTTCCGTTTTTATTTCGTAGCATTCAATTTACACATAATATGTCTGCAAAAATGTACAAATACAATTTAGTTGAATGTATGTTTACTCGCATAATTATCATACTGATAATTTCAACCATAATATTTAAATTGATTTTGTTAACAATAAATCAAGGATTTATTCTACACAATTTGTATTTTTTTTACAATATACCTTTTTGGAGAAGATATTTGCATTTTTTTTTAAAAAGGAAAAATTAAGGTAGTTTTATTTAATTTAAATTCTATATTTAATTGATGGAAATAAAATAAAAAGGTTATGAAAGAATTTTTAAAATATCTAATGCCACACACATACTTCCACGAAATGCTTCCTATGTCTTTTTCCACCTAGATTTTGTTTCGTCTTTCCAACGTTTTTATATCAACTTTTGATTATCTTTTCATTATCTTAAAATTAGGTTTCGTTCGATATACATGTTGTGTTATTTTTAAAACTAAAGTATGTAAACTTCTGCAAATGAACCTCTGCAATGATTTAAAATAAATACAAAGAATTTTCGTCTTATTTTGTATTAAAAATAAGTTTTTGTTAGCTTTTGGACTTGTATACCTTGACCCAGTTATTACTATGGCGTAATTTATTCCTGGCTTTTTCTTTTCATCGTGTTCTATGTGGAAAATTTAAATACGGAAGTAGCTGTTTGCCATTCGTGTATAGGGGCCTATACTTAATCGACAGTGCAGACAGATTTGATAGGGATCAGGCAAACATCACTGCTTATATATATACATATAAATAAATGTTACGAAAGAGAGAGGGAGAGATTGGAGAGAATTATAACAAATGTATATAGCTAATTCGTCCATCAATTACAAACTCATAAAATTGCTATATATGTATGTGATATAACATTTATCGTCATATACCTAATGGCCGTGATTTAGAGATCAAACGATGCCCCACGAATCCCCCACTTCACACTTCGGCCTCCACCACCCCCTTCCCGCCCGAACCCACCCAATAACACTCTTACATCATTAGTAGACAAAACATAAACCAAGTACCGAGACAGCGTACACCTGGGTACCTAATGAAAACACCCATCATCCAACCGTCACCCCCACTGCCATTATTTATTACCCCCTCCCCCCACGCCCCTCCCCCCACGCCCCTCCCCCCACGCCCCCACCCACCCACAGGCTAAGCCTGACTTACAGGTAAATTCCCTACGGCAACGGCATAACTTCTTCAAATAATTTTTTTTACACAAATTTTTGGGTGATGAACATTTTTTTTTTCAAGTCACAAGAGCATCATTACCATTTCATAACAGCTCAGTTTAGTGGACTGCCACCTACAGTGAAAAGTGTATATCTTTTGTTTTGTTTTAATGTAGATCTACTAACTTGGAAGAAAAAAGATTATTCATTAGCATTATGTGAGTTCATCCGGTACAATTTGTTAACATTGTTCTTCTAGTTAATTTTTTCACATTTTTTAAATTGATTGTATACACAAAACGTTCTTCAATGTTAACTTTAAATATTTTATTTATTTATTTTAACATAATTTTTAATTTATTGATTGGCAATATCAAGATAGTTTTTTGTTTTTTGTGTGTGTTAACATGTCATTGTTTAGACTACATTCTATTTATATATTTTATTTTTTCTGTTTCATCACTTTTTTATAAAACTAATGTGTAATTTTTTTTTTTGTGGATAACTTTATCCACTTGGACACTTTAGTAAGTTGATAGTAAACAAAATAATGTGAATTTCATAGAATTTATATGCAATTTTGTGTTGTTGTTTTTTTTTGTTTGTTTTTTAAAACTGTTTTTAAATGTCTTGTTTCGTATTTGTATGAGAGTAAGAATGTCTAGAAATGTCTTAAATAACTGCATAGAAAATTTACATAGACTGCACTATGCCCGAACTCTGAATGAGGTGACTATAAGACCAAATGACCAAATGGCAAGATAGTGAAAGTTGGAAAGGGTTCTTAACGCTTCACCCCCCCCCCCCACCCAACTTTTCTTTCCATTCCTCCATATTGTTCTATTAAATGTCAACTTTATTTTCATCACCCCCTCCCAATTACACACACTGACGCATATGTACTTGCGAGTGTGTAGTTTGTGTGTAAAATATGTTTTGTTAAATGTATGTGTGTGTTTATCGTCTCTTTTAATATGCTCGTTTGCAGCT
This sequence comes from Anisus vortex, assembly GCA_949126835.1. Taxonomy (NCBI): domain Eukaryota; kingdom Metazoa; phylum Mollusca; class Gastropoda; family Planorbidae; genus Anisus; species Anisus vortex. The sequence continues at coordinate 71,449,801 of OX421492.1, forward strand.
GTAGAAATACTTGCTAAACAGATGAGCCTGGGTCTTAAACCAAACCCAATATTGTAACATTATGGAAAAAAAAATTGAAACTACTCCAAATTACAATTACAACTGTTCTAATAAATCAAGGATCGCCAACCTACGGCACACATTAAGATTTTCATTGATAAGTGGAAGATCCCCCTAAAGAACAATTCAAGTCTCTCCTACGAGCTATTGATTAGTGGCACAGATTTAGGGTTGTTGGCACGCTGAATGAATTAGAACACCTAATTTTGGCACACTATTATCAAATGTTCGCCGACTCCTGTTCTGAATCAAAAAAGAAATTGTCTAACCTCAATAGCCACAATAAAATCGCTTAAGTAAACTCAGTGTTTCAAAAAGTAGTGTTAATATAATGATTAAATAAAAAATATTATATGTATATGACTATAACTAGGCTAGTAGTAGGCCTATGCACAGAAAGCCTTCTCTATGTCTCCACTATCATCTAAAAAAAATAACAAAAACAACCCTCCACGTATTTAAAGATCATCAAAACATTGCATGTTAAAAATGGCGTCTATCTCTGTATCCAATCAGAGCGTACGTTTAGCACCTCTCGTCTGATGTCTGTCTGCATTGCCTCCATGAACGTTTCACCTGTACGTTTGTTGTTGTTGTTTTATTTACCAATTACACGAAACATCAAAGATGGCTGATTTAGCAATGAGGGTAACGAACGAATTATTCGAATTAAAGACTCCCTACCTCCGACTGCCCTCCCCCTACCTTTCCTCGCTGGGAGATACAAATTGAGATTATTCTGATGGTGGACAATTAAACATTGTTATTGAGTGTGTTAGGTTGAACAGCCCTCCGTACAGTCTCGGTCTCCTCGTAATTTCTCTCTTTATCTCTCTACCTCTTTCATACTTTTGCTCTCCTACTTTCTCCCTCTCTTTCTCCCTATCTACATCTTGAAGTCTTTCTCTCTTTTTCTCTTTTCTTTTCATTTCTCTCTTTCTATATCTCACTTTTATTATATTATATTGTTTTTATATTAATTTTTCTTGTATTCTTTTTCCCTCTTTATCAATCTCTCTATCACATTCTCTCATTCTCTCTTTTAAGCTTAAGCCTAGACCACAGACATGTCTAGGACTACGAAGGCAAGCTTAATCATACGCTAATACATTCTCTCTTCTTCTCTGTCTCTTTATTATTATTGTTTTTATTTAATTAAATGTTGATCAAATTTCATTGTATAATACTTAATAGCATTAAATACTATTTGTATATCCTGAAAATTTGAAGAGTAACATGATATAGAAAAAAATTAAAAATGCAGCACCATCACACAATACAAATACAGTACTAACACATAGTATCGACACACCACAGTTCCGATTCAATCATCAACACGGCATTATTTAAAACACTAATAAAAATGCAAGACTATACTCAGACCACGGATGAACGTAGGACGCAACAATCTTCTTTATAGAAGGAGCGTCTGCGATATATAAGATAAGATAAGCATCAACAAACAAGTCTTAAAATGAGACCCACAAAAAAACGTAGATGTACTTTCCACTCACAATTTTTCCAGACACATTGGAAAACGATTACAACAGAGAATTCGCTGGTTCGCTGGATGTCAGGTTTAAAGTCACGTGATGTGATCAAACCTGTACCCACGTAGGTGTAACTCTTTGTGGTGGGGATGGGTGGGGAGAACCATGGGTGGGTGGGGGTATTTAAAAGACGTCGTATTTAATGTTTGTTTTCCTTTCTATAGCCGTTTGGAAAAACGCCGCTGATTTCTCTTGCAGGAAATGCCATCTCCAAGGAAATGGTTGGTGTAAACACGCCGTGCCAATTGGCGCCAAAAGAGAGGCGAGTGCCAAGTGGGCAACACAAAACAAAAAATGAAACAGCCGCAGAAAAAAAATATAGACCACCATAAATAAATATAGACCACCATAAATAAATATAGACCACCATAAATAAATATAGACCACCATAAATAAATATAGACCACCATAAATAAATATAGACCACCATAAATAAATATAGACCACCATAAATAAATATAGACCACCATAAATAAGCAAAGGCTCTGGGTATTCTTCAGATATTTAGGGTGGATTTGTGAAAGGGAGGGGAAAAAAAAGGGGGGGGGGGGTGGAGAAGATTTCTTTACCTAAAACCACCAAAAATTGGGTTAGTGTGTTTCAACATCGATGCGTTTGAGTTTGCAATGGTTCATTTTAATATCTGTAGGCGGGCTCAATGCTAATCAGTGTGAGTAAAATAGCAAATAAAAATATTGATCATGCAAATACACAACTTATAAATTGTATGCTGCTTTCTGTTGGCTTTTTAGAATAGCTGTACATTTAGTATAACTGTACATTCAGTATAGGTATTCTAAATACAGCTTACATGCCGGTAAAAACGTGTATCTTGGGTAAAACGAAATGCATCAAATTTAATTTGCCTCATCAACAATAACAAATAAAAAAGACAGGGCGCTGTGCTGGACACACAATCCCCTAGTATGACTTGGCGAAAGAAACTGGCGAACGCTGCTGCACCGGCCCCGTGGATCAATTTGGCCCGACGGGATACTTTATTTTTTTACTTACAACATTTCAGATACTATAACAAAGTCCCTTTTACGGCTTGACTGTTCATTACTTTAAATATAAAAGAGTATACAACATTTCAGCTACAAAGCTAATCCCGCATACGGCTTTAATGTATAAGGAATAATAATAATAATTATATTTGTATAGCGCTGCCAACAAACATAATGTAAGCTCAGAGCGCATTTAACATTGAGCAACAAACAACTAAAAACACGGATAATACAACATTTTAACTAGAAGGCTAAAGTCCTCAGAATGCTTTAACGTACACATGACTTGATTATATAGAATACAACATTCCATATTCAAAGAAAAGTCAGGAGAGCGTTTAAACACACATTACTAGACTGCACGGAATCTTGCTACACGCCTATAGCAGACATAGCGCTACACGACTCACAGACATTAATATACATGATTGATGGGACGACTACCATCATCCCAGCATACAACAGATCACACCAGACCATCTTTTTGTTTCGTTAACACCCGCTTTATATCAAACCGAGGCCTTCTTTTTTTTTTCTCCGGATATAACGTCAAACAAGATGGCGGTCACTCAAACATGGGGCGAAACATGTATACAATTGGCGGGACTTGAAAAAGGGTTTGATATGAAGAGTGACATTTTCGTCAGAGATTTCTGACAGCTGAAGACATGTTAGCGCCATGCAAAAGGGACAGTTTCATTGAATCGTCTGCTGGGGAGTTCCAGATTATTGAATATAGCATCAAGGGAGACGAGTGCATCAAAACGATGGACTTGCAGACGTCGATATCTTAGGATGTTGCATGAGGCGTTTTGTGTGTTTCATATTTTTAATAAATTATTCGGACACTTTGAAGACCTTTCGTTCTTTCTCGCGTTTCGGTCCGCTTGAATTGGGGAGGTGGGGGGTAAATAAAGGAATGATGGGAAGACGAGTGTAAACTGGGTCAAGCGGAGGCCGATATAATGAGCCCATGGTGTTGGGCCCTAAATAAATTCTATTCAAAGAAAAAAATGCCAGCAGAGAAATATGTGGAAATCAAGCGACTGGATTACCTCTGGGGGATGAAATGAAAATTGTATATGTCAGGGCTTTCTGAATATGCAAATTAAAATTAACATATAATTTTGTTGGATGAGTTGGGTATAGGGGTGTGGAGGCCAAAATACTTTAATAGATACAAACATTGAACAACCTAATTCAGATATTGTTTACGTTTTTACTCAACTTGCGCGTATTTTGATACGAATTTTAGATAGATTGGCAGTGAACAGAGTGCCATTATTACAAATGAAACTATTGTTACCTAGTTGACGATACAAAAATATAGTATTATAGAAAGAGAGACGCTTCACAGATACGATCATAGTATTAAACTGGAGAACAATTAATTGATTTTATAAGGAGAAAAACGGTAAAGGTTGGCATGGGTACTCATGCGTATAAGCCATGTTTTTTTTTGTATTTTTTGGTAATTTATTGGTACAATAAAATTTTTTTAAGAAAATTGAAAACAAGAGTACACTCAAACCACAGATAAACGTAGAACTTAGTAGTCAACCACAGATAAACGTAGAACTTAGTAGTCAACCACAGATAAACGTAGAACTTAGTAGTCAACCTCAGATAAACGTAGAACTTAGTAGTCAACCACAGATAAACGTAGAACTTAGTAGTCAACCACAGATAAACGTAGAACTTAGTAGTCAACCACAGATAAACGTAGGACTTAGTAGTCAACCACAGATAAATGTAGGACTTAGTAGTCAACCACAGATAAACGTAGGACTTAGTAGTCAACCACAGATAAACATAGGACTTAGTAGTCAACCACAGATAAACGTAGGACTTAGTAGTCAACCACAGATAAACATAGGACTTAGTAGTCAACCACAGATAAACGTAGGACTTAGTAGTCAATCACAGATAAACGTAGAACTTAGTAGTCAACCACAGATAAACGTAGAACTTAGTAGTCACCCACAGATAAACGTAGAACTTAGTAGTCAACCACAGATAAACGTAGAACTTAGTAGTCACCCACAGATAAACGTAGAACTTAGTAGTCAACCACAGATAAACGTAGAACTTAGTAGTCACCCACAGATAAACGTAGAACTTAGTAGTCAACCACAGATAAACGTAGAACTTAGTAGTCAACCACAGATAAACATAGGACTTAGTAGTCAACCACAGATAAACGTAGGACTTAGTAGTCAACCACAGATAAACGTAGAACTTAGTAGTCAACCACAGATAAACGTAGAACTTAGTAGTCAACCACAGATAAACGTAGGACTTAGTAGTCAATCACCGATAAACGTAGAACTTAGTAGTCAACCACAGATAAACGTAGGACTTAGTAGTCAACCACAGATAAACGTAGGACTTAGTAGTCAACCACAGAAAAAAGGTAGGACTTAGTAGTCAACCACAGAAAAAAGGTAGGACTTAGTAGTCAACCACAGATAAACGTAGAACTTAGTAAGTCTTCTGTATATAAGGAGCGTTCTTAACATGTAAGATAAGGGACTGTGCTCCATTAATTAATTTTGTTATTGTATTTGTGTTTTAAGAGGTTTTTATTTAAGCGCAGGTGGATGGATGAATGGACTGGATGGGGGAAAACGAAATTATGGGTGGAAGAACGCAAATTGACGTAGAGAAACAAGGATGGAAAATAGAAATGTATAACGCTGTAGTAAGTCTTGTTGATACGTTGTAGACTGTGTGTTGATATAAGCAACCCTAAATGAATCCGGATATAATGAGCTAAAGAAGAAATATCTCAAATTTCCAACAAGAGTCAATACACAGAAGAAAGAAAAAATCGACACGTACACTGCCACAACTATGTGTGTGTCAATATATGTGTGTGTGTGTGTCTATGGGTGTGTGTGTGTGTTTGTGTGAGTGCGTACGAATGACAAGGTTAAGGAGTGGGGGGAGCACTCAGGGATTAAATAACGGGAAACAGAGGGAGGAGGGAGGGGAAAGGGGTGACTGATTGATCTGTGCGATCGATCTAAACGTAACTCATCCTTCTATTGGACAGCCCGTACACCACACCGAGACTGTGAACTTTCACCCTAACACCCGATTGGTTTAAGTTAAGGTTTTAAAACAACAACAACACAACAACTAATACATATTTTTGGGATGTTAACATTGAAGCGACGTACAGATGTTTTAGATAAACTATTTCAATGTTCAGGCCATAAACTAGAGGCCGACCGAAATTAGGTTTCGCTTTCGGCGGCGAAAAATGGCAACTGGCCTCCTTCGGCGTAGTTTCGGTTTTGGCTGAAGCCAAAAAGTTAACTTTCGGTTTGCTTTCGGTTTTGACTTTCGGTCATTAGCTATTTTTACTTTCAAATTCAGACTGCAACGCTAGTGCTGCAACTTATTCGTCTGCTTATTGATAAATTCCTTTATGTCACAATATTTAGATACAAAAATCGTATATAAAATTTATATTGCCTTTAAATTATTAAATCTTAAAGATTTTTCAATTCTGAATAAAATAATGTATAGTACATGTATATACAACTGTTAAACTCTTGTGAATTAATTAATCTGTGAAGTAGAAAACTGAAGTTATTAATAAACGGATTATTTAATCACCTTAAACAATGTCGAAAAATGGAGTGTGGGATTACTGTGCAGTCTTTTAAAAACCTTTTTTTTTAAGGATTTCGGTTTATCTTTCAGATTTGGTTTTGGCCGAAGGTGTAATTAAACTTCCGGTTCCGCTTCGGCTTTCGGTATGGTTTCGTTTTCGGTCTTTACCATGAAGTGTTATTGGAAATGTCCACCACATATTACATTTGCATTCCTGATTTTATTAGTGCTGTTAATGAACTCATTATAGCACTAACTTACTAATGAAATAAATAATTTGTGCACCCATAGACTAATTAATACAATTATTTTCTCACCAAAATACGAAATGCGATAGGTCTTTATGACGGTCTTTTGCAGGATAGAGGAGAAGGTGAGATTTTTGCCAACGTTACTGCTAATAATTGTTTGTCCATCAATATGTCATCCCTTATGACCATCCCTATGTACAGAAAAAAAATTGTTACGCCTTATTGTGGGATTCAATGTTGTAGATTTAGTTGCTCTCGTGAATACTTTAAGAGCACTCCTCGACATCTGGCATTCTGGAAGCGAGGGGCATAAACTTGAAGACTCTTCCGGGGTGCCGTTTTAATGATTTGAGATTTCTTTACATTGATGGATTTTGTTGCACAGAGTTTAACCCCCTGGTGGGGTAGTTTAACCCCCCTAATGGGGGGAGTTTATCCTTTTCCTTCTCTTTATCCCGCCCTCTCTCTCTCTCTCTCTCTCTCTCTCTCTCTCTCTCACATACACACTAAAAAACACACTCTCTGTCTCACTCAATATCTCTTTCTCATCCACCCTGTCTGTCTGTCGCTCTCTCTCTCTACCTCACTGTCTTTCTCTGCAAGTGTGTATGGATGTCTGTGTTTCTACAGGTATGTATGTAAGTATGTTTGCATGTATGCATAATATGCTTTTGTTTGTATGTGTGTGTATATGTGTGCAAGTTTGTATGTATATTTCTCCATGTTCGTATGTTTGTTTGCATCTTTGTTTGTTCGTATGTTTGTATATGTATGTATGCTTGTATTCGTGCATACGTGTGTGTTTGTATTTTAAGTTTGTTTGTCTGTGTGTATGTGCGTGTGTTTGTTTGCATATTAATTCGTAAGTTCGTATGTTTGTAAGTTTTCATTTTGGTATGTTTGAATGTTTGTATGTTTGGATGCTTGTACGTATATTTAGAACAAGACCGGGGATATTTTTTTTATTCATTAAACATTCGCAAAGAGTTAAATATTGGGAAAATATTTTCGATTTAGCTTTTCCCATTAATAGTGATATGTGTCTCCTTCTCTTAATACCAATACTTGCTTTAGAATATAAAAAAACAGCAACAAAAAACATCCCAACTAAAACAAAAAGACCTGACAAAGTCTTTGGAGTAGATAAAAATTGCCAAGGTGTAAAGTACAAAAGGAAGGAATTGTAAAAATGAAAACGGACTAGAGTAATACAAGGAAGTAGAGAGAAAAAAAAAGTAAACTCATTAGCTTGATAGAAGTTTGTCTGTGAGAAAGTTGGATGGTTCTCAGGTTAGAGTTAAGGCCCCAAACCATTTTCAATCCTTCTGCAAGTAAAGTTCACAGTCAGCCGCAATTAGCCTTTTTGCAAGTGCAGAGGTTTTCAAAAGATTTAAAATTTATTCCAAGGATGAACGAAAAATGTGCTCAGAAAAGAAAAAATTTGTAGAGCTTTTCAATAGATCCCATTGTGATTCCATGTAAGGTCTGTCACAGAATTTAGATGAGAAGAAAAGACTAATAGTTCTAGCTTAGAAAAAAATGCATTTAAAACACACGTAACAATACAAATTTTAATGGTTTAAAATCGGCGGTGGCAATGTTCGTCTGCAGCAGATGATGGAGTTTTGCTGCAAATCCGCGTAAGGCTAATGTCAAATGTGTATGCTATAAATATAAATACATTTTCTCTGTATTAAAGTTGTTAAATTTGCACTACAAAACCAACAATATTGTACTCACAACGTGTAAAAGCACGTAATGTTACTAATGTTAATTTATTTAGTTGTAGTAACACAAAAATAATGAGTTTTATAAATATATATATTAAATCGTTCAGCTGCATTGTTCGACTATGAAATACCGAAATTTCCAGAACTATATGAAACAACAACAGGCATTCACTTTCTCTAAGATCTTCATTTCGTGGTAATGTGTCCAAAGTTTTGAGAGTCCCTGGTTTAGAGCCACCAATATCTTGTAGCTAACATTACAGGCTTCAGAGGCTGCTCTGTTTTCCCAGGTTAAACACTTGAACATTGCGCCCCCCTTCCCTTCCCCCCCCCCCCCCCCGTCACTGTCTCTCATTGTCTGCCTTGTGCCGGGGTTTTGGCTTTATTGAATTCCCTTTTCAAACCTTATACACACACCCCCGTGGCGTCTTCTTCTAACCAAACCTTATCCCCCACCCCACCGCCTTCACGCGCCTTGTCAAACGTGTGCCCAGTCTCCACCACCCCCGCAGCTATACAATGAGTGGGTGAGACAGTGAGGGGGAGATATGGTGAGATATAGACAGTGAGTTTATATCATATATATAATATATAGGTCCCAAAAGGCGGTAGCAAAGTGCTACCATATGTAGCATATCATGTAGCTTTATATCGTTGTGACCTACTTTTGGGAGTGTAGCCACCGTCCGTTGGTGGACAAAAAATGACAAAATAGACATTTTTTTTCACATAAGACTATAAAGTAATATTTTAATAATCAGTTTTTACATTGTGCATATGTCTATGCTATTGAATTTACAACGCTTAAAGCGCTTGTAAAAAAACAAAACAATTAAGCGGCCGATTTTTTGGTGGGGAAGGCACAAAAACACATGGTCTATCTAAAGAAAAGGTCAAACTATTCTTAAAGAACTCTTTTTGTCTCAGAATTTTCCTATTTATTTGAAACAAGCTTTTCCATTGTGTAGGCCAGGGGTGTCCAAACTTTTCATTAACTATCAAACAGAAGTTCGGGGGCCGACTACACACTCGAGGTCCGAATAAATAAGAATCAAATCATGGAAGTTGTTTTTAATTATTTATTTAATATTATTGTATTCAGTTAATATTTAATATTAACAAATTATTACGCTACTTATGAACACATGTATTAGTGGAAATGTAGATAAATAGTTTCATGGATGCCAAAAAAAGCAGACATTTCTGGCTTAAGATTTGATGTCCCTAACATCAACAGTGACCTGAGATTATCATCGGGCAAGTTTGTTCTCAAGTTATTTCTCACGTAGGTATGTTGTTGCAAAGATTAAACGGTACATTGATGCATAAGTTTTGACATTAGGAAAGTCTTGCTTGGGCAAAAACTGGTAAAAATCCACCATTTTTTTTTTCTTTGAACTTGTACCTAAGGAGGTCGTCTGCTGGCAACTCAATGACCTCCAATTGCAGTTCATCTGGGCAACTGGCCACATTTTTCTCACTTCTTCTGCCTTTGAATCCTATTCAGAAAACTGCTCCTGATCTCGAGGAACTCAGCTGTTGCTTCCGCCATAACGTTGAAGACCTTGCACTGCTGAAAGTGCGTCAAGTTGTTGACCTGTACTTGTTCCGAAAATAAGACAAGTTCGGATCTAACGTCCCTTAGGTGGGTGTATAGATCAGAAGCTAGATTTTCATCTCATTGTAATTTTAGGTTCAGAAAATGTAAATTACTAGCAGAGGCTAATTTCCATATCCACTTTTCATCAGACAGTAATGGCTGTGGCTTTTGCCTTTACTTTCTAGGAAGTCACATGTTTCCTTTCTTAACTTAAATATTATGCTCTGAACATCTAAGTGCTGTGTAATAGGCCTATGATAAATCTTGCGATTCTGTGTCTGTATCTTTCAACATGTCTCTGAACTATCTATGGTTGAGCCCGTGTGACCTTATTAAGATCACCATCTTCATGAAAGGATTCAGAACCATTTTTAATGTTCAAATATTTAGTACACAAAGCTTGCTGTTGAATAATACAGTGAAGAAACATTGGCTGTGGAACTTTACTACACATCTGCTTCACTGTACAACCAAGCCTTTCTATATACCATTCATGTTCTTTCCTACATCAACAGTCAAGCAACTGAGGTAACTGAGGCTAGTCCAGTCCAAGTTATAATCTGCAAATTATGTCATTGAGTATATCCTGTCCAGTACCAGTGCCATGCTCCGACCACTAGATGGCGTTATATCATCTCATTGAATGTAGATGGATGTTGAAAAAGTAAGCAGCCAATAAGGTTTTTACAATGTTGTGATCAATTCTAAATATAACGCACTACTGCCCGCCTCTATTTGAGTTGGATAAAAAAAACTAACGTCCATGTAAGTAAAAAAGTAAAGTACCCTTCGGACCAAAGTGATCATAGGGCCGGTGAAGCAGCGTTCACCAGTTTCTGTGGCCACGGCATACTAGGGGATGTGGGGCCAGCACAATGCCCAGCCGCCTTTACTTTACCCCAACTAATGTCAGGTACCCATCAGAGCTGGGTAGACTCAGGGACACCCTCAAGTCCTGGGAAAGAATCCCGGCTTCACCAGGATTTGAACCCAGGACCCTCGGATCGCCAGTCGAACGCGCTGCCGCTCGGCTACCGTGCCCCCTCTATTTGAGTTGGATAAAAAAAACTAACGTCCATGTAAGTAGGCGGCGGCTAATTGTGGCAGGATATAGATACATTTCCGTAATATTTTACGTAGCTGAAAAGGTCTCCGCGGGCCGCACGAGAGAGCTTCGCGGGCCGCATGCAGCCCGCGGGCTGTAGTCTGGAGATCTCTGGTGTAGGCTATAGGCGACTGTAGATTTAAAGGAGCGCGCGCCAAAAACAACACTGGAAACCCTGATCAATGACTGTGATGATGAGCAAATTAAATTTGCCCAAAGATCGGTAATCGGAAGGTGCAGTGTTAAAATCCATTATGATATTGCTGGAGTGGGGTATACTATTTTATTTTGGGCGTTTTGTCCCTTGTTGTTAAAGGGGGTAAAGGGGCAGTAGCGTAGCCAGGGAGGGGGGGCATTTTCGAAGAAAACCATTTTCGAAGAAAAAGGGCCTTTTTGGGCAACAAATTATTTAGTTAATAATTCTAACAAGCCACGAAGCACAATTTATGCTGTTTCTATTTTTTTTCTTTAAATTACATTTCAACAATTTAATTTATTACAATTATTTTGAATCATTCATCGTGCCAACAGCGTGAAAGTCAAACTGATCAACTTTATTATTTTTATAACTCAATTTATTTAGTGCAAGACCAAGACAAAAGGAAAAGGAGCTTAATAGAGAAAATCAATAAAGCGTTTTATATTTAATACAAAATTAACCTGTTTGTTATTATCAACTTAAAACAAGAATAACCCATAAAAACGAAGTTTTTTTATTATACTCCCTTTCTTTCCAAACTAAGTTTACCATCATGTAATTAAATAATTGATTGACTACTGCAAATGAAACGTACAGAAAAAATATCTGTGTCGCAAATCTCAAAAATATCTCCTTACTCCGTATGAATTGTTCTAAAAATAATCTTAGTGCATCCTTTTTTTTTCTAGCTTTGCGCCGAAAAACTATAAAAAGTTGCAGAGGCATTTTTTACGTGAAACCAAAATTTTTCTTATACTTTCCTTTTAAGAAATGAATATTGTCACAAGTATAGTATAATTAAGTTGTTTTAACTGAAAATTTAATAGAATGTATTGTTAGTCTGGACAAGTCTGCTGCCCAAATTTCAGCTCGATTGGACCACGGGAAGTGGTCGTAAAATCGAGGCAAAGTTTTGTTTTAAGCAAGCATCCAAGCAAGCAAGCAGACAGACAGAAAATACAAGTTAATAGAAAGGTAGTAAAAAAAATACATTCGTAGCTAATACACAATGTCATTACTCAACTTACACATTAATAGTTATCAACATTTGAATTTCGTTGTTCAGAAATTATCCTAAAAATATGTATAGATAAAGTCTTTAATATATGATCTCTGAGATTTACTCTAACATATTGTTTTGATTCAACAGAATAACAGTGATTTGTTAATGTAATTAAGAGGAAGAGATACGTTATAATTATACAAACTGGGTAGTTATTTTAATGTTTAAAAATGTACATGTACATTCTTTAGTCAAAAAATATTTATATACTTTTCAACTAACTAGTGTAATTTGATCATTTTAGAGTTAAAAACTGTAAGCCATTAATTTTTTTAAAAAGGAAACAAAAAAGAAACATATTAGAAATATTAATGTACAGAAAACGGGTTAATTATCTCCCTTCAAGTAAATTCTCCAAATTTGATGCAAGTGATACCAAACGAGTTAATTGTTTAATATAACTAGTGTACTTCTGAAAATGCTCATCTATCTTAATTTGCCTTAAATTAGGGAAAGAGTGAAATGTTTTGATATTGATTTCACGGAAAGATTTGCCCAGTTTCAATGCAAATCCATTCCAGTTGCCCAACACTTCAAGTGCTTTTGGACCCAGTCTTGTAAATGGAAGTTTAACTCACTAAAACGTGATGCCAAAACATACAGAAACATTGGCTTCAACAGTCAGTTCTCCTCATTTTTTTCTACATTAAGATACATCTTTAATTGCTTCCAGACAAGAAAAGAATGTATCCTAGACTTTACCTATAGGCCTACTCCGTATGACTTTCTTCTAGAAGAGACTTGAGAAACTATACAATTGACTATCAACAATAGATTCAATCACAGATTGCAAGTCCAATGATGGGAGCTTTGCAAACAAAGATTCCTGAACGAAAACAGTCGACGTCCATTGTGATTCCCATGTAGTTTGCCATGAAGCACGCACTAATTATGCAGACATACATTGTTTTCACTTGCATTAAACAATATTCTTGGAGGTCTTTCGCGTGCCGCTGACAATCGTTCTGCGTGCCAAGTCTGGCACGCGTGCCTTAGGTTGGCGATTCCTGCTATAGAGCATTTGCGTTGATTCTATAAATACTTTTCGATACTAGATGTTCATCCCGAAAATGAGCAGTAGATGCAATCAATTTTGCAGAAATTCCCATCACTATTAGCTGCTAGAAAAAGAATCGTGAATGGTTAAATAAAAACTGCACTGTTATAAGTGTGTGAATTCTGAGGCACAGGGTTTTCTTATACGACTTGATACGTACAGATTCTTAGTTATTCTATTAATCTGGAAAAATTTATAAAAGTGGGGCCGTTTCCCCAAAATTTCGCTCTCCCTAGCCTGAAAACCTGGCTACGCCACTGGAAAAAGGGGGAGGGGGTAAAGGGCGCAACAATTCAAGGCGCACCACCCAAAATGTGTAAATAATAGACTCCCCTTCCAGGGGGGAAATCAGAAGATATTAGGGGGGTGGGGCTGACGTTCCCGGGGGGGGGGGCGGAAATCATTTGAATTTCTCTGCTATTTAAATTATTATAATTCCCAAATGTAGTTGTGCTTCAATTATTACTTAATTCTAATAACGTTCAGCTAACTAAAATCTAAAGCATTGTTGTTGGTAAAGAAACAAAGAATTAATCGACAGTTCTACTATTGACTTTTATATTATTTTAATTGTGTAATTGGGACGAAAAGGTCATTCAATGCCCTATATGTACTTAGCCTTGACCTATTACTATATATAGACAGTTTCCGAGAACGGCAGTGGGGAAGGGGTGATTAGAATATGGATTTAATTTGACGTAGATACGCAAGGGCTGTTAAAATACTTAGTAAATACCTGCAGATCAAAAGACCCGTCTTTAGCAGAAGACGGTCTCAGGTCTGTATAGATTGCATTTCTGGGTCAGTAGTCAGTCTAAGTTTGGTGCGTTCGTAAATTATCTCAGTTTCAGATTAATTTAGTTTAAATTTGAATTATATATATTTGCAAACGGTTTTTAAAAAAACAAACACTATATTTGATATCGACATGTGTTTAAAAAAAGACAATGTATCATAATACAAATTCCAAATTCCATATTTATATAGCGCTATTCATAACACAGTCTTCGAATGCGCTTTACATTTACCATGTTATTAAAATACATTTTAAAAAGTGTGTTTTTAATTTTGTTTTTAAAATGTCTGTAATATTGTCGGCTTGATTAATAGTGTTCGGAAGTTCATTCCACCACAGAGGTGCTAAGACGCTGTAGGCGCGAGCTGCAAATGTTTCTTTTTTTTTTTACATCGGAATATGTAAAACTAGAAACATAAATTGAGCAATAGCTTTGTGTAGAGAGGTATTTATGAAGTGGAGGGGATTTAGATCAGGGGTTGGTAACATTTTGCTAATGGTGTGCCAAACTAGGATGTCTAAATCATAGAAAAAAACTTATTTAAAAGAAATAAAAACAACAAATTAACGTTTTTGTGATTATCTCATTTATTCGCCTTTATATCAAATACAAAAATTTAATTACTAAATTTTCACTGGTTTATTTCTCAAAATTTTTATTTAGGTCTGAATATTTAGGTCTGATTACATCTAGTCGAAATATATTCTAGCATGTGCTATAATTAGAATTATTTCGTATTGATTCCTTGCTGCAAACATTTATGCCATCAATATTTGTGTACAACAAACACCACTGTAAGTGCAGTGATTACGATACTATCTGGGTAGTTATTGTAATGTTTAAAAGAGTACATATAAATTCTTGAGACATATAACATTTATATAGATTTAAAACTATATTTCATAATACTAACATTTTAAAGGTATACGTTTTGATTCTTTTATTATTATTTTTTTTGTAAAAGAAAAAAATACATTTTAGAAATATTAAGGTAAAGAAAACTGGTTAATCATCTCCCTTTAATAAATGAACGTTTCCAAATTTAATTTTATTGTGATGATTTGTAATATAACTAATATTACTGATTTATTATTTTTCCTTTATACAAATACAGAATGTGGTATTCATTTCAAGATGTAATTATAGGTATTAAATTAATTTTTTAATTAACATAAATAAAGGTTTCCTGCTTTAGATTAGTATTGTTTGTCCATTTAGTAGTTTTTTTAAACATCAATAATTACAACAATAACATAAAATAATGCTAGCAATAAATAATAAAACATGCGTAAGTCAACGCGCGATTTTGCGACAGTTCTTCTGCGTCGGCTCCATTGACTCTCTGTGAGAGCCAGAAATTGAATACAAAGAGGCGATACTTTGCAATCAGTGCGTACATAACAACAAGACGCCTGTCCTATCTCAAGGAACTAATCAAACCCTATGTTCCGCAAAGAACACTCCGTTCTGCCGACTCCTCTCTTCTGGTGGTACCCAGTTTCTCTCCGACGATCGTTGGCCTGAGAGCCTACTCAATATCTGGCCTGAAAGTATGGAATCTACTTCCCATCCAACTCAGGCAGACAAGTTCTATCGTCACTTAGAAAAAGAACTTGAAAACACATAATTTTAATATTTCCCTTGTTAAACATTTTTAGACCCTTACTGTTTTACTTGTATATTGTCAAGTTTTGATATTATTAGTTAGCTGTATATCCTTTTCAGACTAGAGAATTATACTGTGTTCTTGGTTGTGTGTTGCTCAATGTTGAATGCGCTCTGAGCTTACATTACGTGTGTTGGCAGCGCTATACAAATAGAATAATTATTATTACTATGTTGTCCAAGCGGCTTGAGTGGGTTTTAGACATTACAAATCAAGTGTAAAGTCTAGAGTCTAGAGCATGGACTCCCTAGCATAGTACATTTAAATCTAAGGATTCTTACGAACACAATTTGTCAGTTTTTAGTTAATGTGGCACTAGAATTGAAAATACAACTGTTGTTGCTTTTAAAATATTTTTTGTCTGTATGGCTAGAGAAGCAAATATTTATCCGGCTATCACATACGAGAGGATTGTGTTGTCAGAAACCTGGGCATTTTAAACGAAAAAGCAAACAGCAACAAAAAAAAAAAAAAAAACTCCGGAGCCATTGAAACGGATGTCCAACGCTCTGACCACAGTTGCTTCTGTCGCAGCGTATCATAGAACTTTTTTTTCTTTTTCGGGACTCAGTTATTTCTACAAGTCTAATTCCTGAACAACAAATCTTTTTCATAGCTTTTCACTTAATTAAAGTAGCATTGGGCAAGCGAGCGGTAGCGCGTTCAATTGGCGATCAGACGATTCTGGGTTCGAATCCTGGTGCAGGCTCGGATTTTTCTCCCGAGACTTGAGACTGACCCTGAGTCTACCCAGCTCTGATAGGTACCTGACACTAGTTGGGGTAAAGTAAAGGCGGCTGGACATTGGGCTGGCCACACTGCTTCACCGGCCCTATGATCAGTTTGGTCTTTTGGCGTCTGTAGTTTAAACAGGGATCAGTTGTCAGAAAAATGTCCGTTTGCGCTAGCAATGAGCCAAGTAATGTTGTACAGTGCCCGAAGATTCAGGGTTCGAATCGTAATAAAGGCTAGAATTTTTTCCCCGCTTCTGGATTGACTCTGTCTCTGGAGGCTTAGTCCAGGGGTCGACATCCTTTTCGCAATAGTGTGCCAAAGTAGGATTTCTAATTCATTCAGCTGCCAACAGCCTTAAACTCAAACTGTTTTACCATTTTTTAAATTATTGTTATAAGCCAATTCATTAAAGCGCCGTAGGAAGTTGTTAGTATACAAAAAATCTACACAATTGATTTAAAATTGTTTAAAAAAACTTGTAGGATTGACTGTTGGAATTTATTATAAATATAAATGCTATTTAAATTAACCAAACTAAATTTATAGATCAATTTTTTATTTGGCCATTTATGTTTGTTGTCCTGTACCCGGTTCTCGGATATCTTAGATGAAAGTGAAAAAAAAATATTTTCGTAATATCTTCGTAATAGTTTTGTGTTGACCTCTGCATGGTTTCTCATTAAAATGCCTTTGCCATGTAAACTGACATATTAAATGTGGGGTTATACTGAGAGGCGAATAAATCATTCTTCTTTCACATCACTAATGTTTAAAGAAGAGATGCGCTAGTAATTATACATACTCGGTAGTTAATCTGATGTTTGAAAATGTACATAAGAAATATTTAGTCATATAGTATTTATATAAATCTCAATATCTTTTGATCAATTTGATTATTTTAAAGTTTTAAATTGTACGTCATTTATTAAGCTTATTTTATAAATATAAAAAAGCAATATTAGATAAATTTTAACGCAAAGAAAATGGGTGAATGATCTCTTTTTAACTAAATTAAAATTTATAATTTTTTTTTATATCTTACAAGTTATATCTTGTATTATTTATTACTTATTTATACAAATCAAGCATTACGGTAGACTATTCATTTCATGATGTAATTAGAGGTATACATATATTTTACGTTAAACAGTTTCTTTCCTAGATTAGGTCGATTAAAGGAGTTAATTTAAAAAAAACATCTAAATATTAGAACAATTACATAATATACAAGCATCTCATAATATTAAAATAATAAAACACATACACTTGTTCTAGAAATAATTTTATTTATTGTTAATTAAAGGGTGGCCCTCGGCAGCGCGTTCGGCTGGCTTACCGAAAGTCCTGGGTTCGAATCCTGGTGAAGACTAGGCATTTTTCCTGAGACTCAAGGGTATCCTTGAGTCTACCCGGCTTTGACACGACCAGTACCTAAATAGCCTCAAAGACTGGCGGTCGTGTGAACACGGAACACAGAACCTAACGTCTCTAGGTTTCTGTTCCGGCTAATTGTGCAGAGCAGGTGTCTGCTACCTAAGGCACGCGTGACAGACTTGGCACGCAGAGAGATTTTCAATGGCACGCGGAAGAGCCGACACAAAGACAGATCAAGTCTTTTGTACACAAAATTAAGTGCTATAGCAGGTTGTCATTTAGGATGTTGGCACACTGAATGAATTAGAAAACCTTTTATGGCACACTATAATCAAAAGGTTGCTGACCCCTGGAGTAGAGGAGCCTTCGCAGTAGTAAGCAACAAAGTCCAGCGCGATTTGGGCTCGTTTCCGAAATTGCACCATAGAACTCAGGCATAGAACTGATGGCGAGGCCAGAACTTTGGAAGAAAGTCGTCCTAAACGTACCTCAGCGACATTGAGGACTAACACAGCGAATGGTTGACTGGACCCGTATATTCTGGGCCCTTTGTAATAGCAGTGTCATTATCGGACCGTCGTTCCGCTTCACCACTTTAGCTCCCTCGGGAGATCGTTATCCCTGAAGCACCAATCTAAACTCTATAACTCTATGAAAATTACAACTGCTAATACGACTCCGAGTCCGGATATTAGTCTAAGCTGCCACAGTCAGTTGATGAGGCATGATGGGATGTTGGCGATAAGTTCGTGACCATCGTGAGCTGTAACGTTCCAGCAAACGAACCATGCGGTTCTGAAGTTCCAATTGTATTCGTCGTATGTGCTTTCAGTGCATTGGCGGCCTGGGGTCAGGGCCCGCCATACTTGTCCGACTGCTTGCTGGCATCTTTGACCTAATCCTTAGGAACACAATTACGGTGACTTTGCAGTGGATTCCGGGTCATGTAGGAATTCCTGGCAATGTGATAGCGGACGCCTCGGCTAACACGGGGTCCCTGGTACCCGCTCTGAGTGGTCCGTCCTCATTCGAGAGCGCCCGCAGATCAATACGTACGTGGGTGTCAGAACAGTGGTTTAATGGCTGTAATGAATCTGGCCGAGGTGTGTGGCAGCAACTAAAACGACCTAATCGAGCTGACCCGTGGTAGAAACTCCGCAGGAAAGATCAGGCAACAGTAGTCCAGTTTCGTACAGGTCACTACCCTTTAGGTGCCCGTTACGGAAGGTTTAGGCCCAACCATGACTCGCGGTGTCGTAATCGCAGTGAAGGAGACGAGACGATCTAGCATGTGCTATTAGACGGTCCTACCTTACAGGCGCATAGAGTAGATGGGACCGGTCAACTGTTTGCTTCGAATCTATATGGTGACCTAGCTACACTGCGTAGCACAAGTGTGGTTGTCCTCCGAGCCCCAAGAGAGTAATATCAGTTCGTATACTCACTCCGGTGAAGTGAGGTTCAACTGATGGGTATTCGACTTTAGTTAACATTAACTGGGCATTGTACTGGCCACACATCCCCTAGTATGCCGTGGCCATAGAAACTGGTAAACGCTGCTTCACCGGCCCTATGATCAATTTGGTCCGGCGGGTACATTACTTAAAGATAAACTGCTAGATAAACTGATATCAAAACAAGATATAAGCTTCACTTTAATATTGATGTATAAATATATATCTCAAGGTCCTGTGGTTCTCTATCAACCCTGTCAGGAACTGAAGTATTATATTATAATTTTTTTTATTTAAAGTATGCATTGTTGATATTTGTGTTATTTATACTTTGTCTAAAAAAGTTTGAATGTCAAATTCTATCTAGTTAGAAAATTTTGAAAAATTAATGAATTCACGTCGTGTCGTAATTTAATATTTCTCTCTCTCTTTCTCTCTCTCTCTCTCTCTCACTCTCTCTCTCTCTCTCTCTCTCTCTCTCTCTCTCTCTCTCTCTCTCTCTCTCTCTCTCTCTCTCTCTGGCTGAGACTCTATCTGTTTGGCTTGAGCAAGGATGAATAAAAAAAAATAAACAAATAAACAAGGAATAAAACAACAAGGTCGGTAACTAACGAATATCGGATTTATTTCTGTGTAATTGTTGATTGGACAGCAGAGTTAGTGAACTTGTATCAGTGTCTCAATAAACATAGATTGTGTTAGGAATTTTACGGGAGGAACTTTACCCTAAGATATTATAGAGTGTTCAACATGCGCAATGTTCTGAGGCAAGGGTTCTAGACGTATACATGTTTATTTTAAATAAACATATTACTAGTTGTGTTAAGGTTATAAACTGGAGCGCCATGTACAAAAATATTTATAGTGATCTTATCTTATCTTAGGCTATATATTACAGACGCTCCTTATATAAAAAAAAGTATTGCGTTCTACTCTTATTCGTGGTATGGGTCTAGTCTTGCATTTTATTAGTATTTTAAAGGATGTTAAGTCACTCATTTTCCTGGTTTGTTCAGGTAACCCATTCCAGGCTCGGATGCCACTCGGGAAATTATGTGCTATTTGGTCCTTCCGGGCTTTCCCTTTTATTTTATATATTCTTGTTTGTTTTTTGTTTGTTATTTCCTTGACTTCTAATAAAACATAATGTAGTCATTATATTTCCCCATCATTTTGACGGGCATGACTACTTGTATATTAATATTATTACTAATATTTTATTTTATTTATTGTAAAGTTTATTCATAATTACAAATTAGAAATAACAGTTCATGCATTTTATTAAGGGGAGGAAGTCCAGTAAAAGTCGACCTAAATTCAGATAATTCATATTTTATTTTTTTGCCTAAGTTGTATACTTAAACTATTCATGGATTTAAAATATTCAGTTCGGGAATTTTAGTAACATTATTTCAATACTAAAAATTGCATTTAAAATGGGTATACTTCGGAATTTTTCTTGACTTTGTGGGGAAAAAATCTGACAACAAACCATTAAGAATTAGATGAAAAATATTTTTTTCTAAAATTGTACGTTTTTCCGGTTTTTCTCAAAACGTTGTTTTCGGGTCTTATATTCCGAACTAGTTTTTTATTTACTAACCGATTTTTATGCAACTTTGAACTGATATTCATTACATTAGAGATCTAAATCGGCAAAGATGAATTTTGCAAACAACAAATAGTTATTTTTTAATTAATATTTTAGTAACTTTTTCTGTTTTTTTCATGTTTGCATCATATGACTTACCAAAAAAATAATATAAAAATTCATTTTAGATTTATCAAACATTCTTTTATACAATTTGCATAAATGTAGTCAATGTCCATTTATGGTAAATTTTAATAAATTATATTGGAATATAAAATAGAAGTGTCACGTTTCGTTCAAGTAAAAAATACTTATTGAAAATACAAAATGGCCGCCATTTACATGACAACCAATTGTTTGTCAAATTTATTTGGCTTTTTAAAAGTTTTGTCATTAGTACTAAATTTGTTCCAAATATCATACATATTGGATAAGAAATAAAATAACCCCTCTCTACTGGACTTCCTCCCCTTAACCCCATTATCTATAGCAATCAATAGGTGGACTATATGTAGAGAGATACTCATATTCAACTGGATTCTACAATAATTCAAGGGCGACTTTGCACTCGGCACTATTCTGTAGTCTGCAATGGATTCTAAGCGTGGTGAGGACATTGAAGCGAGCGCATGAGCCGACTTTGGTTCATTAGGTTCTATTTTACTGACAACTGAAAAACTTCAACACTTTGTTACGGTCTCACAGGTTGCAACCATTGAAAGTTAATCTCACCAGAGTCAAGAATTCAGATTGTTAAAGCCCCAGGCAATGTTAGAGATTAAAAAAAAAAAAAAGTTTTAGTTTCCTTTGGTTTTGGGCCGGAGGACCGGAGGAGACGGGTGAGGTGGGTGTAGGTCCTTGATATGGCCGATAAAGTAAAGCCTAAGATGCTCACAAATACAGACTGTAAGATTGATTGTTCGATATGTTCAAGACTAATTATTAAAAGTAAATAGAAGCGTTTTGTTTTAACCTGACAATGTATCGTTATAAGAAAAACAAATTTGAATGATAAGTGAAGGATAGTGAGTAATATTGCACTGATCTATAAAAAGAATGGATAGCGCCTCTATATTAAATGTGTGTGCGCTAATTGGAGCCAAAATGAATAGTGGGAAAGGGGAATTTACTTATCTACATAAGCGAGATACAGGAGTAAACCACTTATGATTAGAACACATCAATACGATAAAAAGGAAGTCTAAGTCACTTGAAATGTGTTTAGGAAATATAATTTCATAGATAAGTTAAAGTCACGTGAAAGCCTATTTATTTTGTGTTCAATTATGTTACTTCCGTGCCTAATCCATTATTTTTATAGATCAGTGGATGTATTGGTATTTAGACTTTTACGACAATGACCATACAGTCGTCACTTCCGCTTCCTGCTCATGACAAAACTCAGTATGCCAAAACTTAAATAGAAACCAATGGAAATTTAGATAGTTAGATAAATATATAAATAGAGAGAGAGAGAGAGAGAGAGAGAGAGAGAGTTAGATAAGAGAGAGAGAGTTAGATGAGAGAGAGATTGTGAGAGAGTATAGAACGGTTAACTCTAACTCCACTCCTCACATACGAATGACGACAATAAGAGGCCATATCTTTACGTCCCAAGTACCACAACTCTGACACTGAATTCCCCCCCCTACTTCTTTCCCTTTCATTTTCTTTCTTTTTTTTAACAGTCAATCGTGTGTCTCCGAAATGGAAGCCAGCGGGTGTGCACGAGATAGATCTAGCACTCCGGCACGAAGAGACACTTCAGAGATCGTTATTCACTCCTTACCTAATCCCAACAGTCCGAAGATGTAACCCCCCCCCCTGCCCCCAAAACCACAACACTTTTTTTTTTCATTTTTCGCGGGTAGGCGCCCGAATTCGGTGTGCTTTAACACATCAGGGGCGTCATTTTTGCGCCCAAGGTTTGTGTTGTTTTTTTTAGACCATAGTTTTAAAGTTAAACATTTGTAAGACTCTTAGAAGATATCATTTTGAGGGTAGTTTTATTTAACCTGACTTTACAGGACCCAGATCGCTCATTCACATCTTTTTCTTTTTTTTTTTTTGAATGAAGTCATTATTAGTTGGCATGCGCTTTTACTTACATGAAGATGTTGAGTTGATGAGCACAAGGCTCAATGGGTATAGTGAAGAATAACGTTTTTTTTATTATTACCCACCTACTTTCCCATGCATACCTTCAGTCCCGCTATATACGCGCCCGGGACTGTAAGGGTTAAAAAGCAGTTTTGTTATTTGTATGTGAATATAAATCTATACCTGGCGATTGGAGGACAGGGAGAATATAATATATTATATATACTATTATATATGCAGAAAGAGATAGAGAGAGAGAGGATGAGTGGGTGGAAGAGAGGTAAATAGAGGATGAGAGAATTAGTGATAGACTGAAAGAGCAGGAGTGAGAACGAAAGAAAGATATAGTGATGAAGATACATAAATGAGACATCGTACATACAACTGTGGATATTTTAATTTTTGCATTCGCCTCTTATGTGGACGGCCACTTTGCAGATCATCCTTATATATAAGCCTCCAGCCCACATATCCCTTGCACCCTTCCAGTTTTTTTAAAGGATTTTTCCCTTCGTCACTTCTCTGTATTTCTCTTTTCAATGCCAATGTAAAAGAAAAACTTCATCAGAGAGACAGAAGGAGAGAAGAAAAAACAACATTTCTGTAGGAAACTGTTCCAAAATTATACAGTCCGGCTCCACCAGCAAAAGCAGACGATGGCTCGTGGAAAGTAAATAAAACACACAGATGAAAAGAAAACGACATTCAACTTGTCCCCCTCCCTGCCTCATCCTGTCGCCTCGCCCACGCCCCCCCCCCTTTCGCTCCCTCTCCTCTTATGTCCCTTTTTTTTTTCCCTAACCCTTATTTAAATTTCTTCCTCATTTTTTCCTCTCTTTTTTTTCCCCCGGTGTTCCTGTTGTCCGTCTTTCGACCAATGGTAACGCTTGGAGATCACGTGTTGCTTTATGCACGCGCATGCGTATAGCGCTTTCTTTTCTCTAAGTTTTTTTTTAACGCACTTTATGGGTTCTGCCTTTTCCTGTCCACAATTTATTTTTATCTTATATCACTTATTGTATGTATTATCTTTTTTTTTTTTCTTTTTATGCTTCGTCGATTTCTTCGCTTCCATTCTCAATGAAAATGTTTTGTTGAAAATGCTTCCCTTAACTCACACACGTAGAGACATGCACGTACGAACAAACACGCATGAAAACACACAAATACGCATGCCCAGCACAACTGACACACTCACCCTAACACACGTGTACAAAAATTTGCTCACACCTTTCACCTTAGTTTATTTAAACTGTGTAAAAAACTAACCCATAAAAACAAAGTTTTATTATACTCTCTTTCTTTGTAAACTAAGTTTACCATCGTGTAATTAAATAATTTATAAGAATATCTTTTGTTTTAGTCTTCTTTGATACTAAACATTATTTTCCTATCATAATTTTTAACCCATAAAAAGGATGAAACTAACCCATAATTTGTAAGTAACATTATGAATTTCCACACAAAAATTTTGCGCATCCTTTTTTTTTTCGGGGCACAACCGAACAGTTTATTTACTTCCGTCCTTTCCGGTAGAGGTAGCCATGTCTTACGTCAAATATTTTCTTGGATTCGCAAATTGGTCGAAGGAATTCGTGTCTATTCCAAAGGCTATGACGCTGAAAATTTGATAAAATGTATTGTTAGTCGGGACAAGTCTGCTGCCCAAGTTTCAGCACGATTGGAAGACGGGAAGTGGTCGAAAAATCGATGCAAAGTTTTGCTAACAAGCAACCAACCAACCAAGCAAGCAGACAGACAGTACGAGTTAAAAGAAAGGGGGTAAAAATATCTATATATGCTTTCTCGTACTACGGTGCTTTATTCCCACCGCTTTCCACTTTCCCTAATATGTTAGAAGCTAGGACTATGGCAACCACATAGTGTCAGTCGTCTTATGTTTCCTTCAACTAAATTTTTTTCCGTGGTGATTTGTTTTTTTTAAAAACAATACGGATTTGATACATCACCCAGATCTAGTCAGAATATACCTAGGCAGTGACAAACCAGGGAAACGAGTTTCAGAGTCAACAGAAAAGAAATTTTCGCACTGGGCGTGGACAGAGTTATGTCACTTGTGTCAGACGGCTTGGCTCTACTTGTCGCACTTGCCAAGGGCGTCCATCCCCCCTACACCTCTCTCGAGTCCACCACCGGCTTCTTTTCTTTACCACCCCGACTTCAACCCCCCACCCACCCCTTTGCTCACCCCCTGCCCAAAACTCTTCGCCACCATCATTTTTTTTTCTTTCTTGACTGAAATTCGGTGAGAGAAACCTCGTTGTCTCCCCTCAAGTTAAAGGGAAGGATCGATGTCAGAGTTTCGGTTGCAGGATTAGGTATAAAATATTGTTGGTGTTGTTGTTTTATTGGCAAAGAAAGAATCTGAAGGATTAGCAAGATGAAATATTACAATATCAATACCAACATAATCGCTGAGTCGAATACCAGCAAATGCGAGACAGAATATAAATAATGTTAAGTTTTCTTGTGATGGTAGAGAAATACTATTAGGAGTATAAAATATACACAATAAACTGTAAAAACTAAAAATGGAATAACTGATTTCTTTCTGGTTGGGGTGGGTGAATAGTTGAAAGAATGTGTTGACATCGGCAACATGTCTATGAGCCGAGTTTCAGCTCAATAGGTTGACAGATCAGCCCTCCGAAGGTTTTGCCAGCCAGCCAGAAATTGTAAAGTTAATGTAAACGGTTTTTAGAAAAAAAAAAGGTCGGATATTTTTAACCCCATCCCGTACCGACCTACTTCTATCTATGCTGCCTTCAGTTCCGCTATTTACGCGCCTGGGACTGTAAGGGTTAACAATGGACAGGGGCGGAAAATTGCAGTCGACTTTCAGAAGGTGTCTCACAGGCATCGTACGTGAGTCCTTATAATGACTCACAAAAGGCGATTCATCCTTTCTATTACCCTGCCAAGTCTACAAGATTAACCTGTTATTTTCCCTCCAACAAAAAATGTTAAATAGCATACAATTGATTTCATACCGAACTATTTATGACACAATTATAAAAGGACTGGTGAAATAAGTGAATTCAAAAGTAAAGGTACACATGGTTTGAGCTCCAAGTCGGGATGTGAAAGACTTTCCAGCTTTCATGTAAGTTCCACAAAACGCCTTTGGTGTTTGTTGGCACCAGCAGTTTTCTCGGACTTAATGTCAAGTTACTTTCAATGACTTAAATATTGATCTCATTCTTCACATTCTGCCCCCCCCCCCTCCCCGAGTCGTAATCGAACACAACCTCCCCTTCCCTTACACACACACACACACATATGCTCACACATACACATCGACGCATGCATGCCCACACACAGACGCACCCATGCACGCACACGCTCAAATCGTTTGATGGACTTGTCCCTGCCAGGAATGATGGGGGGGGGGGGGCGCCACACCAGCCCCCCACCTCTCCCCGACATCTCCTCAATGAGTTGTTCCCGTCACGTGATAGAGTGCTCATCAAGACATCAAAGAGGGAGCCAGAAGCGGACTGTAATAAACGTGCTTGACAAAAAAGTTTCCTTTTTTTTCGGGGGTGGGGGGAGGAGGTGCTTATTGAGATTTACATTGGGAGGGGAGATGGAAAAGGGTCGGGGAGGAGTAGGAAGAAGGGATTTGGTGCTCTTGGGTGGGCAGAATCGTCTTATTTCCAACCCCACCCCCACCCCCCACGACACCAAACTCGTTTTCTTTATCCACTAGTAATCTGTAAATAAAAGAAATGTACTTAAACATCTACAAGAGTTAATGAAGAAATATCCACACAATGCTGAGAGAACAAAGATCAAAAAGTTACAATTCAATACTTGTCTAAAGGGCAGATAAGTGCAAGTTTGTGTTTTGACTTTTTGTGTTGTTACCTGTGTTCCTGTCTTGCTGTGGCCAATCACCTCATCAGGTGCTCACCACTTTTTTCTGGCAGCATCTGGCTTTTCTCACACCTTGGAATGTTGCAGGAGTTGTTCTCTCTTTACGTGTTTGTTCGTGTTTTTTTTAAACTTCATATATTTCTACTTGAAAACAACATGGTCTTTTTCGATGGAAGTTTTCTTGTCGGTCGATGTCTTAAAATGACTTGTAACGACTTTTAACATTTAAATTAAACAAAGAAAACATTTTTCAATAAATTTTTAAATGTGTTTTTACGTTGTAAATTTTCTGTAAATCTTTTATCTAATGCATTTCATTTTTCCAAATAGATATTTATACATAAAAAAACAACGAAATTATATGTTATGTAATAGATCTAAATGTCTCAAGCGGTAAATAAAATATTTCTTCTTAATTCTGAGTTACCAAATCACTTAATCTATTAACGAAGACCGATAAAATTCTAACCGCTATCATGACAAGCTTTAAAAACATTGCTTATCTCTGGAATGAATGTGGAAATCAACAAACTCTATTATGATTGTCCCTTCCCCACCTTCCCATATTCTACACATCAAAACACCCCTGTTCACCCGCTATATTACAGGCCTGTTCTATAAAAAATCAACATGCTAATGTAGAAGTTATTTAATGTAAATCGCAACACTATCTCTCTTTCTCTCTCACTCTCTCTGTGCCTTTATTTCTCTCTCTGTCTTTCTCTCTACTTAACGGTCTTTTTCTTTATGTTTTAGACCATAGGTTCTCAACGGGAAGATATCGCCCCCCAGGGGGCGAGGAGAAGCTTTATGGGGGCGATAACATTCCCGGGGGCGATTGGGGGGCGATGAAGGGCAAGTGGGCGGTACATACGTACCTGCTATAATTTCAACAACTTAGCTATTTGAATCGATTAGTTTTTGGATGAAATATCAACAACTTAGCTATTTGAATCGATTAGTTTTTGGATGAAATATTATGTAAACGCAAGTGCTACTAAATATCTGATATCCCCCAACAGTAGGCATACATATTATTGAACAAATAAGAATCGCAATGACTTTTCGATGAAGTAGGGGTTAGTACTTGGCAAATATGTTATGCGGCCGTCTCGTCTTATGGTTGGTTCACCGGACTGTCGCCTTAACATCGGCTAATATTACTAATTTTACTCGTTTTACCGAGATGTCCTTTAATGCGTTTGAATCCTTTGTAAAGAGGTATCCACAATAGCTGAGCGGTATAGATACGTAGTAATTATACAAACTGAGTAGTTATGAAAATGCTTGAAAATATTCATATAAATTCTTTAGTCATATAATATTTATACAATTTTCAAATATTTTTTACAGTTCTATCATATCATTTCAAAGTTATAAATGCAAGCCATAAAAACAAAAAAGAAAAACAAATTGAAATATTACCTCAAATGAAAAGGGTTAATTATCTCCCTTTAATTAACAAATGTTTCCGCTAAAATTAAGTTGGGGGGCGGTGAGCGGGAAAAAAATGTAAAAGGGGGCGGTGAGCCGAAAAAGGTTGAGAACCTATGTTTTAGACCTTCAAGTGAAGCAGAAAAGCAGCGAAAATTCCGCACCGGAAACCTTAATGACGTGTTACTTAATGCCATGTTTGTCCCAGAGAACTCCTCAAATTTCTCAGCACATGACGTCAGCACTAAACACGTGACCAATACAGTTGTATATTCTTGTTGTTTGTTTGTTTGTTTTTAGGCGTAACCGTAAGCATTTTGTCAACAAATGATAATTGAATTGAGGAGAGAACGTTACCCAAACTAGACTTTCATCATTGGAAACCAACAGGATCATTTAAAACAAGTCAACCCACATTAATTGCATTTCCCATTTTTGTTACGACAGTAAATTATTCCAACAGATTTGATTTCTTAGAATCTAATTCATTGTGTTAAATCTTTATTGCACGAGTTGGACGAAATTAATTCTATGTGTCTGGATATTTGAATAATGACTTTCAGGCTACCAGCTTGGACAAAGGTTAGAAAGTAGTCGGCTGTATCAGGAACTCAATAAAAGTCTTGAAGTCTTTGCAATCCCTAACTCCGAAGATTACCGATCCCTAAACAAGATCTTGACCCCCATCAATTCAAATTCATGCTGGCGATTTCCGATTGTTCCTCTGGACATTACTGACCAGTGATTGGACAAAAATCACATTTAAGATTCTTATCTATGGATTAGAAAAAAATAAGAAGAAACAAGGCACTAGAAGTACCCGTATGTCTAGGAAAATTCTACCAAATGAATTTTATTTTTAGGATGTGATGCTTTAGCGATGAATTAAAGGACTCAATATTGTCACGTCCACAATCCCCTTGTGGCCAGAGCTGTGTAGATCTTGCTGATAATTCTCGTTAGTCCTAGGGGAGACTTTAATTATTAGTATTTATGTTTCAGTATTACACGAACTCTTCTTATAGTCCTGGGCACAAATTCAGTATTTGTATTCCAACATTTCCTCTCTTGTAAATTATGGTAGTAGATAAATCTTATAGTAATGTATACAACACAATAGGATAGTAACTTGACAAAGAAGCTTCAGTGTAACTGTTGTTGATAGTTTATTTCAGGTGGTATGTTCAATATATACAATATATCTATTATGTACAGTTAGAATAAAATAGTGCAAACACAAACGTTCAAAGGAACATCTTTTGAAACTCTCTTGTCTTTCAGGCAAAACAAATCATTAAATACTATCCGAGTGGTGCAAGGGATAGACCCATTACCAGTAGGGGTGAAAATCATGGTATCATTACAAAACTCATAACAAAAACGATAGGAACTTCCCCTATTAAATAATGAGTCGTTCCCAGACTCTGAGAATTTGAGATCAACACAGAATCCCAGCATTACCTAGAACCTTTCGTTTTCCTACTAAACGTCCTAATATTGTGTGTAGTAAGAAAAGAGAGAGAGAGGAGAATAAACATTGCGTGTTCCAATTCTTGGAAAAACAATATACATGACACGCCCCCACCCAATGAAAGAAATAATGTACCATAATTACCCAAGTAATACTCAACATGGTACATTTTTCGTACTTAACACTATCGTTTTAACAACCAACAATCAATGGAAGATTATAAGACAATTTAAGCAAACATGGCTCACTGGCACAACTAAATTATAAAAAGTGTCACTACCCAATGGTAATTGTGATTATAACGTGATGGACAAATATTTCCCCGTTAGTATTAATATTAACTAATGTCTCAACAAGTACAAATAATTCAAAAATATTCTAGTCATTCTTATTTTAACTATGTACAGTTGTGTGGATTTCCACCAAAATTTGCAAAAAGTCATAATCTATTTAAACAAATATAACATTGCTCAAACTCTGTCAATTTTCAACAGTTTACTTCTAATATACAAACCAAAAGATAAGTAATACATAACTCGAATCAAACTATAGGTTACTTCCCCTTTAAATTACAGTGTCAACTTGACATTAACAGGGTGCATACCTAAGATGATGATACTTCCCCTTTTCTCAAATATGAGGAGAAAATACGCTCTAGTTACGATTACTACAGTAATCTCAATATTAAAATGTAATCCACTATTATGCGTTCTTGGCAAATTTGAAAGTTTAATATAAAAGATTGTTCAGGGTTGAATGAGTGCTCACCTTTAGGTACCTTTGTTTCCCTCCATTCCCGGATATATGGAATATATAACAACCTATATACAACATAGTGAATATCCACTAGTTTTTCCCATTCTATTACCATGATATAACAATTTAGCAATAGTTTTCCAATATTATCTATTAATTTATACCAATTAAGATTACATCTCTTTCTAAGATAAAAATTGTACATATTATTATTTAGTTCCATTCATTAGCTAAAATAAAACAAGATAATAAATCAACTATCTCAAAGTTTTCCCACTTAATTGCATGTGATGACAATTACTTTTATCCATCCATATCAAGTAAATACGTGCATATATATTTATTGCATAGTGCATCAAAATTTAAATGGAATTTCTTTTCCATAATAAAATGAATTTACACTATATCAGAACATCAATATTATACATGATTATAAAAATTATTAATACTTTCAAAAGACTTGACTTCTGTATGATACAAGTATTCTATAGGTATTTCATAATCAAAATTCAAACGAATGATAGGTTATCATGACACATTCTTAATGAATAAATGAGATGATCTGAAAAAGTAGTATAGGGTTATTCAGTCAATCATGTAGCACCCGAGATAGAGTATCAGCTATGACCTTGTCTCTATCTTGTCGATGATACGGGGAATGGGATACCAGTCGGTCTTTGTCAAATTACTTAATTTCCCAAGGTCTCTATAAAACTGCAGTGTGTGGTCGGCTTTTGGTACCATCAAACAGGGTGTAGACCATTTGCTATCACATTTTTCTCCTATGTCATCTTCTAACATATACTTTACATCTAATTTAATATGCTCAGGTCTGATGGGGTCAAATGGATGCTGTTTAATAGACCTGGCACTATCGGTTAACACTACATCGTGCTCTATGACATGTGTCCTACTGGGAACATTTGTAAACATTGACTTATTTTCATGCACCAGCTCAATAATCTTCTCCTTATCTTCTACCGGAGGATGTTCTAGCCTTGTATCTAAACTCTTAAGGGCATCTGTATTATTAAGTTTACTTTCTGCAAACTTATATTCTATCCTAGATAAATCCGTCGGGACCCTAGCTAATGAAATCATGGGGACCTCCCGTGGTTTACTCTTTTCCCTGGAAACATAGGGCTTAAGCAAATTAATATGGCATACCCTCTGCTTTTGTCTCCGGTCAGGAGTCTTTATCAAATAATTGACCTCGCCAAGCTTTGACTCTATCTCATAGGGTCCACTAAACTTTGCACTTAAAGGCTGATTTTGCAAAGGTAGAAACACAAGAACTTTGTCACCTGGTGCAAAAGTTCTAGCTGTAGCTTTACGGTCATAGTTCTGTCTCATACGCTCCTGCATCTGTGGAAAATGAATCTTCACATGGTTAAAAGCATGATAAAGCCTATTTTTAAATTTATCTACATATGACAAAAGTCCAATCGGTTCACTGTCCGTTAGCCAAGTTTCATGTAGAAGTTTCAACGGACCTCTGACTGAGTGTCCATACACAAGTTCGAATGGGCTAAACCCCAGGGATTCCTGAGTGGCCTCCCTTGCAGCGAACAGTACATAAGGCACACCCTTATCCCAGTCTTTCTCGTTTTCATAACAGTACTTTTTAAGCATCGATTTTAATGTCTGATGAAACCTTTCCAGAGCTCCCTGGCTCTCAGGATGATAGGCACTTGATAGCCTATGGCTTATCCCTAATTGTTCCATGACTTGTTTGAAAATGTTCGAAGTAAAGTTAGTCCCCTGGTCGGACTGTACTGTCTTCGGTAGGCCATAACGTGTGAAGAAATTTGTCAGGGCGTCTACCACCTTCACTGTTGTTATGTTCCGCAACGGAATGGCTTCCGGGAAGCGAGTGGATGAACACATGACTGTGAGCAGGTATTGAAAACCGGCTTTTGTTTTCGGCAACGGGCCCACGCAATCAATGAGTATATGACTGAATGGTTCGTCGAACGCTGGTATCGGCTGGAGTGGAGCGACAGGAATTCGTTGGTTAGGACGTCCTACCATTTGGCATACGTGGCAAGTCTTGCAGTATTGTTCGACATCTCTTCTCAGTCCTGGCCAGTAGAAGTAAGGGAGGATACGGTGGTGCGTTTTTCGGACTCCCATGTGACCAGCGAAAGGAAGATCATGCGCCATACGCAGTATATCTTGACGATAGCACTTAGGTATTACAATCTGGTGAATACTGTCCCACTCGTTTGTACCTGAGTTGAGCGGTTTCGACTTTCTCATCAACACTTCATCTTTTATGTAGAAACATTCCGCCATATCATGGAAACGCCTTTGACGGGTAGTGCGCGCCACACTCCCACTACGATGTTACCTGTAAAAATATCCGACTCGAGTTTTATTCTGTGCAGTGGAGCTTCCACAGCCTCCATACTAGCACCTCTCAGCACAACAGACTCACCGGTACTGGTGGCATCCGTTAACGGCACACTGCCCTCCAGGATCACGCTGACAGCAGAACCCGTGTCACGTAATATCTGTATTTTCTTCTTGCTGAGTACATCGACTTCTGTCGACACTGTCCCCTCGTAGACAAAGGGTCGAAAATCGGATAGGTCGTCCTCTTCCGGGACTTCAGGAACCATCTGTTCCTCACGGCCTTCTGAAAGCATAATAGATTGAGTACAGCTATTCTCTTTTACCTTAGATAGACTGTTCTCAAAAACCATCGACTCCACAACTATGGGCGATGCCGGCCGCATTTCTTTTGAGTTTCTTGACCCTTAAATAATGAGTCGTTCCCAGACTCTGAGAATTTGAGATCAACACAGAATCCCAGCATTACCTAGAACCTTTCGTTTTCCTACTAAACGTCCTAATATTGTGTGTAGTAAGAAAAGAGAGAG
Source organism: Anisus vortex (assembly GCA_949126835.1). Classification (NCBI taxonomy): domain Eukaryota; kingdom Metazoa; phylum Mollusca; class Gastropoda; family Planorbidae; genus Anisus; species Anisus vortex. The sequence goes on from OX421492.1 coordinate 71,483,201, forward strand.
AGAGGAGAATAAACATTGCGTGTTCCAATTCTTGGAAAAACAATATACATGACAATATGTAGGAGATAAGATTAAATTGGATGAAATGTTGGATAAAGAAATGATTAAAATTGAAAACCGAGTACCAAAAAAAAAACACAACTGTACTGACAGAGTGTGAAATCTCAAATTAAATTCAAGAGAAAATTTAAACTATTCTGAACAAGCTGCTGTAAAATATAAATATATTTGTTTTGTAGTCAGACTTGAAGGCCGTAATAAATTAGTGAACCTCATCTACACTACTGGCTTGTATATTATGTCTGACCAAAGACTATAATAAGATGGACCACTTGCTCTATTTTTAGAGCTTATATGTTCTTTTTTTTTTTTCGTGCGCAACCAATAAGGCTGTCTTGAATGATTACTACGCTCCTACGATTGCATTAAAGGTTTCCGCTGTATACAACATTCGATTTTAATCCTAATTTTCTATTGAAAAAATCATTGCGAATTACTAATAACCGAAAGTGTATGGGACAAGGTAAAAAAAGAAATTCCGAAACTAAGTGTTTCAAGTTATCAAATAGCAGAAATATCAAAGCAAGCGATTTATCTTATTATAGTCTTTGGTCTGACTCAACTTTAAACTTTCACATCCAAACACACACATACAGACTCAAGTATGTATTTTATGCTTTTTTTTCTATCTATTCATATTTCTGTCTATCCAACCGTTGTTTGTCTACCCATCTATTTATAGCCTATATATTATATATGAACCTAAACAAATAAATGCCAGGTTAAAAGCATAAGAAAAGTGTTGAGAGAAGTAAAGAAGGTGTAAAAATAAACCCCAGTCCACTAACAAGAACCAGCACCCTTGCAGTTTACAAAACACTGGGATTAGCCAAGAGCAAACAGTTTTGTAACGTGATTCCTTAAAGAGCTCGCAAATGGCGGGAAGGCACCTGGTGCCAACACTTGATTACGTTCTGGCTTAAACAGCTTTAAACACAGCCTCGAGTTGTTACTCGTGTGTGTGTAGTTTACTCGTTAAAATCTTGGATGATGTTGGGCTGTCCCGTGAACAGACATCTTCCGTCAACAGCTCCAGCTACGGAACATCAGAACATCATTCAACAACTCTGTCTGTTGTATATGTGTGTGTGGGTTTTTCAGCGTTTTTCTGTGTGTGTCTTTATGGGTTTTTTTCGTTCCTTTCCCTTTCCATCAGCATTACTATATATTAGGTGCCGGTACATTATCATGAGAAACTAGAGGTCTTATAAACAAAATGGACCATTCGTGGGATCTTTGATAGTTATATATAAAAATATAGTGGTAATTTTATATATAAAAAACATTGTGTTAATAGTTATTTAAAAATATATTTAATATCTAAAAATACCAATGACACCCGATGCGAATTCAGAAAAAAAGAGCCGCATTGTTTATTACTTGAATATTAACAACTGTCCAGTATAATACCGATAGTTTAATCACTGAACCTAGAGACTCTTGTGGAGAGAAGGGCAAAGTGGGTAAATAATACACAAAGCAATCAACTCCGACTTAAAAATACAACATAGGCTTCTTTTTTTATTCAAGCAAGAAAAGGAAGGCATTTTTTTTTTAAAGTAATTTTGGAATCTGGCAAAGAAATCATAGGAATCTGCGCGTGCTTAAAACAATACGTGACATTCCAGCTTTACCATTGGTCGAAATACGGAGCCTGTTTTTCTTACATTTTTACAGTTTTAATAGGTTTAATATTTAAAAAAAATAAGTGTGTATTCCTTTTAGACTTTAGACCAATATGATCTGTAGGTTAGAATCAGAAAGACCATCCAGACCCGATAACAAATCCTGGCCTTCATCTTGATTCTCTAGGATTCGAACCAGCCGACCAGGCCACAGAGCCCTGTAAGCGTTTAATAACCAACGTTTATATTTTTTTCATATTAAGTTAGTAAAAAGAAAAATACCATGACAGCTTTTAAAGTATTTGGGAATTCCCAAAAGTTATTTTAATTTTTTTAAATAATTTTGGATGAGTAGTCGGAATTAGAGAACGCTTAGTTTTTCTGGAATGACACGTTTCTGGAAACATTGTTAACCTAACTGGCAACTCAGGTGTGTGACCTACTTTTATAAGCTACTTGGAAAATACCAGGTTAAACACTGAAAAGTGCATTTAAGCGGAACCAGAGAGAAACTTGTAAACAAATAGTTTACCTGTACAGTTTTATTTTAAGGTAACCTATCTATCCGCCTATCTATCTGTCGATCTATTTATCTAACCGGCTCTATAATTATATATCGCTCTATCTATCTATCTAGCTATCTACTTAAGAAGCTGAATATAAATAATTTTCCATCGATTGTTGTAACTATCTATCTAACTAACTAACCTACTATAAATCTACCTCGCTAACTATCTCCATAACTAACTACCAATGTAAGTAGGCATATATATCCATCTTTTTAATTTTCAATATATCTAACTACATTAACTATATACATGTGTATCTAAATACATATGTCCATCTATTTATCGAACAATCTATATACATACTATATACATGTGAATCTAAATACATATGTCCATCTATTTATCTAACAATCTAGCTAATCATCTATATAACAGTTAATCTGTCTAACTACGCATGTTACAACTATATGCACTACAGATGAACAAATAGCTGTAATGCGCTTCTTTTAATATATTTTTACAACGCTTGGACTCTATTACTCCATTTGATCAAATGCTTATGGCCCTGGAATCTGGATTGGCACACAGGTCTTGAGAATTCTTCACAACAGCAATCTGGAAATTGCAACATAGGGTATATAATTAGTGAGTCTTGTCGAAGATGCAAGGGAAGAGCTATCTTATCTTATATATTACAGAAGCTCCTTCTATAAAGAAGATTATTACTTCCTACGCACATCCGTGGTCTGAGTCTAGTCTTGCATCTCGATTAGTGCTTTAAATGATGTTAAGTTACTGGTTTTCCAGGTTTGTTCAGGTAACCCATTCCATGCCCGGATGCCACTCGGGAAGAAAGAGTACTTATATGCATTTGTTCTCGGCATCAGGAATAAGGAAAGTGTTTTTGTCCTTATGTTAATCTGAACATTGCAACAGGTTGTTATTTTGCTGTATTTCTAAGTTAAAATTTAAAATAAAAGTTAGAATGGGGCTACCGCGCCCTATAGAGTTTAATGCCTTATGTATTATTACTACTTTACTCTTTGCCCTTCTGACCTCTAGTGTTTCTAGGTTTACTGATTTAACTATGTACCTCGTGTTGAACAAAGCGAAGGTAAGTCGAAAGATCAATGTACTTTCAGATTAATATAATCGTGATGACATAATTTGTTTTATCTTGTATTATCTCACAGTTGAAGAAATAATGTTTTGTTTTACTCACAGTATCTTCTACGTTCTTACTCTCATCACCTCTTTGATTCCATTTTACACATCCTTCATTCACCTTCAGCTCGTTATTATTTTTTTTTTCCGCTTCTATTTCTTACGTTCCTGTATCTTTTTTGTCTGAACCGCTTTGAATGCAGCGAGACGAGAAGTGCGTCCATGACGTCACCGTGACGTCAAGAGCAATGCAATGCTGAAGAACTATGAAGCAGCGCTTCTCAAAATCTCAGCGACCACGTAATTCGCCTTAGGGCAAACATTGTAATTGGTGCACTCAATGGTTCTTAGGATATAGACTGCTACAACTATCATTTTTCTGCTACAACTATCATCTTTCTAAGATTTCTCCTTATAAATTACAAACATTTGGTTGGAATGTTGAGAATTCCGTGAGAATCGACATAATATATATACCATTACCGTCAACCCCATAAACCAAATAAACACTGTATAACATAACTGAACCAAACCATACAATAATTGGTCTTTATCTTTAATTAATAAATAGATCTACAGATTTACAAAATAGTATGAGGTCAGAATATTCCAGGGTTTCCAGAACTATCTTCTTTCGTGGTTCGTTGTTTTTTTTTCATACGTCTACCTCGTGACCTTATAGCATTTGTATCGCCTATGTCCTATATTATATTACGGAGCTTGTAGTGTAATATATGCATTCCCCCAACAATTTTTGACGTCAATTACCAATCTCTTTACCGGTAAGCGTAACGTGAAAAAATGTGGGTCTAATACCCTGGCAGGGGCTATGTGGTATGTCGATGGGACACGCTGAGCATAAGTACAATTTTTCCACCTTGAAATCTCCTCTCCCCCTGATTATTAATGAGCGGACATACATGCACTTTTGTCCGGTGGTACAAATATTAGACTTTAGGCATAATCATCCAAACACCGGACTTGGCGAAACGGGTACTTATGCGCCTATTCTTTCCTCCCCCACCGAGTTTCGCAATGATCGCGTGGGCCCCGGAGGATGCAATCTTAACGAAAGCGTTTCTGTAGTTTACACACTTCGCCAGCTTTGAGGCCCAATGGGTACAGAAGTGACGTCAACACCAGAAGGCTTTCTCTGAGATCAGATTTAATTATCATAAATAAATATCCTTTTGGGGTAGAAGAAGAATGTTATAGGCTTTCGCTAGTACATCACAATAATATGACCTATATTTAAAACTTTTCTTCTTTTATTTATAATTTAGAGATCAGGAAATTTAATTAGCTTTCAATACCTGGCAGCGGGTTGTGACCCAGCAAACGCTGGCATAAGCTTTTAAGAAAAGTTTTTAATAACGAAACTGTAAAGAAAAAAAAAACAACGTCGGACTTAAATGTGGATAGGCCGCAAAATTAAACATAACCATTAAAGATGCTTCTAAGGTTTTGAAAAAAAAATAAAGAAAGAAAAACAGTGGGAACAATGTGACGTACAGGAAGGGATGCCGAAATGGTGTCCTCTCATTTTATAGAGGTTTTGAAAGTAATAGCAAGTGTTGCCCATACCATGAGAACCTTCGAGTCTGAAGTCTATGGGGAAATACTACAAATACAGGTGATTCTAAATGTCAAGCACCATTCCTCTCTACAAGACTAGACTGAAGAATCATGAGTATAGATGTGAGGAGAATTTTCTTAACACAACTCCGACCCGTGTTTTCTATGTCGAAGGGAGGAAGGAAAGGGAGCGGGGGAGGTGTCATCCCCCACCCCACCTTCTCGTTGCCTCTTCATGTGCAGCAGATAGTGCGACATGTCAGTCTGGAGGCGTCTACTTGCTTTGTTCGTTTTTGGCATTAAACAGGTTCAGTAGGTACATGTCCGGGTATATTTAACTTTATTGGTTACGTGGGTAAAGTAATGGAGGCTAGACACCGCGCTGGCCACACAATCAGTCTTGTGTACCGTCTTTTTGTTTTCTTTACAGACTATGTCATTTTTAAAACACGATCGCGGTGGCGTTGCGGCGTTGCTCTCTGATTGCCGTTCCGAAGGTCTAGTTTTCAAATCCAGGTTAACCTTTAGTCCCGCTTCCCCTGGGTCTGGAAGATGTCCCTGAGTACTACCCAGCTCCGATTGGTAACTGACATTGGTAAGGAGAAAAGTAATGACGGCTGAGATATTTGCTGGTCACCCAGTCTCCATGTGTGTCGAGGCTATGAAAAGTTGTGAACATGGTTTGAAAGGGTTAATCTACTTTGCATTTTTTTTTACAAAATCTAGTTCCGCTGTGGTTGTCTTCAAACAAAATGTCCAACAAAAACAACAACATCAAAAAATGTTGCATATTTTCGAGTATATCTGGTTATTTCCAGATCAATCTAAACAGAATTTAAAACAAAAAAGGGGAGGTAATGCAGAGTCTATTGATCTGTTAATTCTATTTAAAAACACCTGACATGTTGGCTCCAGTATATCTCCCACACAGAGGCTGTTGTATTGTTCTTGGCATCTTTTCCAAGCGTATTTACATGCCAGAATTCCTTGCAGTTCTTTTCAAACGCGTAAGACAATCCTTTGGCGTCTAATAACGGTTTCTTGTCTTATTTTGTGTGTGTGTGTGTGTGTGGTAGTGGGGGAGTTTTGAAAAAAATCTTGACGCCCCAAAAGGTTGTGGGAAGACTCGTATATACGTATAATGTGAGGATTCTAGCGTTACAAAGGTCTCTCTGTTGAGCGAAATGTCTGTCTGTACTTGTATTGTCTGTCAGTGTGTCTAAATGTCTGTCTGTACTTGTATTGTCGGTCAGTATGTCTAAATGTCTGTCAGTACGTCTAAATGTCTGTGTGTACTTGTATTGTCTATCAGTATGTCTAAATGTCAGTCAGTATCAAAAATCAAAAATTCAAATCAAAATTCAATTTTATTCAGTCAATGCGTTTTACATCGAAAATATGTGATGTTGAATGTGACATCTGCAAAAAATAAAATTACATTACAATAATAGTAAGACACAACAATGAAAATTAATGAAAAAAAAACTATTATATCAATGTACATTATGATAATATGCAGAATATAAGGAAAATTATTACAATTATGATCTTATAAGACGCTTCTGTCTAAATGTCTGTCTGTACTTGTATTGTCTGTCAGTATGTTACATTTTACAGCCTCTATTGTCTAATATTAATAAGAAATAAACAAACAAAATATTTGTAATCTGGGTGTATAAAGGTCATTCGTTTAGCGGTCTATGTAAAGAAGTATACAAAAGCCAGATTGTGTGGGTACATTTATAATTAGGCCGCATTCTTCTATTTCTATGTTTGTCACGTGCCTCCCACGCATGCGCACTCTATACTTTATTTGAACGACTTAAATTAGTTTTTTTTTATTTCCCTAAACCCGTCCTTTGAACGTCCAGGAAAGATAACTCTGTTGATCCGTCAATAGAAAAACAAACAAATGAGAGAATGCAACAACAAAAAAAAACAACATAGATCGTCACTTTAAAAAAACACATATCGTAACTTTAAAAAAACATAGATCTCAACTTTAAAAAAAACAACATGTCCAGTAGCAACATATTTTTTTAAAGTACTTTTGTTGTTCGTACCAGGCAAGACTACCATTTTAATTCTGTTGATCCTAGGCTGGGTTTTTTGTTTGTTTCCACCCAGAATAATGGAACATCTTTTTGTTTGCATAAGCAATGACATTAACATCCGTTCTGACGAGTGAAATGCGTGTAAATATTTCAGGCATGCGATGTAGTTCATTACAAATCATTCATGCTATTTGATGCGTGTGTCTGTGCACCTTTTGGTTTTGTTTTACCGTTTAGTCATCAATGTGATTCACAGGTGAGCACCGCATTATTTGGTGTGCAAATGTTGAGATGTGAACTCGCTGCAGCATTTGACGAAATGTTGACATCAAAAAGGTCATCTTGACATAAAAGTTCACAATACATAATATATCTAGTCAGGTCCAGGAGAACCATGAAAGAACACAGTTATATCTATTTATAATATTACGTTTGAGTTTATAATGTAGAATCATGGCTCGGTCAAACTTTTTGCGATCATGTTTATTCTTGTTCAAAGTTCTGATTAACCTCTATTCTCCGATAAAGTGTAGCCCAGCGAGCACACCACGTCGTATCGACGAGGAAAAAACGTAGATACCACGAAAAACTGTGGAAACAAGTTTTTTTCCACGTCGATACAACGTTGTATGCCCGCTGGGCTACGCTCATCCCTCTTTATCGAAGGAACGTCTGTAATATATAAGATAAGATATATAAGATAAGATAAAGACGTTTAATTAACAGATGTTGAATAAGTTAAATAGCTAAATCAAATAAATAGTTTTTTTTATTTTCACAATCTTATTAAATAAACAGTTAGACTAGATCTATATACTTGTTTAAAATACATCAAAATAAAAAATATTATTACAGCTATTAAAATTTTACTTTAAAAAGCTGGCGATAAGTCATACGAACTGATTTAAGATAGTTAAGATCAGAATTGCATAAAGAATAAACTTCTTACATATAGAAGGTCCTGGGTTCGAATCCTGGTGAAAGCTAGGATTTGTCCCCGGGTTTGGAGGGTGTCCCTGAGTCTACCCAGCTCTGGTGGGTACCTGACCTTAATAGGGGTAAAGTAAAGGAGGCTTGGGTATTGTACTGGCTAGACAACCACTTAGTATGCCGTGGCAACAGAAACTGGTGAACGCTGCATCACCGGTTCTATAGATCAGTAAGGTCCTAAGGGATACTTTACTTTTACTATAGAATGGGATAAACTTGTTCGTATCATTACATCAAATGGTGGAACTGCGTTGGGAGAGAAAGGCACTTAAAAATTGACACTCTTTGGTATTGAAATGTCTCGAAGAATTAATCAAATGTATATTTCATCAGAATAGTGCGCAGAAACAAAAGAATATGGGGAAGGGGGGGGGGTGAAGTTATTGACTGAAAGAAATATATATCAATAGATGTAGATAGAAAAATAAATAATTACAAATTTTATTGTTTCATTTAGAATATTCAACTAGCCCTGATGGGTACTAAGATCCGTTATATTTCAAAGCATTTGTTTATTTACACTTTGCAATGGCAACATTAGCATTTGACTTTCATTGTCATTTGATAACAATTAGGAAAAATACAAAGGAGCTTGTTGATAAATCTCACCTTACTGAAATATTTTCAATCATCGGTTGCAGGATGTTTTAAAAAAAAAGCGAAGAAAAAAATGGCACTGTCCGAAGACAAGACCTTCAGTGTCTAGAGTCTAGTGTCTAACCATGACAGAGCTCACCTTTCCCTAAATGTTTAAGTGTCACGCCATTGAGTAGCACCCCCACCCTCTCCACCACCTCAATTCACCCCACCATCTTCTCCCGCCTCCTATTCCCCCTCCCCCCTTCAACTGGTAACAACAACACGGACGATCTTAACCTTGCGCATCATCAGCATAGGTCAGGTTGGTGGGAGTAAAAGGTCAACTGACCACCCACTGCCCTTTTCCATTCATCGAAATAACTAAATCAATAGATAGTATTTGTAAAAATGAAAATTACTTAAATTACTCACTTCAACATAAGGCCTACTTAACTTGAGCATTTCATACTTATTCTACAACTGACCAGCGCCTACACCCAACAAACACACCCTAGGCTTTTCCAAGAAGTTTCATTGCTATAAAAATTAGGTCTTCGTGCATGTGCATAGTTGTCAAAGTCTAGGTGGAACAGTGATCCCAAGAGCGAGAACGTGGGGGAGGGGGGGGACTATATAGGTAAATGGTAAAATGGTTGTTTAAAACTTGCATGTTGACATGTATAAAAAATGTGTTGGCCACACAAACTGTAAGCCTGTACAAACAAACAAATTAGTCCTGATCTATTGTTTCCTATGCTCACCCCCCCCCCCCTCTTGTTGCTCAGACGTTCCTCCCTTTCCTCTCACCCCTCCCCCCGTCTGTGTATTATTTCGCGAGTGTAGTTCGCTAACCCCGCTCACTGCAACGTACAGATGTAAGCGTGCTGAAGAGCGAAGCCGGTGAGCGGGCAGGGAGGGGGAGATAACGCAAAAAAAAAAACAACAACATAACAAACAGAACAAATATATAAAAAAGGGGAGGTAAAAAACAAAACTTGCGAGCAATGGCGACTGGTACATCGAGATAGAAAAAAAAAACAAAAAAAAACCTTTTAAGAAGGAGGGAAAAGAAATGAATTGACACGCGTGTTCGGTGAGTAGGACACGAGGGGAGGCCATCGCTTTTTATTGTTCCAAGGGAGATAAGTGTACATTTTTTTATTTGACATGTTCCATAACTCGGGTGCGTGTTTTCCCGAGGCCGCTATAGACTCGAGGCGAGCTTCCCCGAGAGCGGCCGATGGAAGCGAAGGAAAAGTTAACACGCAACGGTAACACGCCGAGGATGTTCCAAGTGTGCAATGTTTCTCGCCCACAGTAAGACGCGCCAGTGAACTTTTAGTGTTAGAGTTTTGTTGCCAAATATTTGTAGAATATCTTTTTATTTCCTTCATTATTTCCATTGCGCAGTAGATCTAGACTTAAACATCTAAATAGCGAGTTTGTTGTTTTTTTTATACTCATTTAGGAGTAGTATGGACACGATAAATATCAATAATATTTTTATTTTACACTTTCTTTTTATTGGATTATTTCGTGGGATAATTTGAGTGTGGTGTGTGTGCGTGCATATTTTTGAGGTTTCTTTCTCTGAAAAGTATTTTTTTTTTTTAAATTGAATGTGAATGTGTTAATGTGAAGTGGATAATAATCGGCAGATGGCACACTGCAACAGTGGCAGTGTAATGTTCGTCTGGTTTTCTAGATGGTCGATATGATGTGTGCGAAAGAGAGCAAGAAATAGTCTATATGAAAGGTAAGTTAGAAAGTTACAACATACCCGTGTTTTGATATCGATATAATTATATAATTTATATAATCAGTTCGTATAGGCCTAGTTATGAGTTATGAATAAAAATGTATATAGGCCCTATAAATGCTGATTGCCAACTGTTGTCTATACAATGTTATAGTTATACTATACTTTACTGTCTAGTTATTTATTAGCCTACTTTTTAAGAAATCATTAAATGATTATTCAATTCTATTGTTGCTTTGAGAACTTTTTTCCAAAGAACTATCTTTGATAATTCATTACTGCTTTTAATTTAAGACAGTTTAAAGATAGTTTAGTGGCGGCGTAAGCATATAGTCACAATATAGTGTATTATTATTATTTATTATGTGCATACTTAAAGAATATAGACTAGAGATCTATTCAATAGCCTAAATTGTTTGTAAATTATATGTTTTGTGAGCTAATGTGAGACTAAATGATGTGAATTGACTATATTCAGACTATTTAATGAGTGTTGGCTATATAATTAGTTTATACCAAGTAAGGACTGTGTAGAATATATGATGTGTGTTAACTGTATGATGTGTGTAGACTATATCATGTGTGTAGACTATATAATGTGTGTTAACTGTATGATGTATGTAGGCTATGTGATGTGTGTTTACTATATGATGTGTGTTAACAGTATGATGTGTGTAGGCTATATGATGTGTATAGACTATATCATGTGTGTAGACTATATAATGTGTGTTAACTGTATGATGTATGTAGGCTATGTGATGTGTGTTTACTATATGATGTGTGTTAACAGTATGATGTGTGTAGGCTATATGATGTGTATAGACTATATCATGTGTTTAGACTATATAATGTGTGTAACTATATGATGTGTTAACTGTATGATGTGTGTAGACTATATGCCTTTGATGTGTGTTAACTTTATGATGTGTGTAGACAATATAGTGTGTGTTAACTCTATGATGTGTGTAGACTATATCATGTGTAGACTATATGATGTGTATATGATGTGTGTAGTAGACTAGGTGATGTTTGTAGACTATATGATATATGTTAACTTTATGATGTGTGTAGACAATATAATGTGTGTTAACTCTATGATGTGTGTAGACTATATCATGTGTAGACTATATGATGTGTATATGATGTGTGTAGTAGACTAGGTGATGTTTGTAGACTATATGATATATGTTAACTTTATGATGTGTGTAGACAATATAATGTGTGTTAACTCTATGATGTGTGTAGACTATATCATGTGTAGACTATATGATGTGTATATGATGTGTGTAGTAGACTAGGTGATGTTTGTAGACTATATGATATATGTTAACTTTATGATGTGTGTAGACAATATAATGTGTGTTAACTGTATGATGTGTGTTAACTGTATGATGTGTGTTAACTTTGTGATGTGTGTAGACTATATCATGTGTAGACTATATGATGTGTGTTAACTGTATGATGTGTGTAGACTATATCATGTGTAGACTATATGATGTGTGTATGATGTGTGTAGTAGACTAGGTGATGTGTGTAGATTATATGATGTGTGTTAACTGTATGATTTGTATAAACTGTATGATGGGTGTTAACTTTATGATGTGTGTTAACTTTGTGATGTGTGTAGACATTATAATGTGTGTTAACTGTATGATGTGTGTAGACTATATCATGTGTAGACTATATGATGTGTGTATGATGTGTGTAGACTAGGGGATGTGTGTAGACTATATGATGTGTGTAGTGTAAACTATTTGATGTGTTTAGACTAACGTATATGATGTATGTAGACTAACTGATATGTGTAGACTGTATGATGTGTACACACATCTTACCCATACAACCACCACAATAAATCTTCAAAGTGAATACTCGCAATAGTTGAGTTGAAGGCATTTTAAAGCAACATAATATCTACTATATGGGATATAAATCGATGTATTTAAATTTCACTATATCTGACACTGGCCACTATTCACTATACATGATTTCTCTATTCTCTGTGTGTACTAAATGAAACTCATATCAGTAGCGGCACTTTTAGCAGCCTTGTAGCGAAATTTATCTCTTCGCTAACAGAGCATTCATTCTAACGCTTTAATTTTCTGCTTGATGAAATAATGAAATGACCAACTGACCAAAATGTCACGTGATATCCAGCGCCGTGTAGACATTTATTTTGTCCCGGATTGACCCAGACGGACTTTTTATTTACGTGTCAAGTCAAGATTCCATTTTGAAATCGACAAAATAATCGGTAAAAATTGATTGACTGTTGTGATGCAGAACTTAACTTTATATAAACATACCTCGTGACTGTATAGCGTTCAGACATACTGATAATTAAAAGACAAGTGCAGTCTCTATGGATTTAAACAAAATTTAATAAATACATTATTTGTTGTTGTTTTTCTTTTGTGTGATCTTGTTTTCTTGTATATTATTGGTCGTATTCTTCTTTGAGTCTTATAAGATGTGCGTCTACTAGGCAATCGATCAAGCGCACACACCACGTCGTATCGACGTGAAAAAAACGTCGTTTCCACGTGTTTTCGTGGTTTGCAAATTTTTTTCCCCTTCGATACGACGTGGTGTGCCCGCTGGGTAGCCTTAAGTTTCACTTTAGATATTTATTTTATACATACATATTTAGCCCGCTGTTAGCTGAAGTCATAATATTTTAGAATTTTTGTGGTCATTTTTGTATGTAGTTTTATTGTCAATAATGGTCGGTTTCGGTATTCGTTAACTTCGGTTCTCCCCCCACGATTTCGGTTAGTCGGTTTTCGAAGTTTTTTGTGTTTGTCCACACAAAGAAAAACAATTGTTTATGTAGTTATCGCCAGGTGCCTCAAGTTTCGTAAACTCTGAAACAATTCTAAGTGTCAAGTAAGAGACCATTAAGAGATAAGAACCTTGATACCTAAGGTTCATAAAAGTGGGAGTCTCCCTTTCATTGCACCTCTCTCTCCCCTCCTCAACATCTTCCCAAACGCTCTAACAAGAGTCCTCAAAAATCTAATTGCCAAAACATTTTTTTTTTCACATTACCTTTTTCTCTTCATTTTATACTATTCATCTCATAAAGCTACAGCCCATGTAGGGCTTTGGCCTGCTCCACCACCTTCTTCCATGCGGGCCTATCTACAGCCCATGTAGGGCTTTGGCCTGCTCCACCACCTTCTTCCATGCGGGCCTATCTACAACCCATGTAGGGCTTTGGCCTGCTCCACCACCTTCTTCCATGCGGGCCTATCCTTGTCTTTCCTCCGCCATGCCCGAACACCAAGCTTTTGCAGATCTGCTTCTACAGCTTCGAGCCATCTTTGTATTGGTCCCCTAAGCTTTTTCCCGCTTGGTGCTGTACTGTTCTGGATTCTCTGCCTTCTGCATTCTTTCCAAGTGGCTTGCCCACCTAAGTCAGAACTTCTTTATTTATTTTATACAAATTGTGTTTATTACCTTTAAGTGTACGAATCTACATTTCTTTTTAAGTACTTAACTATTTTTTTTATGTCTAGAAAGACATTTTTGGATGTGCATAGATTCATATGAAAAATGATGGCTTCTGTTTTTGTCATTTTCTGATTTAGGCAACTGTATTCAGGTGAATTCTAGATCTAAATGAAAATAGAGACTTAACTGCTCGTTATTTAAAAGATTTATAGTGAACATAGGTTATAGATTATTATTTTGTTGTATTTCCTTATATATATATATATATATATATATATATATATATATATATATATATATATATATATATATATATATATATAACACTGGAGCAGCAGCCCACGAAGATAAAAGGCGATAGGTCACATTTGAAAAGCGACACCTCAGAAGATCCAGCGAAGTCAGCTCCGCTACCATTGGCCATCAAGCCAAGCATCCGTGCTCCCATTGCATGCAACACTTTCGGGCAAGAATAGGTGTCATCTCCGGACCCACAAGCAACTATGACTCTGCCATCGAAACCAAGCATCATCATCGTTTTCTAATAAAGCGTGGGTTTATCAGCTGAATGTTTGTCTTGACTTATAGGTAGCACATAATATTATCTTACTGTGACAACAGAGTCTTACGCACAAAAAGGACTGGGGGATGCATCAGCTGCATATATGTATGTCTCTAGCCTTGCAGGCAACGCCGGTCTTCTAGTGAATAGCAGTAGCCTTTCTTTGGAGACAACAAAGTTCTACTTCTTGAAAGACAGGGGGTAGATGGAGTGGGGGGGGGGGGCTGTGTCAGGGTCGCTGAATGTACCCTTTTGTAAAAAAAAATCCGCCTTATTATCATGCATTTCAGATATAATGTTACAGATTTAAATAAAAAAACAGAAAAAAACAAACTAAAAGGTTTTATTCTATAGACTTATCTTGTCTTCTTGTCCACTCTGTTCACACCGATCCGCACAAAATTATATAATAATTACCCTTATTATAATTTTTTTTACATTAACTATAGCTATTATGCATTCTCATTTATGGTGAAGAAAGAAAAATTATGTGTAAAAAACAATAATACCAAGGTAAAATTTAAAAGCATGCTTTAAGATGCGGTTCCAGTGTCAAATTTCCAAATAAAAAAAACATAGAAAATTATTTCACAGTATTAAAAAAAATATTTTGAGAACAACGCTTCACAGAAACAAAACGCAGTAAATTTTATGATATCGTTTTTTAAGCATTAAATGTAAAATAAAATACTATATGTTTTGCATATGTAATGAGAACATTATATAATCTTGATTTTTAATTTTGTACCTTTTCATTTTTGTATCTTGGAATATTTAAATTCGTTTCCACAAATTCCCCCTGTTGTTGTTTTTTAAAACCCTTGTCAGAGTTTAAATTTGCGAAATTTAAAGACGATTGCATTCGGATATTGGATTCGTGCACTAATTGGTGTGTTGCTATTGTGGTGCTACCTTGGGGCCAAAATCTCAAGAATGCGTCTGAGACACCTGAGCTGAAAGGTGTTCAGTTTTCTCCAGGGCTGTGGATTCGGTAGATAAATATTCCGACTCCTCATTATTTTTACTTCCGACTCCGACACCCCGACTCCGACTCCTCTGGATTAATATGCGAATGTATATTGTACATTCCTTGAAGGAAATAAAGGCAAAATACATCTACATGTCATTACCACAGGACTACTGGCTGTGATTTACTGTATTTAATTTTAAATTTCATGGGCCCCCTAAGCTCTTGAGGGCCCCGGTACAGCGTACCGGCTGTACCCCCTCTCGTGGGGCTTGATCAGTAGAGGTCACGATCGGCGACTCTAAGGGGCAAACGGTTAATCCCTTACCAGTGAGAGGCTAGGTTACACATGGGCGTTGCGTTCCCTGTAACAGCAGAACTAGGGATGTTAAAACCAGTTATCGGTTCTATAAAAACGGTTAAAAACCGGATTTCGGTTCCCCCCTCCCCCCCTTCACCCACCCACTACCGCGCAATGTCACAAGGCACATGCCGGAAAAGCCAAATGTGCCTAGTTTTGTAGGTATATTTGAAAAATACTTCAAACTTATTTAGTGTTTGCAGGGCACTCAATGGGTTGATTTGTGGGAAAAAAAATATGATTTTGTACACTTTACCATAAAATTCTTTAGAACTAAAAAAAATCTGGACTAATTGATTAAAACCTAGATTATAATAGTTTTAAATTTTTCAATAGTGATAATCAAATTACCGATTATTGTTGACCATAATATTAAGAAGCACATGAAGAGGCATATATTTATGGTAACTTGTAAAATAATGTGTTGAAAGAGAATCAAAAGAATATGTATTTAATAGTGCCGTTAATAATAAAGCACAGACGCGGTGTTTTGAAAATGAAAACCGATTTTCGGTTAACATCCCTAAGCAGAACACAATACTATGAAAAGTATAGCCTAAATATTGCCGCTCCTAATTGTGAGTTGCGTGCGTAGCGCATTTATAATTCGTAAAGGCGGCATTTTTTTGTAGGCCTATTGAACGCAAATTACATAATGAAAGAATTGTAAATGTGTAAAAGCCTCTCTAGGCCTCTAATAAAGGTATGCTTGTACACTAGTAGCTTAAGATGCGTTTTATTTAGGACCTACGGCCTAGACCTATAGCCTACTAAGGCAGTGTTTAGTATTCCGAGAAAACCGCGCGTGCCATGTCCTAGCATTTGAAATCATTACAAACAAAGTTAATGGTAATTAGTAATTTGGGCACTTGTAAAGCGTCATCAATACCAGCGCCGTGCAGTCTATATTACATTCAGTCTGATGACGCATTTCAAATTCGTTCAAAAGACTTTTTTTGTGTGTCGACCGGCTATAGTATGACAATAGGGATAGGAACTTGAGTAGGGATGGGAACTTAGAGGAAGAAACAGATACTTTACTTTCTCATCACAAATGTCTGTAGGCCTATTGATCGGTTGTTTAAAATAAATGAAGCCCTGCCCTTTTCCAATCTAAATTTAGTAGGAGTCGGAGTCGGTGCAGTTTTTGCCGACTCCGACTTCAGGTACCCAAAATTTCCTCCGACTCCTCGACTCCGACTCCACAGCCCTGGTTTTCTCTCCTTCCATGAATATGTGCTCCATGTCTCACTGCCATACAGCATGATACTCAGAATGCATGTTCGGTAAACTAGTGACTTAGTGGAACGTGTAAGCAATGGGTTCATCCAGACTCGTCTTCTTTCTCAATCATGCCATAGTGCCCATGGCTTTAGCTATTCTACTATTGATCGCCCCACCTAGAAGCACATCGCTTGTGATTTTGGCCCCAAGGTAGCAGAACTCGTCAACTACTTCTAGTGGATGGCCACCAATAGTGATGCATGGTACAGTTGCAGCGTTTTGAGCCAGTACCTTGGTTTTGTTTTGACTAATGCTAAGGCCAAATTTTCGGCATGCGTCATCAAGTTTATCAATGAGCATCTGGAGCTCGTTTGCAGATTCGGCAACAATAGCTGCATCATCAGCATGGAAAAGTTCCCTAACTAGTACACTTTCAAGCTTTGTTTTGGCTTTGAGCCTGTTTAGGTTGAAGAGCTTTCCATATGGCCTTGTCCAAGAGGCTAATATACTTGCAATATATTATGAAATTGTTGTCGTTGTAATTTTCTTTTTAAGTACTTAAATTGTCTTATTTAATGCAGGACATTTGTATTTACAACTGTTTAACGTAAATTAATTGTTCAACTCTAATTACTGTATAGTTGAAATACATACCACTATGCAGGATTTGAATATAGAAATATAAATATTAGTTATATTACAAAACAACTTGTTTGGCAACACCATGGAATCAAATTTGAAAACGTTCATTTAATTAAAGGGAGATAATGAACCCGTTATTATATGCGTTAATATTTTATTTTTTTTCTATTTTTCCTTTATAAAAAAAAACAACTTATAAATTATGTCAATAAAATGAAAAATTATAAAATATATTTGAAAATTATATCAATATTATATGACCAGAGAATTAATATGTACATATCTAAACATTACATTAACTACTTACTACGTATGATAACTACGTAAATACACCCCTTATAACATTTTACGTAACAAAACAAAAATTTGCAGATAGAAATTAAAATAAAAGGAATTTTTATCAGGTGCTAAACATTATAACTTGACAATGTTTAATCATAGATCTATTTTAGAAATTAATAATTATTGTGAAAATCAGAAATTAATTATTTTATTTGTAATAAATGAAAAAAAAAGAAATTTGATAATCACAACCTAGTTAATTTTTTAATTAAATATAAAACGCTTAACGTTTTTTTCTATAAAAGTTCCTGTGCTATTGGCCTTGTCCTTACTACAGCGCTAAATAAATTGTCTTATAAAAATATATAAAAATATAGAATTAGAAATCCTAGTCTGGCACGCTTTTTTCAAAAGGTTGCCAGCCCCTGCTCTAGAGGACAGAGGGTCAAAGATTAAAGTAGTAATAAGTAATAATCATTAAATTCTAATTTAGAAATACAACACAATAACAACCTGTTGTTAGATAAACATAAGGACAAAAACTCTTTCCTTATGCGAGAACAAATGCATAAAAGTACTCTTTCTTCCCTAATAGCATCCTGGCATGGAATGGGTTGCCTGAACAAATCAGGAAAACCAGTAGCTTAATATCATTCAGACCACTAACAAAAATTCAGGATTAGACTCAGACCACTGATGCGCGTAGGGCGCAATAATCTTCTTTAGAGAAGAAGCGTCTGTAATATATAAGATAAGAAATAGGGAGACCAGAACCCTGAAAAAAGTACATATATGTGATTGTGCCCATACAGAAACATTTAGGTATGAGAGGCCGAATTTAATTAGTATTCAGGAGTGCTATAGATAAGGCAGCATTTGGCCCGTACGGGCGATCACTGCCTAAGCTTGAGAGGCTTTACTTTGAACATCACCGTTACTCACCTCCCCTAGTTTTTTATTGAAAAGGTCCCACTGTTTTCTTTAGAACCCTCCCTTTTCAGTCTTAAAAAGGTCCCATTTCGTAGCATTTAAAATGTCCCTGCCCTCCCCCCCCCTCCCGTCTACGCTACTGGTTCCCAAAGAACAGGACACAAATTTAAAATGGACTCATATTCCATAAATTGACTTTAAAAAAAGAAATTCTTATCCCTATTAATTATGTATGTATATAATTCAAACTTCAGGCCCAGTAACAAAATGTTGTTACGCCCTGGCAGATTCTCGCTAGATACAGGGCGCAAATATAGCTTGCAAAGGCGCCGCTAAAATTATGTGCAATAAATTTAAGTCTGGTAGTGGTACTATCTCAGCCCTCAGTTTATTGTATACAATACTTGCAAGTTGACACCACATTTATGGAGTCATATTCTTAAGATAAAAAAAAGCTACCCATACGCCGAAAAGTATATTGAAAACAACGTAATTTCTCATGTTATACATTTCTCTCTCACACTCTAGTTCCTTTGGTGTTAATGACACATTCAGGTTTGGCCAATTGGCTCTAGCAGGTCTTCATCGCCATTCCACTTATCATCGTGTTCTGAGTCACACCATTCCGATATATATCGCTCCGAGACAAAATTCTAAAACACCATCATCTCGATCCATTATTTCAAACCTACATTCTGTAGCACCATTCTCATGTCCGTCCATTAAGTTTCATTTGCTAACACCTCCCCCTCCCCCTTCTTTTATCCATAACTCATACGTATATAACCCATACCAAGATGCAAGTTTTAAAAAAACCCAGAATGATATTATGAAAACCGCTTTTATACCAACTCAACCCAAAACAGGAACAACAACAAAAAGAAAACTGTGTTTTGTTGTCTTTTGGACAATATTTATACTCTATAGCAAGGAAATGCCCTTCTTAAATTGTATACTGAATTTTCAATGTATTGAGCATTGACAGCCATGTGTGGATTCCAAAGAAAAAGACATGGCAAAGTAGGAAGTAAAAACAATGGGCTTTGTAGCTCAACGCCATCTTGTCTGATTACATTTCCCAACACTAATGTGAACATATATACAGAAGATTTACTTTTACCCATTTTTCACATTTATTTTGTATCTTACGAAAATCTAGGTTTATTTGATGAAACAAGCGTAGAATACCCCGTAATTTGGTATAGGGCGTTTGCAATCCCGTGACAAAAAAGCACGTGATTTGTGTTTACTTTGAGTAATGGTGTACAATTAAATATGGCCGCTGTATTAATAAAGTTTCATATTGGCTCGAGCTTTTTTTAAATGATGTGTTGTGTTTTAAGTCTTATTAAGATTTAAGCTGTATTATGTATGTTAAATAAAATAGGCTATTTTATTATTATCATAGACATAGATCATAGACGATGTGAGCCTATTAGCGACTTGACTAGATAGCCTATTCACCAACAATATCACTTGACATCGTAGCCTAGCCTACGAAACATTAAAAGTGTAGGCCTATAAAGTGAAATTGAAAGTGTAAATAGGTCTAGCCGGCCCTAGCCTAATCACATTAATCAATTAATCTACAGTACCTCCTTATTTTTGAGTAGGATAGCCAATATTCAGATGTGAATTTTGCATGATAAAGAAGTACTTCACTTTCACCACGTTACGTTTGTACCTCAAGTGGGTTCTATATTTACACAAATACGTCACTAAATTTAAAAAAAAAAAATTAAGCTCCGCCTACTGAGAACGCTCTATTGAATTATTGCTTTGCCGTGAGATGTCATCAAATTAAATTGTCATTTATTTGTAATTTGTGTCCCAACATGAGCGATTTATTTAGAGCTTTTCGGGAAAGTCAAACGGTGTATTCTTTCTCTTGTTTTTATCGTGGAAACCCCGTTAGAAGTGAAATATAAATAAATACACACTGCATTTTAATTACTTCCGTACAGATATTATTTTCTCTGTACTCACCTCCCTTGTCACACTTCGTACATTAAACTTTAAATAAATGTAAATCATTGTTTCCTGTCTGTTTAGCAAGTCATGAATTCAATTCTTATTTATTTATTTTCTCCGAACGGAATTCTTGTTTGTTTGTTTTTTGTCAAATTGGATCTCACACGTTCTTATTGAGATGTGTTCGCATTAAAAACTCGTTTAGGGCCGTAATTCTCTCCTCTTGTATTCCCTTCTATTCTTTTTTTTTCAACATTTTCCATTTATTGCGTGATGCTGTATGAATGATAATTTAGTCCGTATTCAAACCTTATCTAGTTAGCTAATTAAGCTAAATGTAAAAGGTTTTACGTTTTATAAAGATATTCATAGCGTTCTCCTTATTTAAAAATTTTAATGGCACTCTGCTAACTACATTAAAGATTATTTTGTTAACCTTCAATTTTATAGAACTTTTGAGCTCATCGGTTTCAGACTCTATTGCCAACTACGGGGCTAGTGTAGCCTGCACAAAGCTCAGCAGCATTTACTTTTCAACAGCCTCATGTTTAGTATGATTTTTCAGAAGTTCCAACGACCGGCTGTAATGGATCTCAAAGTCTCTATCCAATATAGCTCCAGTATTACTTATTATTATAACTTTTATTACGGGGTCGGGAAAATGTGACCTTAAGAGAGGCATGTGGCTATTTCATGTATTAGTTGTTGTTTCCATAGACCATTTACATCTAAATACGTTGTTATTTGTTTTATTGTTTTTTTTGTTTTTTTCAAAACAGTTTTTACGTGTCTTGACTTTGTATGTAAGTTCATGTCTTACTTAGTCTTTTTGATTATAGGTCTTCAGATAAATCAGTAAAATCAAATAAATTCTACAAGTCTTCGTAAATTATGATATGCTTTTTATTATTAGTTTGAACTTATTTTTTAATTTAAAAAAATTAATTTAAAACATTTTTTATTTTATTTTTTTAAAACCTTTTATAACTTGTGTACTGTATATGATCTAACTTCTAGTACTTATTGAAATAAATAAAAAATTAATGCTGCGTAATCTAGGCTGTGAACTCTTTGTTCTATATGAAAAGAAAAAAAAACGTATGCGACTCTCATTGACCTCATGTGTGCCCACCCCTCCCCTATTATTTAAGTTTTAACAAAATGTCGCTAAGACTATATTAAAACAATACTATACTATAGGCTTATAGCACAAACTACGACACAAGTCGAAGTTAATATAAAACTAATCTATTAAACTTTACTAAACCTAGGCTTACACAAATTAAATCTTAGCCTAAATCAAATTCTAAATAGTAACAGGCCTATTTTAAAAACAATAAATATCAATTAAGACTACTATATTTAATTATACAATACATTAAACTATTAGGTAAGAAAATGGAACTTTTAGTCCTAATGCTAGCCCTATTTCTGGTAAGGGCACTAAAACTATCAAAATATGAAAATGTCCATAAACAGATAGTAATTAACCATCACAACATTAAATATATTGACAACACACTTATTTATATCACCCTTAAAAAAAATAAACATAAACCATTTTAAGAACAAAATTTGCAGGTATAGACAAAAGCACCTAATACTGTTGTTGCTCTTGGCTGGTGATATAGAATCTAACCCAGGCCCAGTCAAGACAGTTAGAGATAGATGTAATATCTGCAAAACAACGAGCCATTCAATGTGACACATGTGATGAATGGTACCATGCTTCATGCTTGCATATGAACACCCCAATTTATATAGCGTTAGGAAATAAAGACACCTCTTGGCACTGTGTACATTGTGAGTTGCCACAATTTAGTTCAGGTCTGTTTAATTCTCATGACCTGGATACCACTAACCCCTACAGTGCCTTGACAAGGCCAGAAATTAATAACTTAGACCTAAATAAACCCTTAGCTAGATCTACACCAATAAAAATAATTAAAAAGACACTCGTTAACACTAAATCCCATAAAACCCCAAATCAGCATAACCTTAAAACACTAACAATAAACTTCCAAAGCATTAAAAATAAAATAGCTGATTTGGAACTTTTAATAAATAAAGAAGAACCAGACATAATTGCAGGTTCCGAAACATGGCTTAATCCAGACGTATACAACACAGTTGTAGTCAATAATAATTATGAAATTTTTAGAAAAGATAGGTCACACAGTCATGTCGGAGTCTTACTAGCCATACAATTTACTCTAATAGCAGAAGAAATTAAAATAGAATCTAATAATAACGTAGAGTCAGTCTTTTGTAAAATAAGCAGACCTAATTCAAAACCACTAATTCTAGGCAGTGTATATAGACCACCAAATTCAACCACAGAATACATGACTGATCTGTGTAATCAGCTTACAAGCATTGAAACTAAATATAAAAATGCTGTAATTTGGATAATGGGGGACTTCAACCTCCCTGACATCAATTGGAATAGTTACTCTATAGAAAGACACCAAAACATAAAAGAAATAAAGGAACTGATTATCAATAACATTCAAAAACGAAACTTAGATCAAATTAATAAAAAACCAACAAGAAACCATAATATACTAGATTTATTCTTAACGAACAGACCAGGACTAGTATTAGATTATGAAATAATCCCTGGACTTTCAGATCATGATATTGTCAGAGTAAATAACAAAATAAAAACCCAAATATGCAAGAAACCTAAAAGGATAATTTATTTCTGGAATAAATGTAACACAACAGAACTACATCAAGCAGCAATAAAATTTCAAATCGATTTTCTTACTAAATACAATATTACTAGCCCAGTAGAGGACATTTGGCAATCCATAAAAACAAACATAAAAGCAATAATGGCTGATTTTTTCCAACAAAATAAACATCAAATAAAATTAACAAATGTTGGATTAATACTAAACTAAAGAAACTGTGTAAACAAAAAGAAAATTTATTTAAAAAATTTAAGGCAACTAATTCAATCAGACTACATAAAAAATACCTAAAAATTAAACATTTAACTCAGAAACTAAGCAGACAGCTGCAGAATGAATATGTAAACAATGTAATTTCTAAAGATAATAATAAAAACTTATGGTCCTACATTAAATCAAGAAAAATGGACACTTCAGGCATTGCTCCACTAAAAGGCCAAAACAATGAAACCTATAATGATAATGAAGCTAAAGCTAATATCTTAAACACACACTTTGCATCATCATTTTCAAATCAAGGTGACAAAGAAATCTCCATAAATTTAAACAAACTATAAGAGATAGGAAATATAAATGTAGAAGAAAAAGGCATCAAACAACTCCTAACCAACTTAAAAGTAAACAAAGCTTCTGGTCCAGATGAAATACCAACAAGACTGCTTAAAGAACTAACTAATGAAATATCTCCAATCTTTAAAATACTTTTTCAGGCCTCTCTAAACCAGGGCAAAGTGCCCAAAGATTGGAAATTAGCCAATGTAACCCCCTCCCCCTTTTAAAAAAGAGATAAATCTGACCCTGGAAATTACAGACCTGTTTCCCTAACTAGCATAACATGTCAAATACTTGAGCATATAATATATAGTGGTATAGTAAATCATCTAGACAAACTTAATGCACTGTACCCACACCAACATGGCTTCAGGAAAAATAGATCATGTGAAACTCAATTAATAGGCTTAATAGATGACTTGTCTAAGGGATTAGATAATAACAACCAAATTGATGCTACATTACTAGATTTTTCCAAAGCATTTGATAAAGTTCATCCTTTTAGTCTACTAAAAAAACTTAAATATTTTGGCATCTCTGCTCCCTTACATCAGTGGATTCAGGACTTTCTTATAGGCAGAGAACAAACAGTAATAATAAATGGTTCTAAGTCATCACCAATAACTGTAAACTCAGGAGTTCCACAAGGAACTGTTCTAGGGCCCCTACTATTTCTAATATATATTAGTGATCTACCAAATAGCATCAACACAGGAACAAAAGTAAGATTATTTGCTGATGATTGCATAATTTATAGAATAATAAAGACATATGGGTATCCAAGAAAAATAAACAAATAATAACAAACTACTTCATTCATGGTAAAGAACTATCTCAAACTAACAATGCTAAGTATCTAGGAGTAATAATAAATGACAAGTTATCATGGACCCCTCATATTGATGAAGTAATTAAAAAATCAAACAAAACATTAGGATTCATAAAAAGAAACTTTTACAAATGTAATAAGAATATAAAACTAAAATGCTATCTCACATTAGTTAGGCCTATACTAGAATATGCAGGATCTGTATGGGACCCATCAACTAAAGAAAACATTTTTAAAAAATAGAACAAATTCAAAAAAGAGCTGTGAGGTTCATAACTAGTGAATATTCCCAATTAGCAAGAGTAACACCATTAGTCAAATCACTAAACCTAGAAACACTAGAGAACAGAAGGGCAAAGAGTAAAGTAGTAATAATACATAAGGCATTAAACTCTAATTTAGAAATACAACCCAATAACAACCTGTTGCAAAGCTCAGATAAACATAAAGACAAAAACACTTTCCTTATCCCTTATGCGAGAACAAACGCATTTAAGTACTCTTTCTTCCTGAGTGGCAGTCGGCGTGGAATGGGTTGACTGAACAAACCAGGAAAACCAGTAACTTAACATCATTTAAAACATTAATCAAAATTCAAGACTAGACTCGGACCACGGATGAGCGGATGAGCGTAGGACGCAATAATCTTCTGTATAGAAGGAGCGTCTGTAATGTATAAGATAAGATAAATCTGATAAAGTTTCCATGAAATTGGACTTGCAATGACTTGAATGTATTAAACTAATAATACAATGACTTGAATGTATTGAACTAATAATACAATGACTTGAATGTATTGAACTAATAATACAATGACTTGAATGTATTGAACTAATAATACAATGACTTGAATGTATTAAACTAATAATACAATGACTTGAATGTATTGAACTAATAATACAATGACTTGAATGTATTGAACTAATAATACAATGACTTGAATGTATTGAACTAATAATACAATGACTTGAATGTATTAAACTAATAATACAATGACTTGAATGTATTAAACTAATAATACAATGACTTGAATGTATTGAACTAATAATACAATGACTTGAATGTATTGAACTAATAATACAATGACTTGAATGTATTGAACTAATAATACAATGACTTGAATGTATTAAACTAATAATACAATGACTTGATTGTATTGAACTAATAATACAATGACTTGAATGTATTGAACTAATAATACAATGACTTGAATGTATTGAACTAATAATACAATGACTTGAATGTATTGAACTAATAATACAATGACTTGAATGTATTGAACTAATAATACAATGACTTGAATGTATTGAACTAATAATACAATGACTTGAATGTATTGAACTAATAATACAATGACTTGAATGTATTAAACTAATAATACAATGACTTGAATGTATTGAACTAATAATACAATGACTTGAATGTATTGAACTAATAATACAATGACTTGAATGTATTAAACTAATAATACAATGACTTGAATGTATTGAACTAATAATACAATGACTTGAATGTATTGAACTAATAATACAATGACTTGAATGTATTGAACTAATAATACAATGACTTGAATGTATTAAACTAATAATACAATGACTTGAATGTATTGAACTAATAATACAATGACTTGAATGTATTGAACTAATAATACAATGACTTGAATGTATTGAACTAATAATACAATGACTTGAATGTATTGAACTAATAATACAATGACTTGAATGTATTGAACTAATAATACAATGACTTGAATGTATTGAACTAATAATACAATGACTTGAATGTATTGAACTCATAATACAATGACTTGAATATATTAAACTAATAATACAATGACTTGAATGTATTGAACTAATAATACAATGACTTGAATGTATTGAACTAATAATACAATGACTTGAATGTATTGAACTAATAATACAATGACTTGAATGTATTGAACTAATAATACAATGACTTGAATGTATTGAACTAATAATACAATGACTTGAATGTATTAAACTAATAATACAATGACTTGAATGTATTGAACTAATAATACAATGACTTGAATGTATTGAACTAATAATACAATGACTTGAATGTATTGAACTAATAATACAATGACTTGAATGTATTGAACTAATAATACAATGACTTGAATGTATTGAACTAATAATACAATGACTTGAATGTATTGAACTAATAATACAATGACTTGAATGTATTAAACTAATAATACAATGACTTGAATGTATTGAACTAATAATACAATGACTTGAATGTATTGAACTAATAATACAATGACTTGAATGTATTGAACTAATAATACAATGACTTGAATGTATTAAACTAATAATACAATGACTTGAATGTATTGAACTAATAATACAATGACTTGAATGTATTGAACTAATAATACAATGACTTGAATGTATTGAACTAATAATACAATGACTTGAATGTATTGAACTAATAATACAATGACTTGAATGTATTGAACTAATAATACAATGACTTGAATGTATTAAACTAATAATACAATGACTTGAATGTATTGAACTAATAATACAATGACTTGAATGTATTGAACTAATAATACAATGACTTAAATGTATTGAACTAATAATACAATGACTTGAATGTATTGAACTAATAATACAATGACTTAAATGTATTGAACTAATAATACAATGACTTGAATGTATTGAACTAATAATACAATGACTTGAATGTATTGAACTAATAATACAATGACTTGAATGTATTGAACTAATAATACAATGACTTGAATGTATTGAACTCATAATACAATGACTTGAATGTATTAAACTAATAATACAATGACTTAAATGTATTGAACTAATAATACAATGACTTGAATGTATTGAACTAATAATACAATGACTTGAATGTATTGAACTAATAATACAATGACTTGAATGTATTGAACTAATAATACAATGACTTGAATGTATTGAACTAATAATACAATGACTTGAATGTATTAAACTAATAATACAATGACTTGAATGTATTGAACTAATAATACAATGACTTGAATGTATTGAACTAATAATACAATGACTTGAATGTATTGAACTAATAATACAATGACTTGTATGTATTGAACTAATAATACAATGACTTGAATGTATTGAACTAATAATACAATGACTTGAATGTATTGAACTAATAATACAATGACTTGAATGTATTAAACTAATAATACAATGACTTGAATGTATTGAACTCATAATACAATGACTTGAATATATTAAACTAATAATACAATGACTTGAATGTATTGAACTAATAATACAATGACTTGAATGTATTGAACTAATAATACAATGACTTGAATGTATTGAACTAATAATACAATGACTTGAATGTATTGAACTAATAATACAATGACTTGAATGTATTGAACTAATAATACAATGACTTGAATGTATTGAACTAATAATACAATGACTTGAATGTATTAAACTAATAATACAATGACTTGAATGTATTGAACTAATAATACAATGACTTGAATGTATTGAACTAATAATACAATGACTTGAATGTATTGAACTAATAATACAATGACTTGAATGTATTGAACTAATAATACAATGACTTGAATGTATTGAACTAATAATACAATGACTTGAATGTATTGAACTAATAATACAATGACTTGAATGTATTAAACTAATAATACAATGACTTGAATGTATTGAACTAATAATACAATGACTTGAATGTATTGAACTAATAATACAATGACTTGAATGTATTGAACTAATAATACAATGACTTGAATGTATTAAACTAATAATACAATGACTTGAATGTATTGAACTAATAATACAATGACTTGAATGTATTGAACTAATAATACAATGACTTGAATGTATTGAACTAATAATACAATGACTTGAATGTATTGAACTAATAATACAATGACTTGAATGTATTGAACTAATAATACAATGACTTGAATGTATTAAACTAATAATACAATGACTTGAATGTATTGAACTAATAATACAATGACTTGAATGTATTGAACTAATAATACAATGACTTAAATGTATTGAACTAATAATACAATGACTTGAATGTATTGAACTAATAATACAATGACTTAAATGTATTGAACTAATAATACAATGACTTGAATGTATTGAACTAATAATACAATGACTTGAATGTATTGAACTAATAATACAATGACTTGAATGTATTGAACTAATAATACAATGACTTGAATGTATTGAACTCATAATACAATGACTTGAATGTATTAAACTAATAATACAATGACTTGAATGTATTGAACTAATAATACAATGACTTGAATGTATTGAACTAATAATACAATGACTTGAATGTATTGAACTAATAATACAATGACTTGAATGTATTGAACTAATAATACAATGACTTGAATGTATTGAACTAATAATACAATGACTTGAATGTATTAAACTAATAATACAATGACTTGAATGTATTGAACTAATAATACAATGACTTGAATGTATTGAACTAATAATACAATGACTTGAATGTATTGAACTAATAATACAATGACTTGAATGTATTGAACTAATAATACAATGACTTGAATGTATTGAACTAATAATACAATGACTTGAATGTATTGAACTAATAATACAATGACTTGAATGTATTAAACTAATAATACAATGACTTGAATGTATTGAACTAATAATACAATGACTTGAATGTATTGAACTAATAATACTATGACTTGAATGTATTGAACTAATAATACAATGACTTGAATGTATTAAACTA
Organism: Anisus vortex; assembly: GCA_949126835.1. Taxonomy (NCBI): domain Eukaryota; kingdom Metazoa; phylum Mollusca; class Gastropoda; family Planorbidae; genus Anisus; species Anisus vortex. The sequence continues at coordinate 71,512,782 of OX421492.1, forward strand.
ATAATACAATGACTTGAATGTATTGAACTAATAATACAATGACTTGAATGTATTGAACTAATAATACAATGACTTGAATGTATTGAACTAATAATACAATGACTTGAATGTATTGAACTAATAATACAATGACTTGAATGTATTGAACTAATAATACAATGACTTGAATGTATTAAACTAATAATACAATGACTTGAATGTATTGAACTAATAATACAATGACTTGAATGTATTGAACTAATAATACAATGACTTGAATGTATTGAACTAATAATACAATGACTTGAATGTATTGAACTAATAATACAATGACTTGAATGTATTGAACTAATAATACAATGACTTGAATGTATTGAACTAATAATACAATGACTTGAATGTATTGAACTAATAATACAATGACTTGAATGTATTGAACTAATAATACCATTAACAGCAAAACCCTCCCAACCCCCCCCCCCATCCCCCAAACACCTAAAGAAATGTGTTTCCAGAATGATGATCCATATTTCTAAAACCTGTGATTATCTCATTTCCGTTTTCACCCCCCCCCCCAACCCACCACCATTATTCAATTTCAACAAAAACTTTGTTCTACAACTTGCAAAGATATTATGTTTATTAAAAAATACTACATTTTTTTAAGACTCGTGTGAAAAAAAACAATTAACGTGTAAATTGAAATGGGACCTTGACCCCCCTTGACCCCCATCCCGCCCGACCCAAACCCTCCATCTCCTGTATTCTCTACTGATAATCAAACCAAATATAAGGAAAAAAACACCAATTCATAATATTTAAAAAAACAACAACCTATAATTCAATTTAAGAATAAAGAAAAATACATTTTTTCAGTTGTAATATTTTTGTATCAGAATTTGAAGGGCAATGAAACAGCCACTTGTGTTTATCACCATGGATACGTGCGGAATGATTGGACGCTTGCACTGGTGCTTTAGGAAAAAAACACAGAGGTTTATTCAGTGCTGGATATATCCAACAATTGATGGCCGCATCCATTATGTTGCTTGCATTCCAATTGCCTGAAATTTCAGAGAAGCGATCTTGCCAGATGGAAACTCTAAACGAGCCTTCTAATTAAATTTAAGTTTGTTATTTTTTGAGTTGTTTTTTTTTGTTTCTTTTTACGAATTAAAATTGAATTGTACTGAAATAAATAAATTAATGTATTTAACAATATTGTTATAAAATAACTTGCCTATCTATTTAACGATATTGTTATAAAAGAACTTGCCCGTCTAAATAACGATATTGCTCTAAAAGAACTTGCCTATCTATTTAACGATATTGTTATAAAAGAACTTGCCTGTCTAAATAACGATATTATTATAAAAGAACTTGCCTGTCTATTTAACGATATTGTTATAAAATAACTTTCTTATTTATTTAACGATATTGTTATATAATTCTTAAAATTCTTCGAATGGATAAGTTGTCCACGGTATAGGCTTAAGTCTGTAATATGAATTAAAAAATAAAATCAATAACTTAAAAGTTTAAGGCTCTTTAAGTGAGATCAGTGAGATTTTAGTCGTCACTAATGGTCACGAAAATGTCAGACTCAATGTGACGTCACATTGTTTTATTACTCCCCTACCCCGGTCACAATCGTCACAGATGTTAGACCTCCCCCCCCCCATCCCATCAGTGCTTGACGTCATTTGTAGACGGACCAATAACAAGTTAACGAACCACCCACTACTCTCGCACACACACATACACACACACCCGTATTAATTAAAGACTTAAATTGTGTATCATCCGATTTTTTTTTAACCCTTACAGTCCCGGGCGCGTATATAGCGGAACTGAAGGCAGCATAGATAGAAGTAGGTCGGTACGGGAAGGGTTAATTACTTTCTCTGTCGCATTCTCAAGCATTTATATTTTCCTGCGAGAATGCATTGCTCGCCTATCCAACCTTTTTTTTAAAATATCAAATCTCACTATATTGACATAATGCGCTGTAAGGTGCCATGCTCCTTCCACAATTTTAAATTCTCCAACCTTTGTCTTTTATTAGGTTTCTGGTTTTATTTTTGGTCACATAGTCCAGTGCTTTTTTTTTTGTAAAAAAAATAGGTGCCGGTACTCAGTTATGGATTGCCAAACTTTTAAAGCAGTTTCGCATTTTATATTATAATTCTTATTGAGCATAATTTTAAAATAATTCAATTTTAACAAATTAATAATTTAATAAATTAATAATAAACGTTAAAATACAAGAAAAGTAATAATTTTTTCCCCAAATTGAAAAAGGTGCCGGTACGCCGTACCGGTGCGTACCGTCACAAAAAAAGCACTGGGTCTTGGCTACTTTATAAGCCAATTTTTCTGCCCACGTCCAGCTGATATTTATTTGATTTGGTGTCCGGATTTGTTAAATACGTTGTAACGCAATAGTATTGTTATGCATCACTTCATTGGTTAAAACAAAATTTAAAGTATCCCGTCGGACCAAAATGATCCATAGGACCGGTGAAACAGCGTTCATCAGTTTCTGTGGCCACGGCATACTAGGTGATTGTGTGGCCAGCCGCCTTTACTTTACCCCAACTAAGGTCAGGTACCCATCAGAGCTGGTTAGACTCAGGGACACCCTCCAGAACCGGGAAAAAAAATCCTCACCTGCACCAGGATTCGAACACGGGACCTTCGGTACGCCAACCGAACGCGCTGCCGCTCGGCCTCCGTGCTCCAACTTCATAGGGCGAGTACATTGAAACCTGCTCAAATCAATTTTTATTAATTACTTTAACAACAATAAACAAATTGTTTATTCGTTTGTTCACAAAATATCATAAATAAAATATTAAAATATAAACAAAATTAATTAGATTAGATTACAAAAACAACAACAGTATATGTATGGGATTTATTGAATGCGTTGCTGGCAAGTCTTAAACGTATATTCTCAAACTTGAGTTGTTGTTTTTTATGTTTCACAATATAGGCCTATCCAAATTATGATTAATTTTCGCTTGCATCGAGTTTTCATGTTTTTGGAATAATTGAAAAAATCCTCAGTTTATCACTAACACTTCTTGTAATGGCCAATTATTTTAAGTAGGCTTTATTGTAATTTCCTTAACAAGTAAACATTTATTATTTTGTTATATTGTGTGAATTAAAGGTGTAGAGTGTAGAGTGAGTAGAGTATATATTGAGTCCATAAGAACGAGTACACTTTAGATAAATATTAATCGAGAAACGATTTTATGTGTGTTTTAGCATATTCCTTTTTGTCTGGAATTATATTGCTTGTGTGGGTGAAGAGGTTGCCTAAATTCGATCAATTTGAAATCGCCATTGTGGTCAGATTTCTTTTTCTTCTTCTTCATCCCATTGTCTCTAACACTTCCTGCTTCTCCTCTGCCGAACAACACCCACCCTCTTAACACCCCCACCCGCTCAACACCCCCATTCAACAACAAAATAATAAAAAATTTAACAACAACAAAAAAAAAAACTAATTTCCTTGATATTTTTCAGCATTTTGTTTCTAAAAGAGAAAAATAAGTTATTCTTTAACATAATAAAACTTGTGTCTTCTGCAATTCTGTTCTTTTTCTGTACGTTTATAACTGATTACATTTGTATTGAAAAACTTTTGGTCTGGGTCTATACACATTAAATGCACATAAAAGTTGATTTTGTAGGGTAATGATATTGTGAAATTATTTCAATGTGTGTTTTGGACATGCCATGAAAACAGGTCATTGTATTTTAATTACGTTCTATAGCTTGTGTAAAATCTTATATTTTTTTAAAGTTGTAACTTAATTTCAATGAAAACTTTTATTCTTTTAAAACTTGTTAGAATTATCGTATTGGACTTTGGTTTTGTATTGTTCTATCCGTATGCACATTGCTAAGCCTAGATCTCTGTGTTTTTCTCTCTCTCATTTACTTTTTTCTTTCTGTTTTTCTTTCTTTTTCTCTTTCTCCCTCACCTTTCCTTCCGCATCACTCTCTCGCTCTCTCATTGTCTTTCTCACTCTTTCTCTATCTCCCTCCCTGATCCTCTTTCTCCCTATCTCTCGTTCTCTTTCATTAGCCTTTGTTCTGGAGTCACATGACTTTCCTTGTTAACTTGCGCAAGTTTCTATTAAATGATTTACATGGTTCAAGTACGGAGCAACAGAAAAAAATCAAAAATTCAAGATAAAGGTTACATTGCCTTGGACTAACATAATTGAAAAACAGTATTTAATCCTACAGTTTATGATATAGTTTATATCTATGTATCGTTTATCTTAATTAAAAACTCTCTTTTATTCAATCATTAGTTAATTATAATAATTTATTGACCTATATTTAACATTAGATCATTTTTCTTATATTTAACATCGAAACATGGATAGCCTCCTCATGTCCTACCATTATGGTGGCGCTTTAGTAGTTTATTTTTCTGTTCTTTTTTTTTTTCAAAAAGACATGATTGAAGTATCAAAATAAAAGTTCAATAGAGTTACTATTATAAAAATTAATAACATCTTTACGACATAATATGCTAGCTCGCCTTAGACTTTAGACTATGACAGGCGCTTTCATGACCCAGTCCTGCGCCTCTGGTTTGAGTTTTGTATGCCATTTTGATTCAGGGTTTTCAATAATGTTTATTTGTAAGGTTTTAATTACTTGTTTAGGTTAACCCATTTCGTACCCGAATGCCAAATCATAAAAAATAATATATGCTTCAGGACTTGCGTGAAAGGGTAATTTATGTCTGTAACGAGTAGTAGTAAAGTATCCGACTCGGAAAAATATCAGCTCCATCGGGCAATTGAAGTTCGCGAGTTTATGTGGCCACGATGTTCTAGAGTGTAGAGGATTGTGTGGCAAGCACAATGCCGAGTTGCTTCACTTCATCGGGATATACCAAGGACCTTCGGTACACCACTCTAATGCGCTGCCACTCGCATCCCATGTTTTATATGTAAATTTATCATAAAAAGCATAAAGCCTTACCGAACAATCTAATAGCATGAGTGTTTATTATGTGGTATCTTCATATTCGTTTTGTATGCACAGACGCTTTTTCTATAAAGACGATTATTGCGTTTCATAGAACTATAACAAACGTAAGTAGTTTTTGCATTAACGTCTTTGTGCTGGCCACACAATCGCCTAGTCTGATGTGGCCACAGAAACTGTTTAACGCCGCTTCATCGGCCATATGATCAATTTGGTCCGATTGGTACTTTACTTACTTGGTTTCGGTTATTAGATGTTTATATCATTCTTCTCAAAATACTACACAATGTTGATAACTAAGAAACATTAGTTAAATATATATGCAAGATGACGCCAAGTGGAAGCAATGCACATTATTATTCACTGTGGGATTATTTCCCCTATTTGTTTGTTTGTTTTTCTTTTGTTTGTTTTCTTTTCGATTTCTCTTTCTGATAAGTAACAGCTGTATAATTTAACAGAGTTTACCTTCTGGCCTGGATTATTTATTTGTTTGTTTATTTATTTTAATCACTTTGCCGTGTAACATTCGAAGTATCAAATGTGTATTGTTTTCGCTGTTCTATTTTGTTATAAAGACCTCTCTTAAGAGAGAGAGAGGGGGGGGAGAATGGGAGAGAAAGAGGGAGAAAGAGAGGAAAAGATAAAGAGAGATGGGATAGAAATAGATAGAACGAAACAATAATGAGAAAACTCAAAATAGAAAAGAGAGAGACAGAGAGAGAGAGAGAGAATGAGTGAGGGAGGCAGAAAGAGTGAGTGACAGATTGACTTAATGCCCTTTAGTAAATCTACACAATGATGTGCATGTTTGGGACAAGCATCGATTAAATCCGTTATGTTTGAACGGTGGTAAAATACGACAACTTCAGCTTGTGACTGCCTGGTCAACAAACAGAGGGAGAGCTTTCAAAACAATGACGGGACAAAATAAAGAGATCCGGTATTGGCAGTCGGTTTAATCGGGACGGACAGCTGGTCGTTTTGCTTTTAATTGTATTTATTAATAGCCGTGTTGACTGTGAGCTCATTTCGGCAACTGATATCATAATCTGACTAAATCAACTCTACGCCGTGTGTGTGTGTATGTTTGTATGTGTGTGTGTTCGTGTGATTGAATGTGTGTGAGTGTTTGTGTATGTGTATTTGTCCGTGTGTGCTATTCACGCATGATATTTCCAGCTTCAATATCGCAGATGGATGCACTTGATTCACACAATGTGCATGCTGATATAAAAAGTTTAAGTTACATAAAACTATTTCCTTTTTTAATTCCCGTAGAATCCAAACATCTGACAAAAATTTTGAATTCTTTCAAAATCCTAGCATCTGGATTCTTTTTTTTTTTAGTTCTTTTGAAGTGTGAAGTTATAAAAAACCTGAAATATGTTTCAATTCCCCTGAAGTTATAAAAAAAACTTGAAACATTTTTCAATTCCTGTGAAGTTGTAAAAAACTGAATTATTTTGTATCCAGATGAAGTTATAAAATGATGAACTATATTAAAATTGAAATACTTAAACTATTTATCTTCTGGTACTATAAAACAATATTAATATGGTAAGGAATTTTTTTTTTCACTACCAGGTCCTAAGTAAGTGAGTAAAGTACCCGTCAGTCCATGGGGCCGGGGGGGGGGGTACAATAAAAATTAAAGCGCAGTGCATCAGGACACATGTTTTAGACAGGCAGACACTGACAGTCATGGGCTTGCGTTTCTAAAATAACATTTCATTGGCCTTTTGTTTTCTTTGTGTATATTATTAGAGGCCGACCGAAGGCAAATTTTTGGTTTCGGCCGAAAACGAAACCATACCGAACGAACGTTATCAATTGACTTTCGGCCGAAACCGAAGTCGAAACCTAACGTTTCACTGCACCTTCGGTCGATACCGAAATTGCCAAACGATAAATGTACGATTTTTGTGACGTAATCCTACAATACACTTTATGACATTCTTTGGTATGATTAAATAATCCGTTTATTATTAACTTCAATTTTCTACTTCACACAGATTAATTCGCATCAGTTCCACTAAATGAAATTATCAATAATCAGAGTAATAGACGAAGCACTAACGTTGCAGTCTAAGGTCATTTGCCTACTTTCGGTGCCAAAACTGAATTTCGGTCGGCCTCTATATATAATCTGTATTTGTTTCTTTTTCAACAACACACACACACAAATGAAATCAGTCTTATAATATAACTTTATTAAATGCAGAAAATTTTAAAGATCTATCTGCCAATAGTGGGTTCTATATGTCAATAATGAGTTCTATTTGCCAATAAAAAGTTGTACCGGGTATCTTCAACGTTTAAATTGAACTTTCTGTATTCCAATAACTCTATATTAATATAACTATAATTGACATCCGCTGACATAAATTTAGTTTGAATTTTAGTTTTTCTTTAGCTTTTATCAATAGTCTCTTCTTCGGATTCGTCTTTCAATAATATATCATGTGTCACTGTCAGGATCAAGCGGTTATTAAATCTTTCAGTGTCGAAATGTCTCAATGTTTGGCTTGGTGTCAAATTCTGTGACAAGGTGACGGGATTTCTGATATATATTTGTTTGCGCAGCTTGGTGACAACTTGAAAACAAATTCTCAAGAACGCTGTCACTGAATTATATCTGTGTCAGTGTCCGAAACTGCGCCCATGCAGGTTATGATGACATGAAAGTTCTTCGGACCAGTGGCGTAGTCAACGGATCAAGGGGGAAACATCCTTCCGTCCCCCTCCTCGTAATGTCTTCCTTAACGACATCATCCAGACACACCATCTTTTCCGAACAAAAGATAATTTTTATTTGGTAATGAGGCTATTTAGTAGTAGTAATCCAATGATACCGAATTGATCCATAGGGTCGGGGAAGCAGCGTTCACCAGTTTCTGTGGCCACGGCATACTAGGGTATTATTGTGTGGCCAGTGCAATGTCCAGCCACCTTTACTTTACCCCAGCTTAAGTCAGAGCTGGGTAGACTCAGGAACAACCTCCAGACCCGGGAACAAATCCTAGCCTTCACCAGGATTCGAACCCAGGACCGTCAGTACGCCAGTAGAACGCACCACCGTGCCCTCAAGTGATATAGCAATTATATGGTGTCAACAGATTTTTATAAAAAATTACGATGTTCACAAGGTGCCTGTCTATTGCCCCCCTTCACTTTTACACTATTTCCTATCCCCCCTCCCCCCAATCCAACCTTGCACTATCTGCCTCCCACCCCCAACACCATCTTTTGAAATCCTGGTTACGCCACTGCTTCAGACATTAGTCTTAGAAGCTTAATCTATTTTGATAACGAGAGAGATAGAGAGAGAGGGGGGGGGGAGAGAGAGAAGTAGGGAGGGATAGAGAACAGACAATGTTAAGAACAGACAGGGAATAGACAGCGACTAAGATTAGATCTATATGTTTAAAATTAGCATTGATTTATTGCATATGTGAAATAATGAAATTAATTTTTTTGTCATCCCCATCGTTGATCAATAATATCAACAAAAAAATTGTGCTATGCAACATTTGTGTGTTTGAAATCATAAACAGAAACATCAGCTGTTATTGATTGGTCGGTTTACCTCATCCAAAAATATATTTATATTTATCTTATTCAAACCAAAATTACATTAATTTGTCATTGTATAAGAACATGAACGAAACTATAGTTTACATATTAACAACATATTGAAAACTTTTAAAGTTTGTAGTTATGTAATAGATTAATGGTCATTACCCATGTAAGATTTAATAATGCATGTGGGATAAATCTTTAGTGTTATGTTATAATAAAAATCACAAGCAATTTGTAAATCATCTTAAAAGTGATAAGACAATAAGTTGTTCTGTCAGTATGATTTATTGTTCTATGTAACTAAGATAAAATATTCAACATCGTTAACCAAATAGGCCTTACTTCAGTTCTTTCAACTTAAACTTGCTAGGGGCCTACTATTTATTGGCAATTATGTATTTATTTTTACTAAATTATCCATCATTTAATAAAATAACAAATACTGATAATTTAGGGAACACTCTTACTTTGGGAATACTGGAATTTTTTTTTTATTACTTTTAATTTAGGAATTTTGATAATTAGGAATAATAGTATTTGGGAATACTGGTAATTTTGGGAATATTTGCATTTTAGCAAATAATTACATTTTAGAAGTAGTCTGATGTTAATTAAAACAATATTGGTAATTTATAAAGTAGGTACTGAAAATTTCGAGAAACTTGTAATTTCGGAGTGCTGGTAATTTAGGAATACGTGTAAATTATTTATCCTTTTAATTTAATTTAGAAATTTGGGAAATGTAGTTATGAGTAAAAAATGGTGGATTTAGGAATATAAATACAAAGCACATTATTATTTACAAATTGAGTGTGTATCAGTGTAAAATACAATTAATTAAAATTCGTCATTTTCTGCTCCATCACATTCTAGTTTCTCAAATTCAGCTTATTGTTCGACAATGTAACTGCAATTTCGTCAGGCTCATTTCACAGTGACCTAAGTCATTTTTTCATGTTTTGAGAAAATTATTTTTAAAAAAAACAACTGAATAACATCTGTATTACTTCTGTTATGTCACTCTGGCACATTTTGTAAAAACAAAACAACAGTTTTCTGATTCGTTTAAGATATAGGCTAGGTGATGCGCCATATAGTGGAAGACTACATAAACTATACATGTCAACTCAACCTCCCCCACCCCTAAATGACTTTGGCGATTGTAAAAATCACCGTGACGATTTTACAAAACAAAGTTTATATTTTTGTTTTCGTTGAAAATGTTGATGCGCATATCTTGTCATAATTCTTTCGTAAAAAAAAATAAACGATAAAGAAAATACATTTCGTGTATATTTTTTTTTTGTTTTTGTTTTCTGATAAATACTTAAGTCAAAAAAAAAAGCCTTTGTTGAAAAATTGTTAACACTTCAGCTATAATTATTTAAAAAAAACGAACAACAATGACACATGATCGTAATGTCATTTAAATAATGTATAAATCATGTCATGTCATTCAACTTCCTTGTGATCAAGCACCTTACACGTCCTGGGAGTTTTTTAAAAATATATTTTAAAATGTGATCTTAAGGTTAAAATATGAAAAACTAGGATGATGTATTTTTATTTTTTTATTTTTTATGTTTTATGTGTGTGGGTGTGTGTGTGTGTTGGTGTGTGTGTGTGTGTGTGTGTGTGTGGGTGTGTGTGTGTGTGTGTGTGTGTGTGTGTGAGTGTGTGTGTGTGTGTGAGTGTGTGTGTGTTATTAAATGGCGTCTCGGATGCCTTAGAAAATCGTCAATTACTCCTGTACTTACATGTAATACCTTTTTGTTAAACAAAGAAAGATGCGTGCACTATATATAATGTAGGACTTACTTCCGAGTTACTGTGGTTGTTTATTGTGTGTGTGTTACTGAATTAATGGGCCGTATTGCTGCTGAGAGTTAACACCCTTGCCCCTTATACAAGTCAATCTTTTTGTTATTACAAGTCAGTCATAAAAGATTGACTTGTATAAGGGGCAAGGGTGTTAACTCTCAGCAGCAATACGGCCCATTGGTGTGTTATTTTAAAGGGGTGACGAAATATTTTCTTGCGTACCGGTAAATCTTCCGGAAGCAAGATGTCGCTGAGTAAAGCGACGCTAGGGAAAATGGGACATGAATTCCATTTAACTTGCGGATCAAACCCACAATTGTGGACACAAGAGCTCACTGAGCATGTTAACCCTTACAGTCCCGGGCGCGTATATAGCGGAACTGAAGGCAGCATAGATAGAAGTAGGTCGGTACGGGAAGGGTTAAATGTAATAGTATGGTGAGTCTGACGATATAAATAACTATCATTATCCTGATTTCGATAATAATGGTACTTTTAAGGTGTGTGGGTTGACGTCACACATGTAGAAATTTCCACATCTAAGCGCGGGAAAAGAAAAAAATTTTCTCCTGTATGTACAAATAAGGGGCACGGTGGTCGATGCAGCGCGTTCGGCGGGCGTACCGAATGTCCTGGGTTCGAATTCTGGTGAGGGCTACGATTTGTTCCCGGGACTGAAGGTTGTCACTAAGTCTATCCAGCTCTGATATTAGTTGGGGTAAAGTAAAGGCGTCTGGGCATTGGTCTCAGAAACTAGTGACCGCTGCTTCAGCGGCCAAATGGTCAATTTGGTCCGACGGGATACCTTACTATATGTATAAAAAAAAAGTACATTCCGGAATTAAAAATATATAAATAATAAATATCGATATTAAGGAGTTGTTTTTTTTTTGCACGTGAATAGTATCGGAGTTTGCTGTGTTATTAAGCTTTATTTTATCTTTCAAGTTGCGTTGGCAGGTGAGGTAGATATAATTTTTCAGGGGCCTAGAGCGCCTACCGGGAAAGACTATAGTAGGTGTCAATTATTATATTTTACGTGCTCTAGAGATTGCGTCGAAAGCAATGTATTTTTTAAGGGAAGACCACTGATACAAATGGTCAACTTTTGTGATGACCACAAAGTAAGTCAAAACTTACAACTGACCATAAAAAATAAATCTAATCAGAGAATCTTCGAAGACTGCAAACTTAAAAACAAATTTAGTAGATTGTTTATTTGGTGTTGTTTGACAGTTTGTTTATATATAAGATATAAAAGCGGGAAGATCTTTACCAAGAGTGATCGCCCCCATGGAACCTCTCTCCCTCCCCTATTTTGCCACTGGCCATTATCACTACACTATTTTCTTTATAAACTTATAATGGAAGAAAAAAAATGACAGAAACACGTGTTTAAGAAGAAAATACGTCACGTCCTTAGAAAGCCTGAACAAACAGCACCACGGAAAAACAGATGGATCAGCTCTCCCAAACCCCCCACCTTTTTTCATAAGTGGTACCCAAAACATGTCCGCCCTACTGTTCAGAGCCTTTAAAAGCTTATGTGGCGCCACAGGGCAAAAGTTTGAGCGCTGCCCCCTTGCATATTGTTACTGCTTGTTTAGTGCTATATTTGCTATATTTAGACTACATTTGCCGCTCCCCCTGGAAGTGCCACCCCCGGGCATATGCCCCCCTCTGCCCTCCTCTATGTAAGGGTACTAGCCCTACATCAGATAAGTCTTTCTTAAAAGAGTGTGGGTGGTTGCTAGGCTACATAATGGAGGTGAGATAAAAAAAAAACGAACGGAAGGTCAAAGGGCGTTGCACTCAATATTCACAAGCTGTTGTTGTGTTTTTTTCTTGTAATCGAATCAGTTTTTAAATTCCCAATTAGCGCCACCTGGTTTAAGTGGTAGGATGAATAAAAGTGGTTAAAACGTCCTCTCAATTATATAGATTTTCCCCAAGCCAAAACTTTCTCTTCGGTAAAGAAAAGAATATAGTTTAAAGTGTTAAATAGAAGAGAAAAAAAAGTTTAAAGAAGAGAAAAAAAGAGCACAAAAAAGATTTTTAATACGTTCCAAGTTTTATGGTCCAATTTTATTCTCTCCCTTTTTTTATTCCCCCTGATTTTTTTTTTCTTCTGTATATTTTGTAAGAAAACAACATACATTCGATTTACACTGAAAAGGGAAAAAGGGGGGGGGGGGAGATAACCGACGCAGCATGTCCCCTATAGATTAAAATGATGTTCCCCATTGCAGAGCTTGGGCCTTGAATCAATCAGAGCCCGGGACCTACCGAAACACGTGTCGCCAGTTTCGATTTGGGATTCGAGTAATACTCATCCCCCCCCCTTTTGTTTTGGCCCTCAGCTCTTAGTACACTCACACTCGTACACACGCACACACACGCGCGAGCACATACGCCATTTATTCCCTTTACCAAATCTAGTTCTTAGTAAGTCGTCCATTTTTATTTTGGTTTACGGTGTAACATCTATTTTGGTGACATTTATTTTATTTTTCATTTAGACAAAAACCTTTACGTTTTTTTTTTAACTTTCTAATAATTACATCGTTTTTAAGTTTTGCAGATGGAGAGTTTCCTTTTTTTTATATAAAATACGTTTGGTCATACTTTGTAGCTGTACTGATACATAGTCTCGATTACTTTGTACTGATTTTTAGTGTCGTTTTTATTGTACTGCTACTTTCTGTCGATTTTTTGTACTGATTTTTAATCTCGTTTATATTGTACAGATACATTGTCTTGCTTACTTTGTTCTTTGTATTGTTCATTTTGTACTGTTAATATGTCTCGACTACTTTGTACATCTTCCCGTTTTCGTATACTTTGTACTTTAGCATTGTTTCGTTTATTTTGTGCTAATACCTAGTTGAATAATATCATCAGTAAGAAAGGTCATACATATAACATATAACAAAATACTACAACTACACTTATAGATTACACACATATTCAATTTAGACTTTAACATCTTAAAGTACTAGCACTAAGTATCAACTGTCAAAACCATCAACGATAACCTTGTCAAACTTTAACCCTCTCTACTGCATTTCAATAATCAATTTTACTTGACATTTTTTCAGATGATGTCCATATTTGTGACAGCTCCGTCTGATAATACGATGACAACGTTACAGAAAATTCCTCAGTGAACGGGACACTCCAGGAACTTATTACCAATTTCACTTTGAAACTATACGTCATATCAATGCCCGAGTCCTGGAAAGTCCAGCCAGTTCCAAGAGTCAGATTTTTATAAAGATATTTTTTCTTTGCACACTTTCTTAAGAACAATATCACGCAGTTTTCTGGATGACGTCTTCAAATGAAAACGTTCATGGATTTACAAATGAGTGCAATGAATTCAATGGAAAAGAAGGTTTTTGTTTTATTTATTATTTTCCTAGTTCTCTTTTAAACCAATAAGGAAAGTATTATTATGAAAGCATCAGACAAATTGAAATAACCACAAAGAGCTGATTTCTGCGCTGCTAACCAAAAGAGAAAACGAGGTGTTAGAGAAAAGTTGTTGGTGTCGTTTTTGGCTGCTTGTAAGAGTCCAGTGAAAATGATAGTGCAGAGTGGCGCTTTCTCCTTCATGTCCTTCTTGGTCGTGTTGTTGCCTTATGTCAAGATGGACCTTCTGGCTAAGCCGAACCCCGCGGCCAAGCAGCTCTTCAGCGACCTCATGAACGGGAAGATCAAGTACAACGCCCTCATTCGCCCATCCGCTGGTCCGGAGACGAAATTAACGGTCAAATTAGGGCTTCGCCTGTCTCAAGTTTTGTCTGTGGTGAGTATACTTGCATTTCCATTGCGTCCTTCTAGTGGCGCATTTCTTTTCTTCTCAAGCTGTGTGGAAAATGCAAAACAGAATATCATGTTGTTGTTTTGTTGTTGTTGTTTGTTTGTTGTTGTTGTTGTTGTTTGTTTGTTTGTTTGTTTGTTTTTTTTGGGGGGGGAAAGCTATGGAACAAAAATGTGTTATCGAGAGGGCCGGATTTGTTATCTTTGTTTTTAATTATTTAAAGAAAGATTTTTAAGGTTTTATATTTGTAATGTGTTTTTCTTTAATATGCAATATATAAATGTGTTTGAATTCCATTGAGGTGTTTTGTGTTTGTTAAAAACAATCTTTCCATGGTGGAAATGTTTTATGAATTGTTATTCTTTTTTGAAATCTCATAATTATTTTAATGTTGGGTAAATATTTTTTTAATTAGTATAATTATTTTTTTTATTTGTCTCATGGTGTTGCAGTGCGCCTAAATTTAAAATCAAGTATTGCTTCTAATAGATTGTTAATTAATGGAAACCTAATCCGTATCATGAAATTTGCAGTTTATCAACTTTGACTTTTTGAGTTCGTTTTTGATAGAGAGACAGAAAGAGAGAGAGGGGGAGGGAGAGAGTCTGAATTACTTAAATAAAGGAGAGAAAAATATAGTTTTAAATTCCCTGCATCTTTAAAAAAAATATTCGTGATATGTAAATTTTAAAAAAATAATCGTGATATGTAAATTTTAAAAAAATAATCGTGATATGTAAATTTTAAAAAAATAATCGTGATATGTAAATTTTAAAAAAATAATCGTGATATGTAAATTTTAAAAAAATAATCGTGATATGTAAATTTTAAAAAAATAATCGTGATATGTAAATTTTAAAAAAATAATCGTGATATGTAAATTTTAAAAAAATAATCGTGATATGTAAATTTTAAAAAAATAATCGTGATATGTAAATTTTAAAAAAAATAATCGTGATATGTAAATTTTAAAAAAATAATCGTGATATGTAAATTTTAAAAAAATAATCGTGATATGTAAATTTTAAAAAAATAATCGTGATATGTAAATTTTAAAAAAATAATCGTGATATGTAAATTTTAAAAAAATAATCGTGATATGTAAATTTAAAAAAAAATAATCGTGATATGTAAATTTTAAAAAAATAATCGTGATATGTAAATTTTAAAAAAATAATCGTGATATGTAAATTTTTTAAAAATAATCGTGATATGTAAATTTTAAAAAAATAATCGTGATATGTAAATTTTAAAAAAATAATCGTGATATGTAAATTTTAAAAAAATAATCGTGATATGTAAATTTTAAAAAAATAATCGTGATATGTAAATTTTAAAAAAATAATCGTGATATGTAAATTTTAAAAAAATAATCGTGATATGTAAATTTAAATAAAATAATCGTGATATGTAAATTTAAAAAAAGTAATCGTGATATGTAAATTTTAAAAAAATAATTTTTAAGTTAATTTATTATGTAAATTTCTCAATCTTTAAATTCATTTCCTGCTATATTTCGGACACGCGGGTATTTCCCACCCATTCTAAGGAGTTACATGAGCCTGATGTCTGTGACATTCATAGCTCCCTTATGAACACTACCAGTAACGTCAATGTCCTCCGTGTCATTGGGCTGCTCCTTATAGCAATAAAACTTTATCTTCAACCTTGACACATCAAATTTCAAACACTTGTATTGATTTATCCTGAAGGACTATTTTGGAGTGTTGAAGATTTCTTTTTTTTTTTTTACAATAGCTTGCTTAATGATATAAGTTTTTCAGTCTTTTTTTTTTTTGTTTATTTCTATCAATTATCTTTTTTAAAATATTTTTCTTCCTTAATTTTCTTATCTTATACTTTACAGACGCTCCTTCTATAAAGAAGATTATTGCGTCATACACTCATACCGTGGTCCGAGTCTAGTCTAGTCTAGTCTTGCATTTTAATTAGTGTTTTCAATGATAAGTTACTGGTTTTTGGTTTGTTCAGGCAACCCATTCCATGCCCGGATGCCACTCGGGAAGAAAGAGTACTTATATGCATTTGTTCTCGCATAAGGGATATGGAAAGTGTTCTTTTCCTTATATTTATCTGAGCATTGCAACAGGTTGTTATTGGGTTGTATTTTTAAATTAAGAGTTTAATGCCTTATGTATTATTACTATTTAATACTACTTTACTCTTTGTTGTGATGTTTTAAATATGTTTAACAACAAACAAGTAGGTAAAGAGAATTTAATGTTAAAGTCTTTGATGAGTATCAGCTAAGTCCGATCAAGATATCTCTATCAAAATTTATTTTTACTTAAGATTTACTAGGTCACGAATATATCGAGATAAACTTAGAGAGAAAAAAAAAACACAGGCCTACGTTACACAAGCGAAATTGATTCGTTAAAAATATCTCACAAATAAATTGTTCTAGAATGATCTAATTAGTCTACAGTAGTTATGGTAATGTGTCATAAAGATTTTATAAGCCTTTTAAAACTGGCTAAAAACAGCATCAGTAATTAATGATGCTAAATCGGTCAGAGTAAAAAAATAGAACAAAAAATATAAATAGAGATATAGAACAACTTTTTTAATTTGAGTTTCTGAGTTTGTTTTATTCAAATTTTGTTAAAAGAATCAGGCTAACATTAATTTAAATTACTCTAAATCTATCAGCATTGAAAATTTAAGAAATTTGTGAATTTGTTTTTCTTTTTAATATAGGAAGTGTTATGACATTATGCATATTTTAATATGTGCAATGATCTCGTGGCTGGTCTATAAGAAATTTTAAGAGAAACAGCCACAGAGAAAAATCTAAATCGTGGGGTTTGAATCGAATAGAACTCCTAACTCGTTTTAACCTGACTGGTTATACTAACACTGTGCATAGATCTTATACTCCTTGTTTATGATTTAAAGTCGAAATAATTGTCAAATTGAACGTTTAAAAGTACATGAATACAGAGTTATATTGTATCAATGCGTTGAAAGACAAATTTTTCATCGAGAAAACCAAAGCGATTCAATAAAACGGAAGTGCAAAGTATATTACGAATCGGAATATCAGAAAATCAGTGTTTCGAGTCATCATATAGCAGAAATACTAAAGCAAGCGGTCCATGTATATTATAGTCTGTGGAAATAACAACTGATCTATAAAAATAAATGGATAAGGCCCGGAAACTAGCCTATATTCTTGATGCCAATATTAATAGGCTTTCACGTGACTTTCGCTTTGACTATAAAATGAGATTTCCTAAACACTGACCTGCAAATATATCAAGTGACTCGGTCTTCCTTTTTATCATATGGATTTGTTCTAATTATATAATTATAGATGGTTTATTCCTTTAACTCGCTTGCATGAATAAGTGAATAGTGTAAATAGTGTAATCAATTCTAGCCTCAGTTTGCGCATACAAATGTATTATGGAGGCGCTAACCATTCTTTTTATAGATCAGTAGAAAAAACGCATTATAAATGGAATAGTTAATTATAGTAAATAAAGCATACGACTATTATTAAAAGAAACTTGATTAAATTAATTTAAATTTGTATTAACTAGTAGATCTTAGTGAACTTAGTGCATTCTCAGTCTGGTTCTGTATTTCTGTGATCTTAGTGAATTCTTAGTCTAGTCCTGTAATTCTGTGTCAGAATGAACTCAATAAACTCACTTTTGTTGTTTAATTTTTTTTTTTTATTTGTTAAGGAGGCAAGTGATTTTTGGACTCGACCTTGACCTATACTGTGTGCAGAACCTTGACCTATACTGCTTGAAGGACCTTGACCTATACTGTGTGAAGACCTTGACCTGTTCTGTGTGAAGGACCTTGACCTATACCATGTGACTTACCTTGACCTGTTCTGTGTGAAGGACCTTGACCTATATTGTGTGAATGACCTTGACCTATACTGTGTGAAGGACCTTGACCTATACTGTGTGAAGGACCTTGACTTATACCATGTGAAGGACCTTGACCTATACCGTGTGACTGGCCTTGACCTATATCGTGTGAAGGACCGTGACGTTTTATAATATCCTCTCTGTCTACTCGAGTGTGTGTTACTGTTGGACACCAACAAAAGTCCATTCACTAAGACCGTCGACCACACAAACTTATGGCTTACACTGCTGACGCGAGGCAGTAGCAGCGTGTCCAAAGAAAATCTTGCCTTTTTTTTTTCTTTTTTTTTTTAATTCTCCACCACGAATTAAAGATGACCATTTGACGGGAGCCAGCACAAGAAGGGTCAGCTAAGGGAAATAATCTATCTCTGTGATTTCGACTCAGAGCTCATTAGTCTTTGGCAAGAGTGAAGGTTCCTGATGTGTAATCGGACTCCTCGGATCAATGGCGGGCCTTTTGCCTTCAGGGCAGACCGCTCAGAAATTGACTCTTTCACTTTTTTTATATATTTTTATTCCCGACCTTTTTTTAATTTTATTTTTTGGTCCCATGCTTTCCAACCTGGCATGCAGTCTAGTTTGTATTGCCAGACACTTGCTAAATTAGATATTGTCAATCAAACAGGCTATTCTTTTTTATTTTCATTTTGTATTAAAGTTACCTCCCCGTTCGCTTCGCGGAACAGATTTTTTTTTTGGCCCTAACTCATTTTTTGTTCTTTTTTCTTTGCGGGCTTGTATGTTTAAAGTGTACCGTTTTTTTTATTGTTGTTTGTTTTTTAGTCTCGCTTTCGCCTGCAGATTTAAAGGGGATGTATGATTGATGGCTGTGAACGATGTGCTACAGACATGCACAGTCGTTGCGCACCGCGGTTCAGGAGTTCAGTGTAGCAGGCCGGTATAGCAACAATGTTCCCCCCACGCACAACACACGCACACACACTGCACCCAGAACGCTCACTTACAGTCGCCAGATTAAGCCCTTTTTAGAGCTCCTGTGGGTCATTAGAGGAGGAAAAGGGGCCGGGGGGGGGGGGGTAGCATTGCTTGTGGGGGGGGGGAGGGGGGATTTCCAGAACCCCTATTGTATGTGTATGTATGTATGTATGTATGTATGTATGTATGTGTGTGTTGTATGTTGCAGAACATAAACACAGGGTCTGTCAGCGTGGCTAGATTCCATCTTCCGGTAATAACGGTCATTTGTGACGTCCATTTCATCCCCCCCCCCCCTTTAGTAGACAAAACTGCATGAACAGCGTGGCTTCTATCAAGTTTTTCTTTTGTTTATTTCTTTGTTTGTTTGTTTGTTTGTTTGTTGTTGTTTTCTTCTAAGATGTCCCTATATTATCCCATTGATTTTTAGATGTAATACTATATAAAATACAAAACAAAAAACCCACCAGTACACAGGAGTGAAGGTGTTGTCAACACAAATCCCAACACATGGTGGCAGCGGTAATGTTGTAAGTAACACAAATCCCAACATATGGTGGCAGCGGTAATGTTGTAAGTAAGTAGCCCCGTCGGATCGAATTGGTTCATAGGGCCGGTGAAGCAGCGTTCGCCAGCTTCTGTTACTGTGACCTCGGAATACTAGAGGATTATTGGTAGAATTTGAGTTGGCGGGAGGGGTGAAAATAATATATCTACAGAAGCAGCGAGAGAGAGAGAGAGGGGGGGGATAAGAGAGTAAATGTTCGAACGTGGAAAAATAATATTTTGGATAAATGCCTTAGACATGAGATCAGCAACCTACGGCACGCGTGCCACACTTGGCACGCAGAGCTATTTTCAATGGCACGCGGAAGACTCCCAAAATGATAAATCAAGTCTCTTCTACAAGAAAAGAGTATGATGACTAAGTCTGTTGGCACGCCGAATGAATTAGAAATCCTACTTTGGCACACTGTTATCAAAAGGTTGCCGACTCCTGCTTCAGACATAGAACGGCGGGATGGAGAGAAAGTGCAAGGATAAATTAACAGTAGGACAAAAACTGTGAAGTAAGGCAAATCCATTTAATGACAAAAACGTTGGGTAGATTCGCACAAATACTAATGGCATAAGACCTGAAACTTAACTATTCAAAACGAAAAGCTCAACCTATTTAACTTATTAAGTTTATTTTTAATCACTTGTACTATTAAAATCTTTATAGAACAATGTTGTATAAAAATATATAGTAAACTTTATGTGCCTTGCATAGAAACTACACCACATACTTTTTACTGCCCTTATAAGTAAAAAAAAAAGGTAGGGGGGGGGGGGACAATTTGTGGTTATGTAAGGAAACAAGCAGTTTCCATTTAGAAAAGAGTGCTGTGGTTAATTTTTTTTAACTGGCTAGATCAATAATCTACCGTAAGTGAATTACTCACTATGCATTTGTGCTCATTAGTTTCCCTACATGTGTACTCGCTAATAAGTAGGCGACACTATATTTTTACTTACCTCCATGGGAAATCCGTTAAGATTGCCACATTGTGCTGATATGATCCGATCAATATTTGGTCTTAATGTATACTTTATAAAAGGTATTTTTATATATATACATACAATACATAGCTACTTATGGAGCATCGGATGTTAGTGATAAGTCGGACTGACATTTCGACAGCACTTTAAAATCAAATGTTTAGGTGTTGTTTTTTTTAAATCTTTTTTCTGAATGGCTTCCACGGGTTAACAAAGGTTGAGCGAGTTAAGGGCGGATGTGTATTGTGATGGTGACACGATCCCATTATTAAATACGAATTGATTAATGAAACTGTATGTCTCTGCTACACCAGGAGTCATTAACCTTTTGCTAACAGTGTGCCAAACTAGGATTTCTAAATCATTCAGCGTGCCAACATCCTAAAAGTCAACATGCTCTTTTATACTTTAAAAAAAAAAAAATTATATGACAATTAATTTAACTCCGTAACAATCATCCTTTTTTATTTGCATTTATATCAATAACAAAACAATATTTTATTACTAAACTTTCACGTGTATGGTAATTATTGTCTTAACATTATCTTTTGTTAGTCAAGACGAGGATCTAACACCTGCAAATATGAATTGTATTTTGATCTCAGTTTTACTGAGAAGTCCTTCAATGTTTTTCAGAATGATAAGCCTGAAATTGTGATCGTATTATAGTTAAGCGGAATAGATACGTAATCATACAAACTGGGTAGTTAATGTAATGTTTGAAAATATACTTATACATTCTTGAGTCTTGTAATATTTATATTTTATATAATTTTAAAATCCTTTTTTACAGTTTGATCATATCAAAGCTATAAATTTTAAGTCATTTATTCTTTTATAAAAGAAAAAAAAGAAACATATTAGAAATGTTAGAGCAAATAAAACGTTTTAATTATATCCCTTTATAATCAAAACAACATGTCCACATTTGATTCAATAGTGATCAAAATTATGGTATTCATTACAAGATATAATTATTAGAGGATTTAAATAATTTACGTTAAACAGTTGTAGTAAATAAACATTTCCTCATTAATCGTTTGTCCATTTAAGGAGTTTATGTATTTAAACATTAATAATTACAGAAAAGACATAATAAAATGCTGTTAAATAAGTCTCTTATATTTATTAAATTAATAATACAAATAAATTTGTTCTAGAATTAATATATTTATGTTTAATTAAAGAAGATGAGCATAAAAACTCTTTTAAATGTGTTTAGTCTGTATCAATTAATGAGCGGTCAAGTGTAGGTGACATCTTTGTAGGCTTAAAACAGCTTTCATGTGTCTATCACAGTACGACCTCAGATTTCTACAAATGGTGCGGAGAGAACTACCTGATATTGAACATCACAAAAACGAAAGAAATGATTGTAGACTTCCGGAAGGAGAAACGCAAGCTGACTGATTTGCACATAAACAACCAAATAATAGATCAAGTCTCGCAATATAAATATCTTGGCGTCACAATTACTGACAAACTGACTTGGTCTGACCACTGCCAAATCCTTTGTAAGAAAATGCACCAACGACTTTTCTGTCTTAATAAACTAAAAATATTTCACATAGAGAAAACCATTATGAATCTATTTTACTCGGCGACTGTTGGTAGCATCATAACCTTTGCAATCACCTGCTGGTATGGTAATACCACCACATTGAACAAACATCGGATAGACCGCCTAATAAACAAAGCCTCTCGTACTACACAGACAGAATTACCATCTCTTGCGGATATTTCCAGTTCAAGGAGCCTGTCTATGATTGATAAAATCCTCCAAGATCATGCACACCCGCTTCATGATAGCTACATAATATCTAGTCGAAGTGGTCGGCTTCTTTCTATAAGGGCAAGAACAGAGAGATTTAAGAACTCTTTTGTTCCACTGTCAGTAAGACTCTTTCAAAAGAATCATCTTTCAGCCAGGAAATACGATGGCTCAATAGCTGACTCCTTTTTTCTTGTATGATAAATGGTATGATAGTGTGCGTGAATGTCTATTGTGTTTGAGTACAAATGGTTCTTTAATATTGTTTTAGGTATGCTGAAAAAACGGAAATTATGTAATCAAGTCAATTTTCCATTCATTTGGATCAATAAAGCAATCTTATCTTATCTTATCTTATAAAATCAGTTGACAACTGCTGTAAGTTGAACCAAAAGCTGAAAGTAAAAGAGCGAATGCCTAGTAGTTGAGTTGAGAATAGAGGATGACTGTCCTAAGCAACTTCCTTCCAGATTTGTTTCACAAATGGGCATAAAAACTCGTTTAAATGTAATTAGTCTGTATCAATTAATGAGCGCCTTGTCTTGAATGCAATTCGCTAATTGTATGATGTCAGATACATATTTAGTCACTTCTGAGTAACCTCTTTGTATACTCAAAACAGCTTTCATGTGCGATAAAATCTGTTGACAACTGCTGTAAGTTGAACCAAAAGCTGAAAATAAAAGAGCGAATGCCTAGAAGTTGAGAATAGCCGATGACTTTCCTAAGCAGCTTCCTTCCAGATTTTTTACGCAAATGGGCATTTTTGGATGCCCATTTTGTAAATGTTTAAAATTCATCTTGCTGCATTTTAAAATTGCCAATATCCTTTAATAAAAAAAAAAAGATCTACATCTAAGAAGGTTGTAGTAAAATAAACCAGTTAGACTTGACGTTGTATGAAAAAAATGAGTCCTTCAATTTGAAAGTCTTGCCTTAGATTAGAAACATCCGCTTTCAGTGCTTCGATGCACTTCTGAAAAAGCCCAACTATGTATCTTAAAATATGCCTTAATAGGGGGATGTGAATGTATGTTAAGGTTCTGAAATTGATTTCACGGCAAGATATGTCCAGTTTCAATGCAAATCCATTCCAGTGGTCTTCGTAAATGCGTTCAACTATATCATTCAGAAACATCGGCTTCAGCAGTCAGTTTTCCTCATTCAGAACCGGAAAATGTTAGTTTTTTTTTATAAATAAAAATCACCTCTTGGAGATCACCTGACGCGAATCATTGAACATCGCTCTGCGTGCCAAGTTTGGCAAGCTGCTCAGGTTGCCGACCCTTGTGCTACACAATACTTAAATAGTTAAATAGATAGAAAGAAAGATACATATATAGAACGATAAATAGATAGATAAGCATATAAAGATATGTTTTTGAAGTAATTTGTAGTTGACAGAATACATTGTCTATTTCTTCCAAACGTCCCGGAAAGTGTGAAAGTGGGATTTAAAACCAAAGCCCACTTGTCAATTATTGTAAAGAAAGAATCCTATTGATTGTAAATCTTCGCCAGTTGTCGGTAATCACCAGATTGTACAGGACGTGTATGGATTGTAAATCTTCGCCCATCATCGACCATTGCCGCAGTCTTCAGTATAAGCCACTGCTAGGGGATAACCTAAAAACCTAATGGTCAGCACTTTCTAGCATCCCACCCACCCACGCCCTTAAGAGACATTCCAGTACTTGGTCTTCTTTTGATTGAACTATATATCTCATAATATGTATAATATGTGTCTGTTGCATGAAGTGTATGTTGTATGAAGTGTATGTTTTATACTGTGTATGTTTTGTGCTGTGTATGTTTTATACTGTGTATGTTTGTGCTAAGTATGTTTTATACTGTGTACGTTTTATACTGTATATGTTTTATACTGTGTATGATTTTTACTGTGTAGGTTTTATACTATGTATGTTTGTACTGTGTATGTTTTATACTGTGTATGTTTTATACTGTATATGTTTTTTACTGTGTAGGTTTTTATACTGTATATGTTTTATACTGTGTATGTTTTTTTAATGTTTATGTTTTATACTGTGTATGTTTTATACTGTATATGTTTTATACTGTGTATGTTTTATACTGTATATGTTTTATACTGTGTATGTTTTATACTGTGTATGTTTTATACTGTGTATGTTTTTTTAATGTTTATGTTTTATACTGTGTATGTTTTATACTGTATATGTTTTATACTGTGTATGTTTTAAACTGTATATTTTTTATACTGTATATGTTTTATACTGTGTATGTTTTATACTGTGTATGTTTTATACTGTATATGTTTTATACTGTGTATGTTTTACACTGTGTATGTTTTATACTGTGTATGTTTTTTTAATGTTTATGTTTTATACTGTGTATGTTTTATACTATATATGTTTTATACTGTGTATGTTTTATACTGTATATTTTTTATACTGTATATGTTTTATACTGTGTATGTTTTTTTAATGTTTATGTTTTATAATGTGTATGTTTTATGATGTATATGTTTTATACTGTATATGTTTTATACTGTGTATGTTTTATACTATGTATGTTTTATACTGTGTATGTTTTATACTGTATATGTTTTATACTGTGTATGTTCTATGCTGTGTATTATTCATAGTCTCTACCCCGAAACACATTTTTAAAGACCTTTTTATAGGGTTACTTAAATGATTTGCTATTGGTGTATACTGCAAATGATATTTAACCCTTCCCGTACCGACCTACTTCTATCTATGCTGCCTTCAGTTCGTCTATATACGCGCCCGGGACTTAAGGCACCACCGCCGTTCTTGGGCACATTGACACCCCCCTGCCTGTCCGAATGTTTGTCCCCTGTATTTCTAAACATCTGAAACACCTACTCCCCCCCACCCTCCCATATAATGTTTGTACCCTGTATTTCTAAACATCTGAAACACCTACTCCCCCCCCCACCCTCCCACAGCCCATCCCATCCAACAGTCCTAACATCTGGAGATAGTGTTTCCCCCCTTCCCCCCCCCCCAGGCTTCGTGGAGGGGCCCTCAATTCGTCGGTCGTGCCACGTGATACGACTCCTGTGATTAGTCTGGTCTTTCGTCACATGACTTCTTACCCGTGGCCATTCCGGTCAATGGGTGAGCAGCTTTTAAGGGAATGGACAGAAGCGAGAGTGAGTGGGGGAGAAGGGCGGTGGTCAAGGGGGGGAAAGGTAAAGAAATAAAGTTTCGGGGAGTGGAGCGTAGGGAGAGGAAGGCTCAAGACCGGGTGTGAATTTTTAAAAAAGGGTAAAGAAACGTGCCACCCTTCTTCTCCCCTCTCTTTGGTCACGTGTTGTGAAAACAATCTCTGCTGGGCCGCTAATGACACGTTCAATGGATAGAGGACTGTTGGGGGGGGGGGGCTGACCACTGTCCACTATGCAAATAAAGGCTGAGGTGAGATTTTTGGAGACACCCAGATAATAAATAAAAAAGGAAAGAGTGGGTCGATAAGATGTATAAGGAAATAGTACCACTGTAGGAATAGTATTGCTTGGTGGGCCATACCTAAACTGGGCCGCAATGCAATAGAGACGCCCTAGAGAAACTTTAGGACGGACGTTGTAATATTTTAATTATACAGAGCTCAATCGAACTTCTGAAAAGTTTGCGCATCGCAGACTTTTGCTTAGCCTTGTAAATGACTTACCTTTTTCAACAGATTTCAGTAATTGCCTTATTTATACCTCTTCCCTCAACTAAACTTTCGGCGTTTTGCATGTTTTAGATTTGCCATCTTTTGTATATTATTATGGTCGTTATTACAACATTTTCTGATATAGCTTATATATTTACGCTTTATCATTTATGCAACATTTAGTTGATGTTTTTTTCGTTTCTTCTGTGGTTGTTTATACATAGTCTCTATAAATATATATATATTATATATAACAATGAATACACAAGCGAGGGGTTATTACTTCTCATCTACCTGAAAGCGAGGATTCTTACTCGGACCTGGAGGGTGCCCAATGAGTCTGACGGGCCACTTAGGCTCGTTTCTGAAAGTAAAGCTGGCTGGGCATTGTGCTGGAAACACACAATTACAATATGTTCCGCGATCGCTGAAAACTAGAGGACACTGCTTCACTGGGTCTACGGACCAAACTAATCTGAAACGGGGACTGAGCTTATATTCGTTGACCAAAGCCAGCGATGGCCTAGTGTAAATATGAAATATTTTCTTTTTGAACAGAGGAGTAAAACAAAAACAAATTCTGTTTTTTTTCTTTTTGAAATTGTCTGCTATAACTTTAGAGTTATCCTACCAGTAGATTATAATTTAAAAAAAAAAACGCTCCCTGTTCACAATTTGAAGACATGATCTTGAGTATTATAGCGTTTTGTACTAACTTGGAAGAGACAAATAACTCTGATTATCCTGACCTATCAAACATGTGCTTTTTGAAAGATTAATAGCACAACACTTATCTATATAATATATGAATTGATAATTAGAGACCGACCGATATTCGGTTTCGGCTTCGTTTTCGGCGCCGAAAATAGGCAAAAAACCTTTTTCGGCGTGTTTTCGGGTTCGACCGAAGCCAAAATGTTAGTTTTCGGTTTGTTTACTGTTTCGGCCGAAACTGATATTGACTTTCGGTCATCAGCCGAATATCTATTTTAACTTTCAAAATTGATAATGCTACGCTATTGCTGCATCTATTAATCTGCTTTTTGATACTTTCATTTAGTTAAACTGTTGTGAATTAATCTTTGTGAAGTAGGGATGTTTAGCGAAGAACGGATTTCGGGAAGAAATCCCTCATAACTGTGTCACACAATTTATTTTTCTTTTTATTATTAAGAAATATTTTTAAACCCTGTTTGATTAGCACAAAACAATTCCTTGACATTATAGTCCTTGTAAACTCTCGTTTGTCAGAGACGAATTATAGTAATTGTTTTTTTCAATTTCCGAATATTGATTGTGAATTTGCGATACAAGCACATACAAGAGCAAATGCATATGTTAACGCTAGTCTTCGGCACAGCCATTTGATCTACGTATTTGAAAAGAAAAAAACTGGAATTTCCCCACTGATGCTGAACGCTTTTTTAACAGACAAACAAACCGATAGACGTAAGGTTGCGAGATACTTGGACTTCAAAAGAGGTCATATAGAGACAAAAAGAATGACATATTTAGTGTTTCACAATCCACAATCAGTTCAGTTTTATTACATTAGCTGCCAATAATTGTATATTAGTAAAACTGACCCAAAATTTTATTTAATGTAGGCTGAAAAGCAACTTGGGCAATTAAAAAAAAACAACTTTGCAGAGCATGTAAGGTTCTTTTCAAAAACTGTAAATTTTCTAGCCGGACTTCTGTCAACCCTAGATAGATGTGTCTGGGATTTTATTCATATTCTACAAATATTCTTTTAATGTGTGTAACATATAGATCTAACATCCACTGATTTATATTACAATTATAAATGTCTAAATTCATGCCACTACAGCTTTTGACGTCTGCTAATCCAAGATAAACTTTTTTTTTAAAGATTTCACCACGTTCTAAGAATCAATGGTTCTTCGTATTATTTTTTTTAGTATAATCAATGCAAATTTGTGCCCGGGGGCGGAGAGGGGGAACCAAAAATAAGTAAAAAAATATAATATTTAGAACCGAATATAGGTTTTGAGAAAAAAGAAGGATATTAACGTCCCTAATGTGAAGTAGAAGACTGAAGTTAATAATAACAGATTATTTAATCACTCCAAAGAACGGTTTACTCAAATAGAGTGCCCATAAACTAGTTAATATTACACATAAATGTGCAATCTTTTGAAATCATTTGTTTCGCATTTTCCGGGTTTTTTTTCGGTTTCGGCCGAAGTTGTAGTTAACCTTTTTGTTTCGGCTTCGGTTTCGGCCGAAAGTCAATGTATAATATTCGGTATGGTTTCGTTTTCGGCCGAAACGAAAAATTTATTTTCGGTCGGTCTTTTTGTCTTCTTACAAAAATATTAAAGAATTGTTTGCTAACTTAGACCGAGTTGTCGACGCTTTGGATATGGTGATCATTTTGCCGTGATGTTTCACATTTTTAATTGTCTATTTTTTAATAGGGATTGAAAATTTGTTTTGGATTTTATGAATATAACGGTAAAAAGGGGGGGGGGGCAAGAGTCAAAAGAATAAAGAGATGAGCAAAGCAAAGACAATAAATTAACTCTTTGTGCTACAAAATGTATCTCGGTCCTCACAGCCTTGACCAAATAAAATATTAACTTTTCTGCACTGTAAGCCATAGCTGTACTAGTTTCATAGAGTTTTGACTTCAATTTTCCACAACTACAAAAATATCTTGACGAATTATCGCCACCTACATAACTCTTCGAGGTCTGATCCACACACTCACACACATATATATACACACAAGTTTAACCCTCCGCTTGCTGTTTTAAAGTATGTGTGTGTTGTGTGTGTTACCACCCTACATTGCAATGAATGGATTTTTTAAAAGTTAAAAGAAAATGGATGTACGTGTGTGTGTATAAAATTTAAAAAAGTGGGTGTGGATGGGTTAATAGATTCACCGATCTCACGATTGGCTGGATGTGGTAGGTGAAGGAGAAGAAAAGTCAAGTCGATTGAAGGAAGGAGTTAAAAAGAGTTAAGGATACGTGAGTAAAAAGGTCCGGGGGGGGGGCAACACTAGGAGAGAGGGGGGGAGGGAGTGGACTTATGATCTGAGTAATATCCTCCGGGGCTGCCCTGGTAAAAAGCCCTAATCAATTCTATAGATACACTTTAAAAGGGGCAAATCAGTCTTTATTTTTTCTGGTAGGCGTTCCTATTATCTTCCTGGCTACACTCACATTAACTACTTCCGTTGGCTTACATAAAGTGCTGACCCGATTTTTCAACTGTATGTGCTAGGCCTCACACATAAATGCAGCAGAAGAATCGGAACAGTTATTTTTAACATCTTCTTTTCTTTTTTTTTTTCTCTTTTCAGACTTTTTTATTCTTTTTTTCTATTTTAACCAAAACTCTAGACCTTGAAAAAAAAAGTCATATAAATCAGTTGACTGACCTCTATTCGATCAATCAATCACGGAACTGCCTATTTAACACCCCCCATCTCACCGAGAATCCCCCCAAAAATGACCAGCTATGATGACTGCTCTATGCAACCGGGAGAATTGATGTCCATTAGATTGAAACCACCCAGTGGTTACTCACATGAATTTCTCTTTGTATCTCTCTCTCTCTCTTTAAAGATATTTTTTGTTTAGTGTGACGTCACTTCCTGGGCCATGACTCTCTTAATGCTTGACGCGGTGCATCGCGGGAAACATCAAAACGCGTGATGGGTTGCCCTCATGAGGCAGCACCCCCACACACCCCGACGGCCACGCCTCGGCTGAGATGTGACAGGGGTCTACGCACTGTGTAAACAAATCTCTTGCCGAGACGCCAAATTTAATCGATTGAGAAGCTCTGGAACCTAGACAGTGCAGAAGAAAAATAAAAAATTTAAAAAGATTGATGACTGTCTATTATGTCATGATGTCTTGTACAGTGTACAAGCTGACACGAAGGCAGACCTTAAATCAAAAATTATTTCAAATCTTGATGCAAGCTTTGCCTTGAAAAAAATACTATCTAACATTAGCAAGACTTTTACTAGAATTCGCATATACTTTCTTGAAGTTATCAACGAAAGAAAACATTGTAAAAAAAACAAACATAATAAATTAAGACAAAAAGCTGTACGACTATTATAAGTGAATATTCACATATAACAAATGTAACGCCTTAGTATATAGATTAAATTTTGAAATACGAAGGTTTAAAAAACGAGCATCGTTGTAAGAAGAATACACAAACTAGGAACATTAAACATAAGACGCAATAAATTAAAATGACCATAGACTATAATATACATGGACCGCTTGCTTTAGTATTTCTGCTATATGATGACTTGAAACACTGATGATTGGAATTCCCGATTCTAAATAACGTAATTGCTATACAGGAAATAAAGTTATTGATATACAAGTTCCGTTTTATTTAATCGCTATGATTTTCTCAATGAAAAATTAAAATTGAAAGTGGTACAGAGCGGAAACATTTATAGATCAGTGTTGTGTGCGCACGGAAAAAGAACATAAGCTCTAAAAATAGAGCAGGCGGTCCATCTTATTATAGTCAATGATATATTAATAGGCCTACAAGTATTCATTTAATTAGAGTCGAAAAAAATGCGATTTAATAAAACGGAACTTGTATGACAATTACTTCATTTAAAATCGGGAATCGCAAAAAAAAAAAAAAAGAAGATAATAGCATAAAAAACTAAAGCAAGCGGTCCATGTATATTATAGTCTATGGAATGACTCTCAAAGACAGATCTATAAATATAGTTTACAAGTGTGTAGATTTTTATTAGCGTTCACATTAATTTACCTGTTAAAAAAAAATCTATTAAACTTCGTATGTATTGTTAAAAATAAATGTATTACTTTTATGTCGTTCTTAAATTGTTAGTATATCTTTGACCGTACATGGAAATATTTTTAAACATGTTTCCTTATTGTTTGGACTAACTGTCTACCGTATCGATCCCATGCTGTTCCTTTAACTTAATTTGTTTTAAGAGTTATACATTTTGCCTTATACAAATTAGTCAGAAAATGACCACTTAAAACGTTGAAATACGTCATTAAGCTAATTTTTTACGTTTCAACTATTTTTAATTGAATAATTTGAAATTGTGCATGAGTTTGGAATTATCCAGCTATTAGCTTATCATTTCGTGCACTATTTTCTCATCTTTGCACAATGTGCCACCCACCCCCACTTTACATTATATGCTCCCCTTACCCTCTTCCATCACTTTCCTTGTACTATATCTCCCCTACCTCACAATCCTAGCCACGTCACTGGCTGTAGCTTATAAAAAAAAAAAAAAGAACATTATCACACTGGAATACCAGAGTAAAATCGCAAATGACCTTTTTGCTAACATGAACTATCTGAATAGATTTTATCAGTGCAGCCTTAAAATATTATTTTTGAATGTAATGTTTTCAGTAAAATATTTATATGTTATTATAAAGCTTCCAGCTTGAAATAAACTACATTTATAATTTCATTTATTGCATAGATTTAAAGTTTACATTTCATATCAATTGTTGTGTAAAAAAATTCGTAGAGGCTATATATTTATGCGCAGGTATTTACAGCTACCATATTGATGGGGCAAAAAATGCGGACAATTTTCAAGCAGACGACTCAGAAATTAACTTCCGCCCTTGCGTCTTCCCAATTCGATTAAACTCCGAAAGCAAAAGTAAAAAAAATGTCCGACTCATCCGCGGCCTAAACTGTGCCGTCGACAGGCCAGCTGCGTTCAATTGAACAGGCGCTATTTGAGTAATCTGAGCCGGGGATAGCTTGTTTTTATTTTTTTGTAAATTTGCTTGTCTGGCAACACACGCAACGTTTGACCTAATTCCAAAGCCTCGATTTTTATCCTCCTCCCGCCCCCCTCCCTGTCACACGTCGATCGGTGGCCAGGGACAGTCTGAAACTTGACACCATCTGACACAGAATAACTGAGCCCGGAATACCAGGGCGAGTAGCTCAGGAAAAATCTTTGGCAGTGATTATCCCATTAAAAAAAATGGCGTGTGCTTTTATTAAAATCGGTTTTCTATTTAACCCTTTTCTTAAGGTAACGTTAATTCTTTATCTGACTACACTGCAATAAGCAGGTTTCTTGGGAAGTCTTTTTTCAACTAGTTTTAATTCAATCCTTTCACTTCGCCTAATTTTCTGGCTGGCAAATATTTCGAAGGATAATGGACTTACTTCCTGTCATCCTACCTAGCTGAAACTCGCAACATAGGCAATACCTGTTTCTGTTGACAACACATTCTTTCAAATTTTCAGCCGCATGCCCCATCCCAACCCCCGAAAATCAGTTTATGTATTGTTCTTTACATTATGATTTATAGTGCACATTTTTAAATCCTTCTTGAACGCCCTGGACAAATATATTCACCTGTATTTTAAAACGTTTATAGATCTATTAACTTTGCTTTTCTTTGTTTCTTTATTTTTGGGAAAGGCACGTGGCAAATCTTCGGTAGGCTAATGCTTAAAAAAATACATATAAAGTATTTATACGAAAAACGTTTTAACTACAGAGTTATGCGTCTGATTTAATGTGGATTCTCTCCCTGTAGGAATCGCCATGCCTCTACTAAAACATTGCAGGTCCTGTAAATTCCAAGTTTTTTTTAAAGGAATTTTACTACATCATAAAAGATCATTACAAATTGTGGATGGTTGGCTCTCGGTCGTTTTTTGACAATAAATGTTTTGTGTTGTTTCTGTGGAGTTGTAGGTGGGAATGTGAAGGCCAAGTTTTGATCTACAGGGACCTAAGTAAATTGGGCATATATATATTGGTGTTTTCCTCTTTTCTTTGCTGCTTCTAGATCTGCTCAGCGCTATGTTTCAAACTTGTGTTTGGCTCTCTTTGACATTTGCACGCCAATAACTTCTAAACTGAGATGCATTTCCGAGTAACTTTGGTGCTGCTTTAGCATACGATATGTTGACATTAATGCGTTTACGTTGTCTACCTTGACCTTGTTTACTGTGCTGTAGTTCTCCTTATAGATGCTCCTTAGGCATTTTTGAATCGTCCATTCCGATAGTAAATCACCGAATTGATCCATAGGTCCGATGAAGCAGCGTTCACCAGTTTCTGTGGCTACGGCCTACTAGGTGATTGTGTACACTATGCACAACCGCCTTTACTTTACCCCAACTAAGGTCAGGTACCCATCAGAGCTGGATAGACTCAGGGACACCCTCCAGACCCGGGAAAAAATCCTAGCCTGCACCTGGATTCGAACACGGGACCTTCGCCAGTCGAACGCGCTGTCGCTCGGCTACCGTGTCCCACCCCATTACGATAACATGACCGTTATCTTGCGAAAAAATAAATTATAATGTGATATCTTATATGTTGAATACACCTCTTCTGAACTGAATATAAGGGATTTCCACTCTTACCCATAGTTTGTATCTAGTCAGCCTTATCGATACGTGTTTTAAAATATGTTAAATTGTTGCTTTTCTTTAGATTTTTTCCGGTAACACATTCTATTTTCTGCTGCCACTGGGGCAATAAAAATATATATATAGTTTTTTCATTAAATTAGTTGTGCTGTCTCAAAATCGTATTCCCATTCATAATAATATTATACGTGTATCCCTAGAAAGACTAATGTTATATGCAATCATTATTAGAATATACTACTATATGTACATTGTGTGCAAGAGAAGAGGTATGGGAGTAAACCCTGACTTAAAAATCAGGAGATCCTCAGGTTTGATATTAACCACACAATCTCCCTGGACGCCGATTGTTTCAAGCAGTATCAACACAAGCCGTCCCTTTGGGATAGCCAGTGGTTTAGGGGGTAAGGGTCTGCTTCCAGGAGCGAAAGCAGATTCTCTGACTAAATCGCCCAAAACAATCTTAGATTCTACACTATTGTCTCCTGGGGATGGAAGGATTCCATTATTATTATTACCAAAAAACCTAATTTTGAATCACCCGTAGGTGTTTAACACAAACATTGATTGTAGCTTCTCTACGTTCCATTTATAGTTTTCATGTTTTATTTACATCTATATGACATATTGTTACCATGACTCCAATTTACTATAGTAAAGTAACCCGTCAGATCAATTTAAGCTTTAGGGCACATGACGTTAACTAGTTTCCGTCGGCACGCCTAGCATGCTAAGGGATTGTGTGACCAGCACACCTTTACTTTGATCCAAGTAATTTCATCGGCGTACGGTGGCCGAACCTAAGCGCGTTCGACTGGCATACCGAAGGTCTTGGGTTTCAATTATTGCGCTGGCTATGATTTTTTCTCGGGTCTAGAGGGTGTCCCTGAGTCTACCCAGCTCTGATGGGTGGGTACTTGACCTTAGTTGGGGTAAAGTAAAGGCGGCTGTGCATAGTACTGGTCACACAATCACCTAGTATGCCGTGGCCACAGAAACTGTTGAACGCTGCTTCACTGGTCACCGACGGTAACTAATGGCATGTACTTATTTAAAGCTGGTTAGACTCAGGGACACCCCCTAGACCCGGGGACAAATTCTAGCCTTCACCAAGATTCGAACTCGTTACCTCCAAACGCGCTGACTTTAGACCACTATGTCCCATACAGTATACAGTATGTAGTATATTTTTACCAAATACTTGCATACTTCATAATACCAAGGCCCATAGACAATTGTATATGTAATAATATATGTGTATATTTGATTTACACTCCATAAAAGCACGTCCTCTCTATCTATATATTATATATCTATATATATATCCAATGATGTTCTTTTCCAACTCTGTATAATTCTCTACTGCATAATTCTCTTTCCTCTTAGATATCAGATCTAACACGTTCAGACCATATAAAACAATTTACCACTATCCGAAGCTTACGGACCCTAAAGTTTTCAATGATCCAATCACTCTTTTAACCCCACAGCGCATTTCTTGCATAATGTCGCGGCGTTTATACATAGCATCACAACTCTGGCATACCCTTTCAATGCCCCGTTTCCTTCAGACAAACTGACTTGTCCAATCTAGTCGGCACACAGCCTTCAAGCTTTTTTTCCGATTCTCTAAATAATGGAATCTTTATTTATTCTTTTAATCATTTATTTTAACGCGTACTTTTTGTCACGTGGTCTTGAAGCGTATTTCTTTACCATGTAAGTCGTTTTTTTGTTAAAGTAAATACACAGCTCCATAACTCGTCGGGGACGCTGCTCAGAGAAAATCTTTTTTTGTGTGTGTAAATTATAAAAGATTGACCTTTTTTTAAACTGGTGACTGGTGACTTTATTTTATCGTAGATACATAAAAATAGATTATAAGTGTATAGTTATTTACATTATGTATCAAAAGCTATACAGAGAGAAGCAGATTAATGAAAACAAATATTGAGAAAAATATTGAGTTAAACTTTTGAATGTACAGTCCATCCATCATCCATCTCATAGCGCTAGAGCCCATGTAAGGCTTTGCCCTGCTTCACTACCTCCTTCCATTCGGGCCTATCCATGGCTTTGCCCCCACACACTAAGCTTTTGCAGATCTGCTTTTACAGCTTTGAGACATCTTTGTCTTGGTCTGCCCCTAAACCTTTTCCCCCCATGTTAAGTAATTTTTGTTTTAAAGTAAAAGTATTCCGGTCAGACAGGGTGGTAGGCGTACTCAAAGGAAAAACAACTGGCTCTAACCACTTGGGTTGGAAAGCGATAACTTCGAAATGGCAATCCAACGCTCTGGTGCCATACCACGATGTATCATAAAGTATATTTATAGCTACACTGTGTGTTTGTTTGTGTTGTTTTACTTTAATTTAAAAGAAAACGATAATGTAGCATTCATTAAAAAACAATTTCCAAACTCTCAGTTGTATTTTTTTAAAACTCATAATTTGATTGATTTATTTTTGGCCTGACCTTTTGACCTAAGCATTCATCTGAACTTTAATGAAAAACTCTTCATGCCAGTGTGAGATGTTCATTGATAAGTTCACAGATAACTCATCAGGTGAGAAACACGTGGTTAAAAAGACGGTGAACGGTACCTTGATAAGCAGCTAACAGATTTGCCTTCATTTAATCCATCATACAATATTCATCGACTCTTTTCTTTTTTATATATTATTAAAATAACGTTTTGTTTTCGGTTCCATGTTTTGTGAAAGGGTTTTTAAGAAAATACAAAATTTTAACTGTTAAAGTCAAAACGACATTTGCATTTTTCATCGACATGATATTCCCCGCGTGACGTCACTTGATGCTTTCATTATCGCATTTTTTAAAATAATATCCTGTACTAAATTTTCTTTAAAAACAAAGAGTGAAAAATGAGTCACTTGAGAACCTAAAATCTCACTTTTGTTTACTAAAAGTGGCAACTCACGCTCGTACCCCATTCTAGAGGTAACGTTCGGGTAATCTATAACACTTATGACAAAATTCAAAGTTCTGACAATGCTTTTCAAAATTCTTCATGGTCAATCTCCACAGTACATCAGATCCATGGTTCAGTTACACACATCAGAGAAAACATGACTGCATTCATACAACATTCATCAACAACTCAACGTACCAAATATAAAAATAAAAACATGTGCAGCTCGACTTCTACATCGTTGTAGCAACTCTGTGGTGGAATGAACTTCCGAACACAAATAAACAAGCAGATAATATCGATATTTATAAAAGAAAATTAGAGACATACTTATTCGATTTATTTTAATAACATGGTCAATGTAAAGCGCATTCGAAGATTAATTAATTATTGTTATGAATAGCGCTATATAAATTATGTAATTTGTAATTTTATACCTGGTGAGTTCTGTGCCGTTGACACTTAGTTCTCTACTTGGCAGGTATCCCATTTTACTGAAGTTACTGAAATCGACTGCGGATTTTAACTTTTTTTTCTTCTAGAATTTAAGAAGCGCATCCTACTTTTACATGGCTTTATTTAATGGGAACATCTTGACTCTTTTTACCTTATCGGAACCACAAGCAAGCGGATTATTATTATTTAGATCCTTGCATACAGAACCGTGTAGGCCCACTCTGTTATACCTACAAAATGGGGCGAATGTCACTTGGTCATTGAGTAGTAAGGTTTTCAACATAATTATTAACCCTTCCCGTACCGACCTACTTCTATCTATGCTGCCTTCTGTTCCGCTATATACGCGCCCGGGACTGTAAGGGTTAATTTGTCACAAAAACTACCTCTCTGTTGATGTTTTATGCGAGAGTGTGGTTTCATAGAGAGTGTGGGAGAATGATAGAGAGTAAGAGAGAGAGAGAGAGAGAGGGGGGGGGAAACGGGAACAGGGAGGACTGAGTCTGATATTAACGAGTGGGCGTTACATCTTAGAAACGAAAACGAATTGATAAGATTGAAAATTATGACGTGGAATGGCACTGAGACGAATGTGTTCGTATGTGTGTGTTTGTGTGCGTGAATGATTGTGTTGTGTGCGTGCTCCGGTACTGTTCGTACGTGTGTGTGAGTGTGTATTAGGTGGTCTCAGGGCTTAGCCAGTTAAATCCCAGTCAATATTTGAAATGACGTGATTCACAAAGTGACTTGAGTCAACTCATTAGACATTCTTGCGTGGAAGTTTGTTGCCGAGGGCTACACTCCCACAGTCACAGCCGCCATTTTAATAACATTTACATGGAGTTTAATTCAATTTTTTTTTTTACAACTGTTTTGGAATAAGGTGGATTGGATTATTATAAACAAAAAGAAAATCTTTGCATAAAATTTAGTCACCCAACCTTTCATAGAGTTGTGAACTATTAATAAAAAAATAGCACACCAATAGAAGTACAAATTGGAAGTAATCGATAAAAGGTAGTTTTAATTTCATGTATTAGTTATTGAAAGCTATTTGCAGTGCGTGTCTGTTTAGTATTTGGACAATATTTTAAACTTGTGTTCGTGTTAAATTCTAAGAGTCTTATATTTTGAACTTGTAACAACTTGCTACAATTTAAATTTCGGTTCTGTTGGAACATTTTTCTCACAGTCTTTGCCCTTGTTTTCAAGAAGTTAAGGGTGCATCAAGGGTTGATCCACCACGGGGGCTATCCGTTAAATGGAAGAATGCCGAGACTCTTTAGTTACACCGAGTCACCTGGTGACTCGTCAAATACAATCAGAGTGCTAAATTGTGGAAAAAACAACAACTGTTAATCAATCATAAAACTCAAACTGAATTCTATAAGATATATACAGTTGAAATATGGATAGAGCTTTAAATATATAAAACTATTTCATCTTGCAGATTATATATTACCTGTAAATTTCATATCACATGTTTGTTTTTTCTCTATTCATATATTTATCAAATCTCTCGCTTTTTTTTTTTGGGTGCTAGACGCTGACACGTCTATGACAGTTTCCCCCCTCCCTCTCCACTATCTAATTAGATAATTTTTCCCCATTTTTTTGTATTTCTTGTATAAAAATAGATGTTTGGCAGCCTATCGTGATTGGCTCATTCTGACCTGGAGAGGGATGGGGGTAGGGGGAAAGGCAGTAAGACATATGGCTCGCTGAGGGGTGTGGGTGGGGAGGGGGGGGACTTGAAAACATGGCGAGAGTGAAAGAAGGAAAAAAAAACACAAGCAGCAAAAAAAAAGGGGGGCGAGAGCCATATTGTCTCTCTGATTGCAACCGGAAGTCAAAATAAAATAATAAAAGAAAGAAAGAAAGAAAAAAATGAGAGAAGGAAGAGAAACGGAAAAAAAAAATATTTAGAGATGAGACAATTTCTTTGACCATTGTGACAACTGGTCCCATGACAATATCAGCCCTCGGCTCGTCTCCTTCAACATGAGATAAACTTAGAACCCGCGGCCTCCTGCCTCGTCAACTGAACAATTTCCACCCGTCTTTCCCCTCGGGCTCGGTATCTATCTTACGCTGCTAGCGTGTCTGCGTGAGTGTGTGTGTGCGTGTCTGTGTGCGCGCGTGTGTGTGTGTTTTCCCCGGCTATTATTTCCTCATTCTTTTCACCCAGCTTTGATTGTGTTTATAGCCAACACCAGGCGCCGGACATCGATTATGAAGGAAATTCTATAAGGGTGGCTGCGGAGTCGTCTGCCCTTTTCTAATAAGCTGGCATCGAGTTATGTCCCCTGGATTATCATAATGTCGCTCTGGGACTTCAAACTCGGTTCTGTCTTTTTTTTTTTCTTTGTTTATTTTTTGTTGTGTTTTTGCATGCATTAAAAAAAAAACTAAACAAGAACAACCCAAAACTTCGACGTGGAGAAATTTATTTCCATTTTATTGACAACATATTTACCTTCATTTATTTTATTTCCTCTTCTTTTTTATTTTTTTTTACTGGCGTTCTCATAAATAGAATTTCTTGTTGTTGTTTTTGTAGTTGTTTTTCAACAACTTTAGGTGCATGACGTAATATGGTTATTAAAATTACTGCAATTCAATACTTGTACAGGCAAGTGTATAATTTGAAAGGTAATTTATTGATTTAAAGACGTAAAGAGATCAATCGTTCCTTTTCGATTCTTTCAAAAGTTTAATTTGTCGTCTCAGTTGATTTCTGGGATAGTAATGACGTCTTTGAGGCACAAACAAAATGTCGTTTTAATTTTGTTGCGGTTTAATGTGCTTGCGTTTTCTAAACATATATAATCTGGTCTCATTGATCAAACATGTACACCGCAATCATTGAGCAAACATAACATGTCTACTATAATCATTGAACAAGCATACAATGTAATATGAACATAAAGCTAAAAGTTACCTAACCTAAGACCTTTAATATGCATCATCTGTATAGGACTCATCAACTAAAGAAAACATTATAAAATTATAAAAAAATCAGAAAAGATCTGCAAGATTAATTACCGGCGAAAATTCATAACTGACAAGAGTAAATAGTTAATATCAGTAAACCTAGAAATACTAGAGGACAGAAGGGCAAAGGGTAAAGTAGTAATAATATATTAAGCACTAAGTTATAATTTAGAAATACTACACAAAAACAATCTAATACAATTCTCAGATAAACCTAAGGACAAAAACACGTTTCTTATCCCGTATGCAAGAACAAATGCTTCGAAATACTCTTTCTTCCCGAGTGGCATGGAATGGGTTGCCCTAACAAACCAGGAAAACCAGTAACTTAACATTATTTTAAATACTAATCAAAAGTATAGACTAGAATCAAACCATGGATAAGCGTAGGATGCAATAATCTTCTCTAAATAATAAGCGTCTGTAACATGCAAGATACTATATAACATGCAAGTTACACTGTAATCATCCTTTAGCCTTAGAACCCACATAGTAACTTAATTAAACAAGGTCATGATAAGCCTATTTTAGAAAGCCATGAGATTATTTGAAACATTTTGCAATCCAAGAGCTATCCATTGACTAATAACAAAAAGACGTATCTATTGGTATTCAGGGCTTTTGATGTATTACCTGTAGTCCTGACTTAACCCTTACAGTCCCGGGCGCGTAAATAGCGGAACTGAAGGCAGCATAGATAGAAGTAGGTCGGTACGGGAAGGGTTCAATGGTTATTGCTCCTGTGAACCTTTGAACTGTGCGCGTGATTTTATTTTAGCGTTGTTGTATTGCTGATTATGTTGTATAGCTAGTACATACAATAATACAATTATTCTTCTGATCTTTAAGACTTACTGAAAGTTATCTACCTTTTATGTTAGCATAAAGCATACACACACACACAAACTGGAAATTTAAGAGGTCGTTTGAGTATAGTACCTTTATCCCACGTATAAGAAATTGCATAAAGATTTAGTATATCTGTCACGGATATTTCTTCAAGACTGTTTTAATTTGAACTGTAAATTGTACTGAAATACAATTTTTGAAATAGTTTAACAAAACGAAACACTTGTTTTAAATTAAGAACTGCTTTCAAGCATCGCTCTCAGTTTATTTTTTTCAACTTATTTTATTTCAATTCCAAGAGATTTTAATTCTAGGAGAGAAAAAAAAATTAGATGATTTCATTATAGATTTTTCACCAGCAAATTCAGAAGTTTTTTAAAATTAGAAATTTAAAGAATCATTTATTTGTATTGAATTTTTTTTTTTTACCTTTTATAATAACATTCTATTCACAGTGAATCACCGAAAACATTGATAAGCACTGCTTACACTGAAAGTCTTCTTAAAAACCTTACCCAATACTCAATATAACTTTAGACTTATCGTTTTTTTTAAAACTCAAGTATCCTTTACTCTTCTTATTAGGTAATATGCACAATATGTAGGCATAATACAAGAAATAGTTCATTTTTTATAAATGTGTCCTATATCTTTTCATCGATAAAATTATTACCGCCCTCATAGTCTTTAGCCTGGGGCGTTGGAATAAACTCTTGAGCATTGGACGGTTAAGTTCACATTGGGATTGTTTTACCCCCCCCCCCCCCCCTCCAATTGCATCAGAGGCTAAGACCAGCGTCTTATTTGTCCCATTGTTTTAGTTACTCCTTATTAAAAGTTAATAAAAGTTTTTATCTTTCTTTTGGCTTAGTGCGATTT
Organism: Anisus vortex; assembly: GCA_949126835.1. Taxonomy (NCBI): domain Eukaryota; kingdom Metazoa; phylum Mollusca; class Gastropoda; family Planorbidae; genus Anisus; species Anisus vortex. Next base: position 71,554,355 of record OX421492.1, read on the forward strand.
GCCTGATTGGTTTCATTAGAAATTACATTATTAAAAGTAATAGTTACAACAAGCATTCATCTTTAATATAATGTATCCAATACTTTTGTTGAATATGTATTGATCGTATAAACGTATTTTATGTTAAATGTTCTGTATTCTAAACATGGGTAACATATTCTATAACTAACCTATCCTACACATAGTTAAGACAATTTTTCATATTCTCGTATTACATATTCCACATAGGCCTACACAAGAGTATACACTGCAGCAAAGCAGATATGTATGTATGTTTTGAATGATATAATCCGATATACCCTGTAACCTGGTTCATAAAATACGCAACAAGAAATTCCAGCCTGTTTTATAACTTCATATAAATATTCCTGCCTGCTCTATTTTCCACACGCCCCCACCCCTCGCTCAAGTTTCTTTTCATTCCTGACAAATCATTGCGCATGACCGAACATCACGTGTATTAATTTTAGATTTATTAATTGCGTCTTCATTTTTATGGAGCCCTTTTAGCCAAGTGAGATAACATGTGGACGTATCAACATTGAAATACAATCAAGATAGAGCGAAAAAGAAACAAACGATGGGAAGAAAGAAAGGAAGAAAGGAAGAGTGCCGTCCAATAAATTCTGGTGCTACACGTTCTCCCCCCCCCACCACCACCACTCTCTCTTTTCTTTATTCCCTCCTTACTCCACCCCACCCCTTCCCCCTGGTGGGGCGCAGAGCGTTCTATCAGGGCACCCATACATCAATGCCAGCCGCTGTGGTCACTAACTTGCCATTTAGATGATGTCGAGCGGCCTTCCCGGGGCGGTGTGGGTGGTGCGCAGGGATGTGGGTGAGTCGGAAAAGTGGCGCCCTTTAAAGTGTGTAAAGTAGATATATGTTAACTGTCAGAATTCTGACCCGCCAGACCAAGTAGTGAGAAACTATTCAATGTTTTCTGTCGACACAAGACAAGTGTTATTGTTATTCTTTCTAAAATGTTACTTTATCTTACTTTGTGTAACTTTTACTTTGTAGCCCTACTGTGATTATAATTGCCTGACTTTCTCCGTGTGCATAATATAAATATACTACTCAATTATTCAAAGCTTGTAAATATACAGATATGTGTCTTCGTATAAATGTCCTACTTATGGGGCTAAATACTATAACGTTGGATGGGTTGCCTGGACAAACCAGGAAAACCAGTATCTGGACAAAATGTAAGACTAGACTCAAACCACGGATAAGCGTAGGACGCAATAGTCTTCTTTATAGAAAAGGCGTCTGTAACGTGTAAGATACGATAAGGATGATATTACGAACGCCCCGTGTTCAATTCGCTGTTATGTGTTGCTGTCTTGGTTTAAATAAAGTATTTACCAACAATGCAGTTCGTTTTCTTTGTCATTATGTCTTAACACTAGAATATCATATCCATAACTTTTAATGTAATTTCGATGGTGACAAGAATTTTCATTACATAACAATCGAACGCAAAAATGTTATTTGAAACTACAGTCTATTTTAAAAAAAAAGATTTTTCATTTGAAAACTCCATATAAAGGAAGTTTAAGCAGGGAGCGCTACTCTCTTTCTTGTAATTCATGATTACCTCTCTTTCCAACTCTTTGCATCTTTTTCACTTGGAACATCTGCATTCAGAATTCACAAAATGTATAGGCCCACCAGTGGCTGTTCAAAAGACATTTAAAACATTTAGATGTCTGAGAGTCTGTCATTGAAAGAACCCTAAGAACCCTAAGCGCGTGAAACTTTGTAGGGTGTTCTTTGAAAAGATCTTTTGTGATTATATCAAATACGATCTATAATAGGTTATGTTGTGCGATAGTTCGTTAGGAAAGAAAATCCTTTGACCAAAAGTTCCGATACTGAAAAAGGTGTGAAATTCCATAGCAGACAGATGCAGACAGTTGGTTTCCAGTTGGTTTCCATTCCCAAATAGGGCGGGGGCTCAAATACGTAAAAAAAGGGTTTTTTTTCCAGGAGATAATATTCGAATTTAGACCAATGGAAAACATAGAAACAAGGGGGGGGGGGCTTGTATGTTGAAGCTGGGATGGTTGGCCCCCCTTATATTAAAAGATTCTTGGACAAAGTGGACTGTGCATTCTGTTAGAGACCTCCACGTGATGACCGTCGGGCCAATGTGCATTGCACAACCTGCGAAATCTATTGCTACGCCACTGGGCGCCTGGTATTTGTTAATGGAAATAATGGCGGTAAGGGGGCATTGTTCTTACTTGCATGTCGATTTCCTATGTCTAATTGAACAGGCACAGCACACAGTGTCTCCTTGAATATAACCCAATGAAATGTAGCTTTTATGTAGAACTCAATAAATGAAGGTATTTGTCAAGGTATGGGTCATGCTTCTCTTGTTGTTAATAAATCCAGAGGACTGTGACATAACATTTAAACTATATTACTCCAGGTATTACTCATCTCTTACTGGACATTTTGCGATAATAATGTATTCGCTTTCACTATGCTCTAGGCTCAGTAAGCTTATGGGAGGAAGAGTTAGAAATGGCATTTGTGCATTGTGATGGTCATATAATCCCTTTGTACCCCGTGGTAAAAGTAAATATGATAAGATTACTTTATTGATCCAAACAAATGGAAATTTGACTTGATTAGATAAATTATGTCTTTCAGCATATATTAAAACAATAAAAAAGAACAATTTGTACTCAATCACAATAGACATTCAACGCAACTATCATACCATTTATCATACAAGAAGTCAGTTGTTGTATTTGTAAATAACGAACGCTTCTTTACTAGTCGTAAGAACCCTAACGGTTTAAAGAAACATGAAGGGGTACATCAGTTTACTTGACCAACAAAATCGTTAAAACGAGTTAAATCTGTATAACTCTATAAACTTTAACGTGTTCAATCTCTATGACTATTAACTTTAACGTGTTAAATATGTATAACTCTTTAAACTTTAACGTGATAAATCTGT
>OX421492.1:72162331-72404831 GCA_949126835.1 Anisus vortex
TCCTTAAAAAGGATTTGTTCTTATTCTCTCTATTATTGAATAACATTATATTGTATACATATATTATGTGCACCTGAAATATACAAGTTCATAGTTTTATAATCTCTTCAACTCCCTACTCGATGGAGTACCATGAATATAGTGCCATATCTGGTATGCGTTCCACTGGTTGCCACAGCCTTTTTGAACTTTCGTTGCTAGAAAAGAAAATGGAAATCAGGAAACAATAAGTAACAAAGTAATAAGTAACAAATAAGTAACAAAGTGTATTTATCATTGAATAGACATCTGAGTATTATTTCATGGCATTTAGTTGCAGTGCACTCATAATTTATAACACATTCCAATAATTTAAAGAGACACGTTTTTGAATTCCACCCATTGATCCAGATCTACAATTTTAGAAAGCTGATAACAATAGACTCACACTTTAGAGTCTTAGTGCAAGGGTGTGCAACATGTTTCGTCACTAGGCCGCCCAAGAAACTTGATAGACCTATAACATAAAGGGCCACGCTTAGTAAAAATAAGTGTACTTCTCTGGAAAGAATAAATCTATGGTTTTATTAATTAATTCCGCTTAAAATTTGATTTATTTCTTTATGATTTTGACTTGTGCAATATAATTCATTGGATAGCTTTGACCTTCCTTTTTCATTCGTCTCCACCATACATTTAGTTTGTTAAATTGTTGAGGAAATAAAAGAAAAAATCACGTTGTTATTGGCGTTGGCTACTTGACATGCGCTCGCTAAAGACTAAAGTAACCAACTACTTCCGGTTGGAGATTAGAACTAACTGACTAGATTGAACAATTTTGGAAAAGAACTGAAGAAGATGGGAGAGAAAATGAAAAAGACGAAGAGAGAGAGAGAGGAGAGAGAGAGAGAGAGAGAGAGAGAGAGAGAGAGAGAGAGAGAAAGAGAGAGAGAGGGAGAGAGAGCTAGGATGTATACTTTTTTGTTAATGATATTTAAAAAAAAATTTTTGCGCTGTTGGCGAGGAGGGTGGGGGGAGAGAGAATGGAGATTTGACTATCTTGCAAACCCTCATCTATCAAATGTGTCAGTATCTGTCTGTATTACGCTTTCTGTCATATATTTAGTGTTGCACATATTGTATTGACAGTTTTTGAAGTCCTACTATAATAAGAGACTATATAGTCCGGATAATTTAAGTCACCCAAGGAGACAATACTATTGCTATATGTTTTAAAATTAAGTTCGTGCGTTTGGTACCTGCATCCTACTTGTTTTTTTTTTGTCTTTATGGATCATTGGGATCATATGGATATGGATCATATCAGATGATATGAACACACAATACATTACAAAAGTTCATTTGAAAACAAAAACAAACATTAAAAAACACATTACAAAAATGCATTTGAAAACAATAGCATAAAATATTACAAAAACATTACAAAAACATTACAAAAATATTACAAATACATTACAATAACATTACAAAAACATTTTTTAAAAAATACAAAAAAATTACAAAAAAATTACAAAAGTGCAATAAACATTGGCTAACATAAAACACTAAAAACACAAAACAAAATTACATTAAAAAAACAACAACAACATTACAAACACATTACAAAAATACATTAAAATGGATACGTATGGATTTAAATCCGCCAAATGATTAGTTACAAAAAAAATTATTTTATTTGTTACTTGTCTTGTCTTATTATTATCTCGCTATTCTCTTCCATTCCTCGCGCTTTTCTGCACTTCTCATGGCATCGCTCAACTTTATTCTCATGTTGATGTCCTCGCATATTATTGTCTATTTTTCTCCCTTTTCTTGTTCTACATGGGGCACGGTTCGACTGGCGCACCAAAGGTCTTGGGTTCGAATCCTGTTGAATACTAAGATATGTTCCCTGATCTGGAGGGTGTCCCTGAGTCTACCCAGCTCTGATGGGTAGCCTACCTGACTTTAGTTACGGTAAAGTAAAGGCGGCTGTGTATTGTTCTGACCACATGATCCCATAGTACATTACATTACGCTGCTTCACCAGCAATATTGATCAATTTGGTCCGACGGGAATAAGCTTACTTTACTGACTTACTTGTTGTAAGTTATTTTTTTTTTTAGGAACCTCTCGAAATCTTATGTTGTGGCCCTCAACCTCATCATTCACAATGGATAGAATGGTTACTGGTTCTCTAGTTGGTCGGGACACAGTTTTTGTTATAGGCTAGAGATATGTATCACATTCTCAAATCTGGCCTTGGCATACCAAGAGATTGTATGCCCAGGCCAATCTCCATCTCCATCTATCTTTCACTTTCTCCGCGTGCGGCATGTGACATCTGAAGACCGGCTATAAATTACCGTTTTGCAGGTGCACTCAAGCACAATTTATTTCTAAACATATTTGTGCATAAGGAAATAGAACCTGAGTGGGCCAATTTTCATTAGTAACACTGATGGGGGATTGTTTGGCTAACACAATGCATAATCACATTCCCTCCCCCAAAATGTATATACTATGAAACTTATTTAGGCCCCAACCCCGTACTTTACACAGTTTTTATTTAGGAAAACTTTAGACAGATTACATAAAACTAACAACAATATGAGAACATCGTATGCAGAAGTCAGGGATGGTATCGTGTGCAGAAGTCAGTGATGGTATCGTGTGCAGAAGTCAGTGATGGTATCGTGTGCAGAAGTCAGTGATGGTATGTTCATTTCTTTTTTTTTTTTTTTTTTTTTTAACATCAATCATGACTTGGGGGTGTGGGACAGATAAAGTAGAGTGTGTGTGTGTGTGACGTCTTTTGAGTGACATTATAGGTTCACTTTAAAGACAAGAAAAGAGACAATGTAGGTCGACAACCTGTTTTTTTTTTTAAATAGGTACACCTGAGATAGCACAAGGGCGTCTCATGGTTAGGTAACCTAATCTTGGCGATTTTACAAAGTGGATGGGTGCAAGAGGAAGAATTTAAAATGGAAAAAAAAATCCCACATCAACTTGTCTCTATGTCAGTTTATCCTGTCGCTGTCACATTATTATGTCCTACTGTCGCAGTTTTTTTATATTTTAATGTTGTGTTATAGCTTTTGATGTTGTCAGTAAATATCATGTTCATACATTTAATATGTCACTGGGCCAAAAACAGACATATTATGGATTTAGGGAGGGGGGGGGGGTGCACTTAGACTAATTGAAATAAAATCCTACATAGATAGAAAGTGGATTGTAAAGAGGGGGGGGGGAGGGAGAGGCTGCCTGTCTAATAAATTTAAAGTTGTGGTGTTGATGTGACTTAGATTTCATTGTTCTTATTATTATTCTTTACCTGTAAACCAGGCTGCAGATCTGTTTGCTCTCCTGCACCCATTGTTGTTCACAATAGACAAGGTACCAACGTCTTTTCTAAATTCAATATCTTTTTAATGTTTGAGACATTTATGTTCAAACAGTCTTTGTTTTTTCCATGACACATTTGTTCTTTCAACAAAGCAACTAGATCAGCATTCTTCGGAAATTGTCTGTGTAGCATTTAGGTTTGACGTATTTTTAAAACACCGCTAAATGTCGCAGAGTGTGTTGGTTTGCATCCTAGCATGACGTTCAATACGAGTTTCATTGTCGTCTAGAGTCTAGCTAGACCTGTCCTGATTCAAATAATATTGTAACACCTAGGTGGACTCATTGGTAGTCGATTAAAATACGAAATGGGCCAGTGTGATGAAATGTACACGAGATAATCTATATGGGGATGGGAGGGGGGGGGGGAGATGATTTATTTGCTAAAAACCAAAGACGTTAAAATCTGAGATCAAAAGTTGTCATCTAGAGAGGGCATCAGGAGATTGTGTGGCCAACAATGCGAGTCCCCTGAGCAGGTGGATAAAAATTGCTATAAATTTACTAAAAAAAAACGCAGATGTTAGACCTAATGTGAAAATCATTAGTAGGCCAGCTTGTCACTTGTTCGGTATAAACAATTTGGATCTTATTTGATGTTAAATTATATTATAATTATATCAGTTATTTTCACGGTTACATGAACAGTCAAGATCCACAAATCAAGGCAGACGTGAATACTAATTTCAACTTTTCCTTGTTTTTTTTTATAACGATAAAGAACCATCGCAGCAAATGAGTGTCTAGAGGTGGGCCACCTATGGCAGGGGTCGGGAACCTTTTTTTTTGAGAGAGCCATGTACACCACATATTTTGAAAAGTAATTCTGGGAGAGCCATACATTATGTTTAAAACTAAAAATTCAAGTAAATGTGTGCATTTTGTTTAATTTCAACACTAAATGTACAATAATTATGTCTCTGAATTCTTCTGACGCTGAGCTGCAGTAGACTTTAGCTCATTTGTAAAATGAAATATTGATATGCAATTGATATGTAGATCAAAAAGTCTAAGAAAACATTTTTTTAATAATCGAACATTTGTCTGCGAGCCAGATGCTTCCATCAAAAGAGCCACATCTGGCTCGCGAGCCATGGGTTCCCGACCCCTGACATATGGTGTTTAATATATATATATCTAGAATAGATCGCGCATGACAGCCAGTTATCATTAGTTATCGTGGACAATGAGGCTAGCTTTCGGTTGTAGCCTTGTAGATTCTATAGAATTGGTTTTGTATTACGTTGACATACAAGTTCAATAGCCTACATTCATTACTTTCTAATAATTTTTTTTTTCTGCTTCTTCTACCCATTCCGGAGTCTAATTTATCGACAACTTTTGGACAATCAGCTATCTGTAGATTCTACACCGTTGAAAAATAAAAAGAACTAGATCGTATATGCGACCTTGTCCTTTTTTTTTTTTTTATCTCCGCCTTTGCAAATGTATAGGCCTAGCCTAAAGCTAAAAAAAATGAAATGAAATAATGGCGAGATTTGATAACAGTCAAGTATCTTGCGTTACCATCTCTGACTAAGGCAACTTGTCTAGATGTCGAGACGGTTAGGGGGAGAAATTATGCACGCAGATAACATTGGTTGGAGGTGTGCTGCTGTTTTTGACACTGTCCTTTTTCTTAGAAATGGTGCCTATAGTCTGAAAGTTGTTTGTTTCACTCTATTTATTGGGACCATAAAGAGGTAGTTATCCCGAGGAAAGTATCATCAACAATCCGCCAATATGTAGCAGTGAAGCATCCTGCTTTAACCCCTTGACAGAAAGCTGTTTGTTATGTGTCTTGAGTAATTAAGAGCAGAAATTTAAGCATTATTACAGTAAGTGTTCTCGGTAAAGTCACAAAGATACCATAGGTAAGCTATATAGGTAAATCGTAATCGATTGATGGATATCTATTGAGTAGTCATGGAACTCATTACTGCAGATTCCCCGAAATCCTGCTTTGTGTTGGTGAACAAGTGTAAGTTATAATCGTGCTAAATACTTGAGTAGCATTAACTGTAATCAATGATTACGCTTTGTTTGTGTGTCAAAGAGCAAACTCTTTGTAAGGCTAGAATATAATGGTTAACTAAGATGCATATAAAAGATTTATTCGAACCCAGCGGGAACACCACGTCGTATCGACGGGGGGGGGTGGAAAACGTGAAATCCACGAAAACACGTGGAAACCACGTCGTATTGACGGGGGGGGAAACGTGAAATCCACGAAAACACGTGGAAACCACATTTTTTCCTCGTTGATACGACGTGGTGTGCCCACTGGGAAACACTTTGTTTTTAAGCATGTTTATGTTTGTCTTCACTTCACTTTAATAATATTATAACTACAGGTACCTCCGCTTATATTTTAACATTAAACAAAAAATAAACATAGGCGGGGTAAGTCACGATGATAAAAAGGGGGAGAACCCTAGACGCAACCAGCACGTTTAGAGTTGTTTCCCGTCACGTCTGCTGATGCCGTTGAAGAGAAAAAAAATAAGTCAGACGGCTGGCTGGTCCAGCAGACGACGAGAAGGGACAATAATCGCGCTTTGAGGACGTGTGTGTGTGTGTGTGTTGTAGCTGCGCAGAGAACCGAGAGATCGGTTGTTTACTAAAATACCAACACCTGTGCAACGTTTTATCCCCCGTTGTTCTTTTTGGATCTTTAAAACGATATTTTTTCTTTGCTTATCAAAAAAACAACAACACCATAAATAAACAAGGATATGATTGGAGACAATGGACAGTTTCTGATTGGACTTTAATTATTTCGTGTGTATTTTTAAAAAAAAAAAGCAAACATCAGTTAAACAGCGAAGAGTTTTTTTTTTATCACTAGTCTAGAGCGAAACACTGGGAGTTTTACTTTTCATTATTCGTCGATTCAGCCTGGGGTGACCGTCACATACGCGGCCTAGCTTGACCTGTTATGTTCTCGATACAGGTGGAATATTTTAGCACGTTCTCAGGTAGGTCGACATGTATTAATAAGTAGCACCAAACATTTTATAGGAGGAATCCACATTATTATTTTTAGCATGTCTTAACAATATTATAATGTCACCTATTATATTTGATAATTTAATAGTAGAAAAAGCAAAAAGTTATTAATAAGTTTTACTATCATAAATAGGCAACAAAGGCCACAACAGCATACAATGCTTTCATGGTGTAGACTGTAGACGATGTTATGGTAGCTGGGGTGCAGTAACCTTAATACCTTAAACTTAATGGCCACGACTAAGGGCGTCCAGGTGATGGGGCCTTTCGATACTATAGAGAAATATCCCACTTAAGAAAAATACTGCGGACAAGAGTATTCTGGAACGGGAGAGGGAGGGGCGGCAATAAATTCATATTGTACGCTTTTGTGGAATAAAATGAACAAATTCTTTAGTTTAATCCTGAATGAAAATAAATGTTGCTTGCAAATGTCATGCTAACACTAGTAGAAATATAGATGCCGTATTTCTAAAAAAAAAAAAAGCTGAGGGAAAAGCTTAATCGTTAGCTGTTGTTATATGTTTTTTCTCATAAGATTCTGAAGGCTATATAGGGGCCTAATAATTATACACATTAAATGTTGTTTTTTTGGGGCCCCTTTTTGTATAGTTACGCCCCTGCATGATTACTAACCTAGCCACGAAGGTAGACTTATATTGTAAAGATACCTGGTTCATAGGCCTACTGACGTGGTTTGCATATTGCTTAGGCTACGCCTGTCTATGGTTCACACACCAAAAACCTGAATGATCGTTCAATTCAAGATATGCTAAACTGTTTGCTTGTATGTAGAGTGTGTGTGTATCTGTGTGAATGAGTCACTGTGTCAAATATGTAAATAATATAATTCAAAAATAATCGTCAATTGAAAGGGTAAGGTGCGGAAAAAAAGGGAGGGGGGGGGGCGGGGGGGGGTTGACACATGTGGCCAGGATCAATAATATAAACCTTTCATCTAAATATCATCTTTCATCTAAATATAGAAACATATTAGGTCAATATCAAAGTCAACGTAAATAACGCTAGTATATATATATATATATATATATATATATATATATATATATATATATATATATATATATCATCATATTCAAAACATTAGCCCGCTAATATTTCACAAGATATTAGGATGCCTGTGTTTGTAAATTTACGTGTTAGCTTACGTGTGTATATGAGTCGATGTTTTGTGTGTGTCCCAGGCCCCACGAGAGGGGGGTACAGCCGGTACGCCGTACCGGGGCCCATGAGAGTTTAGGGGGCCCATGAAGCCCATGAATATTAAAATTTAAAATAAAATTGGCAAGTACTCAAGTATTTTTTAATTGTTGCTATTAAGCTAAGAGGAAATGTCACAAAACCTCCTACAATCTCACGTGGTCCCTTAATTTTGAAATTCTTTGAATGTGTACTTGAACATTTTGTTAAATATACAATGAAGCCTTTAGTTGTAATATAGGACCTAATTATGTTCGATAGCATTTAGGATGTTAGTTTTCGTCCTGAATCGTCTGCCTGCGGTTGGTAATGTGGAAGAGTGCTGTTAAACAGTTAAGGCATGGATGGCTGCAAACAGACTTCAATTAAATGATGACAAGACAGAGGCAATTATCTGTGGTTCTGAACTCGTCTTCGGAAAATAGCTATGTATAATGAATGTATAACGTTGTCCAACACGGTGAGAGACCTTGGCCTTTTTATTGATAATAAAATATCAATGGTTCCACATATCAGTGCTGTGATTAAGGCTTGTTCGTCTCATCTACGCGCCCTTGGTCAGTTGCGACCTCAACTCAATAGAAGGACGGCCAATACCATAGCAGTCTCTCTTATCCAGTCAAGTTTGGATTACTGCAATAGTTGCCTGTGGGCTTTGCCCCAGAACCAGCTGCAGAGATTACAGAGAGTGCAGAACACCGAGGCGTGCATTGTTTCGGGGGTGAGGAGGCAAGATCATATCTCCCCAACACTAAGGGATCTCCACTGGCTCCCGGTGATAAAGCGAATAGAGCACAAAATTATGTCCATTACGTACGAATGCTCCTTCCTATATTCGAGAGCTTATATCAAGGCATGAGCCATCTAGTCATCTAGGGAACTGCGTTCTTCATCACATTCACTCCTCAAAACTCCCAGTTTGGATGGACACAGAAAGAAGTACCTGGGAGTGCGCTCATTTGAGTCAGTGGCGCCTTCTCAATGGATCAGTTTATCTCAGACACTGAGATAATCTGGGACAAGAGAATCTTTTAAAAAGAAATTAAGAACTTTAAAACCTTTCTCTTTGGCTAATACATCTGCCACTGCAAATCAAACCAAGAGCGCACTGAGCATGCTAATTTAATAGCATGGATAGAAGCGCTATAAGAAATGCCCATTCTTATCTTATGTTATCTTCTTATCTCTTTTTTATTATTTTTCTCCAGGAACGATTACAGATATAGACCTACGAGCCCTATAGGCTTACAGTTCTCCCTGTTAGCTTAGTAGCCTAGACCTACATACTCTATATCGCTGCATACTAGCTCGGCAGTCAAAGTTTGTTAGTCTCTCATTTTACACTTTAATTATCTACTGTACGGTAGCCAAGAGGGGAGGTTGAAGGTATCATAATTTTAGACAAATGTTATTACACATTCAGTTGCCTCAAGAGGTGGAAAATACTGTCAAAGCTTCATGGCATATTTAGCACCATATGGTCAGATAGAATTGAAAGTGTAAAACCATTTGTAGCTCATCTACCAGAGGTTGAGTTGGCTTTTGAAGACCTGTTAAAGCTGAATCTTACTTCGAAAACCAGAAACGAAATCCATGAAATGTATATGTTATGTCGGTTCTTTTACTTGCATCATAATGTCTGTCGTGAGGCACAATATAATAGTCCCTATTTACTTCTGCAGCAAAGTCATTCAAGCTTGTGATGTGACTATAGATATGGAAGTTGCAAACATAGAAAGCTTATAATATGCACAACTAGGGGCTTTGCGAAACAGTTGGATAGCAATGTGGAATGAAGCTAAGCTTGTTGCAGCCCACCTGCAGATAGAAGTACAATTGTTTAAGAACAGCAATAAAACTGCCAGAAAAAAAGAACAAGGTTCCATGACTAGGATACATAGGCCTACACCTGATGAAAATTTGAATGAGATGAACGAAACAGAAGAAGGCCGTGAGGAAGCCCACTTTCGAAAACACATTATTTTATGTTGTATTGGATAGTGTTAATAGGAGGGCTTACAGTTTACAGTTCGGTTCAATTCAGTCAAAGATATTTCTGACACATTCAGCTTTCTTTGGAACTACCAAAATATGTCAGAAGAATACTTGAAGTATAAAGCTGCTAAGTAAGCAGAAAAGTATCGTAATAACATTAGTTGTAAAGACTTTCTTCAGGAAATAATTCACCTAACAATGGTTCACAATGCAAATTTTGGTAAAGAACAGTTGGGCGCATTGGACCTGTTAAATGCTTTGGCAAATTCCAAATTAGAATTTTTTTTTCCTAACATAAGTGTCAGTTTGAGGATGTCCCTTACATCACCAGCCACAGTAGCATTAGCAGAAAGGAGCTACAGTAAACTTAAACTCATCAAAAATTGCCTTAGGTCCACAATGAGTCAGGATCGCCTGCACAACATGGCTAGGCTCAGTATTGAGTCTGGCATTGCAAGACAAATAAACTTTGACACGGTAATTCGTAATTTTGCCAAGAAAAAGGCACGCAATTTAAGGCAGCTCAGTTTTAATAAAAATAGTCTTTTTTTTTTCTCTGTCTTTTTTATCATTCATGTATGCCTTTTGATGTATTTCTGTTGACTATTTCTTTCAAAAGATGAATGATTTGGGTATATTTGTAAATAATTATATCAGTTCTGATCAATACTGAAGCGGAGGAACAGTTAGATCTAAAACAATTTAAACTAAGAACTATGTACTTGATTAATATATCTTTGTAATAGACCTGTAAGGCTGTGATTGAAATCAGTACACTCTAATGTTAAATGGTAACACTTATTTTCACAAAATAATCCACAGACCTTTTAAAAAGATTCCTGATTTTTCAAACGTACAAATAAATCATATAGATATGGCTAGAGTTAGAAAAAAAATGTTTGGCCGGGGGGGGGGGGGGGGAGGGGGCCCACAAAAGATCTCGTACCGGCATATTTTTTTTCTCTCGAGGGCCCTGGTGTGTCCGCTAATGGTGTGTCCGCTAATGGATTTCTCTAAACCTATCTATGAATCTATGTGTCGTCGTTGTTTGTGAGTTTTAGATACCATATTTCACGTGAATGTCAAAGTAAAAAAAACACGAAATTGGCACTAAGTGGCGGTTAAAATATCGAACATCAAACCTGAAGCACATTTCACAAGATATCTATAGTGTTCACAGTACATTGTGTTTCATAGTGTGAATTCCATGTTTATGTATGGCGTTGGTCGCCTTGTGTGTGTTTGTGTGTGTTTATCTGTGTTGTGTCTAGGATGTTTTATTTTTGTGTTTATACTTCGAGAGTCTTTGGTCTTTGTGTGCCTTTTGCTTAATCCGATTGTTTCCTTCTTTCTTTATTGACAATAATCCAAAGATTGCCCAGAGTAATGCTGATTATGTAGTTTTTAGGTAAAATATTCTTGTTTCTTATTATAAGTAATCAAACAGCTTCTTATCTGATATTATACAGACGGCCGTTCTATAGAGTATAGAGCATATTATTGCATCCTACGCTTATTTATGTTGTAAATATTTGAGCTTCGTGTGGCTACTCTTGCATCGACATCCCCATTGGACATTGAGACTATTGCCATTTTCTCAATATTGTTAATAAGTTGTGTGTGTGTGGCGCAGTGGCGCTGGGTAGGTGTGGAAGAAGGATCAGGTTTATACAATTTACAATGTCTGGGCTCTAACTGTTCAAAAAGGTAAACACAAAAAATTCATCCGCGACATTCCCTGCAGAAATTGCAGAAATCACGAATGGCATCGTTCTCCCCCCCCCCCAAAAAAAAAAGTGGCACATACCAAAATCGCCACATACTTGTTATAACAATCTCCCAGTTTTTTTAATTATAAATTTAACATTCTGTTGTCTGTTAAGTGTTGTTATTAAGTTGTTGTTTTTTCAGCCGCAATTAAGACCCTACAAATTTTGGTTAGCATTTGTTGTTGAAGTGTTTTCTTTGTGGTGACATTATCAGTGAATTAAAAAAAAACTACCAACAAAAATAAAATAACAAAACCAATCAGTTGTGGAATGCCTATAGATCTATAAACATGACAATGTTATGTATATGTCTACTTTGTATGTGTGTGCTTTCAATACTAACCCGGGGTTTATCATTCTACTAAGGTGACTCAGTTGTTGTGGTTTTTTTCTTCTCCTAATCATATCTTATTGGGTGGGGTCATAACACGTTTGATTAGAACACAGCGACTAAACTGTTGATATTCTGAGGGGGGTTTCTCGTTACGATATTTCTTGTGGCTATATAAAACGTTTCCTGGCTAGTTCTGGCCGCCTCGTTCGGCTTATCTATAATGCAGCTATAGGGTTGGCCAATGAACCAAAGGTTAATTTCGGCCCCATGAGGTCTCGCCTTCAATTATACCCCTCGCCACCCTTTCCAAACCATATCAACTATATTATACTTGA
The DNA here is from genome assembly GCA_949126835.1 of Anisus vortex. Classification (NCBI taxonomy): domain Eukaryota; kingdom Metazoa; phylum Mollusca; class Gastropoda; family Planorbidae; genus Anisus; species Anisus vortex. The sequence goes on from OX421492.1 coordinate 72,174,386, forward strand.
TAGAATAAGTGAGGCATAACCTTTGTGAGACAAAGAACCCAGGTTGCCGTAATTTAAGGCGGACCCTAAAACAGGAAATTATATTACATGTATAATTCTAGAGACCACACAGGGGCTCTACGTTAAAGTTTGTGGGTCTAACTGATGCAAATGTTACTGAAGGAGGGACCACATTCAATTAGCGGGCCAGTGTTGAGGTTAAAGTATATCTACACTTGTTATTCTTACTAAGGCTTTTTTTCACCTACCAGCAAACTATATTAGGAAACACTAGGCTAATATTTAAATATTGGATCAATATAGTGCGCTGTTATAGCTAGATATACAGTGTCTGTAGCAGTATACTTAATACAAGGAAATTGTGTCCAGCACAATGCCACGACGACCTTCTGAACAACCAGTGGCAATACAACAATATTTATTTGCCACATAGTACATAGGTACAATAAAGGCATAGTCAAAAACATAGGAAAATTATAGCATTTGTGAATAATAAATTGAACAATAATAGTAAAACCAATATTAGTAATAAAATGAAAGTAATAAAAAATATATTAATTAAAGGTATCCTAAAAGAAAATTCAGGGGGGATAATTTAGTTTATAACACAATTTTTTGGGGGGAAAAAACTAACACAGAAAAAAAAACAAAAAAACAACAACTTAATTTACTAACATAGACATACAGGTAAATCACTTTCATTAGACCTGCACGGCATTAACATAGTGAGAACAAACATTTAAGAAATCATTCACAATTTTTCTTGCGGCTTAGTATATTACATTTCTTCTACGACTATCTCTCAATATCATAGTGACAAACCAACAAGTTAAAATACTTAAACATTTCTAACCTTTTTCTCATTTTTTAAAAGCAGATACTAATATTTTTGAAAATATGCTTAGTTTTTTAAGTTCTTTTAGAGAGCTAGAGTTAAGCAGTTCCGACATTTTTTCTACATTAGGTCTGTTATAGTAATATTTTTTTAGATACATTTTTCGTTGGGCATTGAAGTGCACACATTGGAGTAAATAGTGAAATCCATCTCCTATATCTTTTAAGCAAAAGGGACATAATCTTAAATTATAATCTATTCTGGAGTGGCGACCCAGTTCAACAGGGAAATTATTGTTACTTGTTCGTATTTTTAGTATATAGATAGCTTCTTTCAGATGTAATTTATTTAAAAAGGGTGGACTATTTTCCCAGTCAGATTTATATTTTAGAGCGCTATATAATTTACCTTTATTGCTTATTTGCATACTCTCATAAAGTTCTTGTTTACTTTGATCATTTATACGTAAGTTAATTATTGATTTTGAAAGTTTAGTGTCTATTATATCTTGTTCTAACCAAATATATCCTAATCCTAGTTGTTCCAATTGTAACTTTATATTGGCGGACCATTTGCATTTTTCAACCAGGTGCTCTTTAAGTAAAATGTTATAAATTATTTTAGAAATCCTGCTTTCTTTGCCGGTCGCTATTTTGATCCAGAAGTGTAACATTCTTTTTTTAATAAATGATCTTATATAGAGTTTGCCTGTTTCGCCTAGGACTACATAATTTGGTGTTTTTGTGTTCAATTTTAAAATCATCTTAAAATATCTTAGTCTAACATTTTCTAAAATGTCACAATTTTCCATACCCCATAGTTCGCAACCGTAGGTTAGTATAGGTAGTACTGTTTGATCAAATAGATCAATTTGACTATCTATGGGCAAGCTTAGTGTATGGCATTTTCTAAGAAGATTGAACATAGCATTAGTACCTTTCATCTTACAATATTTCCTGTGTTCTGAGAAAGAACCGTTAGCTGAGAAGATTATTCCCAGGTATTTAAATTTAGAAACTATTTCTATTATATTATTATTTAGTACAAATTTCTGATTTCCTACCCTCCCCTTTCTACCGAATATCATTATTTTTGTCTTATCTTCATTTATGTTTAAGTGGTTCTCCTTGCAATAGTTACTGTAAATGTTTAAGTTTTTCTGTAATTCTTTTGCGGTTTTAGCTAGGATTGTTGTGTCGTCAGCATATAATAATGTGAATATTTTTAGTAGATCTGCGTTGTTATCGTTGCTGATAGTTAAGCTACTTGCACCTTTTAGTTCTAAATAAGAATCTAAGTCATTAATAAACATAGAAAATAATAGAGGGCTCAGATGTTCTCCCTCTCTTAGTCCTGCTTCGCAGTTAAATAACGGTGACAGGTTTGTATTTAATTTTACTGTCGATTTAATATCTCTATATAACCCCTGTATACATTTAAGGAAAATTCCATCTATGCCTATATCTAACATTTTCGCCCAGAGTAATTTTCTTTTAATAGACGGGAAAGCTCTTTTTAGATCAATGAATGCACAGAACAGTTTGTCACCTTTATTTTTTATTAAAAAGCTCAGCGCATATAGTATAAATGATGCTTCCGTTGTGGAATAACCTTCTCTAAAACCCATTTGATTCTCGTTTAATAAGTTGTGCTCTTCAAGGAACATCTCCATTCGTACATTAAGAATGGATGAGAATAGTTTACCTAAGCATGATAATAAGGTAATTGGTCTAAAGTTTTCGGGCTTTGCCTTGCTGCCTTTATTTTTATATATTGGACATATCATCCCTAGTGACCAGCTTTCGGGGAAAATTCCATCTTTTAGGATAACATTGAATAATTTTACGTATGTGGGTATCATTATAACCTTTGTGCATTTTATATATTCATTATAAATTTTATCGTGTCCGCAGCTTTTATTATTACTTGTTTTATTGATGGCTGATAACACTTCATTATATGTTATTTCACCATTAAGTCTTGTCGTATCTAAGTTAGGTGCGGTTAAATTGGTTTTTATTGGGTTCATGCAGCAGTTGTCTGTCGTTTCGTTTTGGGATTTGAAAAAATGGAACAATTCGTCAATACTAATGTCATTATAATCTTCTTTTCTGTTTTTGTCCTTTAGGATACGCCAGTACTCTTTTGGATTCTTTCCTTTCAGATTTTTTATTTTATTTCTCATTTTGTTTTCATATTTATTTATAGCGGTGTTCATTTCACGCTTGTAGTTTTTACTGTGTGTTTTTAAACTTTCAAGTGAGCCTTTGGTTTTAAGGGTACTATTCATTCTTCTTGCTTTAAGGTATAATCTTCGTTTTTGTCTACATATAAGTGTAAACCAGGGTTTATTTTTTCTTAGGTTATTTTTATCATTAGGGTATCGATTTGTGCCAAATATTTCATTTGCAGAATTTATTAATATTTTATTTATTTCCTCTACTATGTTATTTATTTCTTGTTTTTTGTTTTCAGGGGAGTTACAAAGGTCACTTCTTTCTAGTAATTCGTCTAGTTTCAGATTTATGCTGTTTTTGTTTTGCTTTTCTACCATTTCAAAATAGTTCTTAGATTTAGTTTGCACCCACGGTTTAATGATCTCTACCACTGGTCTATTATTTAGTCGTCTTGACAATGCCCGCAGCCGATCTCCCCAAACTGACACAGGGTACCAGCAGAGCTGGGTAGACCCAGGCCTTAGATTAGGCATAATATATCAATGAAAGGTCCAAACCATTATCAAATCACTCTAAGCTTATAAAGAGTGTGTTAAACCTCGTTACCCATAAACCCCCGCTATATGTTCTAAATTTAAAAATAATAAAGTTGTGTAGCTTTGACCATAAAGACTAAAAACATTATTAAGTAGAAAGTGAAAAGGTGATACAGAATTTTGCACATTTTTAACAAATAAAAAATAGAAGCTAAAAAGACAAAGCGTGTTTAAACTGCATGCCCCTGAACAAGCATTAAAGCTGTCGTTAGGCAAATACTCCGGACATAACTGGACTATCTGTACACCATATTTGGCTATCAGAACTGCTTGTGGGGCTACTCTTGTTTCCCGACACGGCGCGAAGCAAACGATTATGTTTGGCTAGCTTTTAGACTTGATTTCCCGTTGACTATGTGCACGGAGGCCGGCGTGTGAATAGAAACGCTGCAGATTTTAGTTTGTTAACAACAAAAAAATATACAAAAAAATAAAGTAAACAGAAAACAATAGCTAAAGAAATAGAAACAGCAAAAGGAATTTAACATGAAAGGTTCTTTCTAAAAAACTGATTACGCAGTGTAGCACTAAATTGAGTAGCGTTAACATTTTCTATTATTTTTTCTCAACTTTCCATATTCCATTGATCTCTTGTTGGGATTTAGCCACACGACTAACATGCTCAGGGTTAATAAGTTAATATCAAGGGGTTTTAAGTTTTAAGGGATGACTAACCCCGTCTGTAGACCTAAGTTCATCAACTGCTATGGTCTAATGGTGCCAGTAGCTAGTTAAACCGTTTTAGTGGTGGACAAAATCGACAAAATCTGTTTCTGTGGTCCTAATATACCGGAAGATAGTGTGGCCACCGCTCCTACACCTATGCTCATACATCCAATAAAATGAGCAGAAATCTAATCTATGTTAAAACACCATACTATTACATGCTAGACTGTAGCTAACTTTTTAGTTTATTTATTTATTCTGCCATGCAAACTTAGACTGGCTTAGAAGGAGTCTATGTAACACACTCCTGGGCGACAATAAGTGACGATAATAAGGTCAAAAGGTCACTGCGTGATATCAGAATAAATAATACACTACTCTCGCGGGTAACGGTAAAGTAAGTCAATAGATATTACACAACACACAAACACACATATAGATGTGTGCCAAAACACGCAATTTGGAGGCAAAGGGGAAAAAAGAATGTCACATGCACAGAAAAGAAACATACTTATTCTGTACTCTGTGGTCACGTGGGTTTTATAGCAATGTCGCACATCATAATTTATATATTTAGATCTATATTTTCTATCAAAGCATGAAGTATTTTATATAATATATTTTCTATCAAAGCATGAAGTATTTTATATATATTTTCTATCAAAGCATGAAGTATTTTCCAAACGAGTTCCATTTTCCCTCTCAAGTAGACACATTTTGTTTGAATGAGTAAATCTGTCCATCATTCCACCCGTCCACTTGTCTGTCGTTCTGTCTGCCTATATAGGCTGGTCCTGCGGTTAGTACACCAGACTGTCAACAAAACGGCCCGGGTTCTATCCCTGCCGCCGACCAATCCATGCCGCCCTCAAGAGTTTTGGGCCAAGTGGATGTAATAATCTACTATCTAGAAGGAACATCTGTGAACGTATAAGTCAAATCTAATAAGTCATATTGTCATACATAGGTAAATGCAGAAATTGTAAATGCTCTGTTGTCACTATCAAATTGTATTAAATACAAGTTTCACCTGAAATGAGAGATATATATGAAGCAAAGTCAATACTTTTCATTATCTTATCTTTATATTACAGACGCTACTTCTTTAAAGAATATTTTTGCGTCCTGCGTTCATCCGCGGCCCGAGTCTATAGTCTTGCATTTTTATAAATGTTTTTAAATGATGTTAAGTTAGGCCTACTGGTTTTCCTGGTTTGTTTAGGTAACCCATTCCATGCCCGAATGCCACTCGGAATGTCATTGATCAGGGCATAGGCTATGATTGTTTGGCCATCACTTATCCCGGCACATTCTCTACTTTTACCTAAGTTATGTTTCGATTTCCATCACAGAAAACTGGTCACATATTCCAGACCTATAGGAACAAAGTTTTGCTGGTGCTGATTCATGCCTTGAGTCTTGAGACCTTCACAATGATATGAAGACGTACTACCATTAGACTACTTACGTTATATGTTGACATAAATTCAGACATATATTTGTACCATATTTGCGCCCATGCTATATATTGAAATATGTAGGCTACTAAATGCTGGACTGTGTCAAAATGGGATGAAAAGAGGGCTGTGTTCTGAATGTAGTTAGTGAGAATTAATCACAAATTGACTTCTCCTCTAAATATATACTTTCTTTTTTTAACTTTAATACTATTTTGCAAACTCGTCTATTCCACTTTCTTTAAAGTGTTTGTGCTAGTGTGTACTTGTGAAAGAGACTGCTGGGAAAACCATCATTTGAGGTCCCTATAGGTCCGTATAGGACAGGGCACTTGCTGCCTTATACCCCTTGTACTCCCCCGCCCCCTCTCACGTCACCGCCACCGAATAATCCCAAGTATTCTTTTGGAACAAACAAACACGCGAACTAGCAAACAAACAAGTTCGACGCAAGGGGAGGGGGTGGGGGTTTACTCGCTAGCTAGGGCGGGGCGTCAACCGCCTGTGCAGGCATGTGTTATCGCCATGTTGATGTGTTTGGTGTGTGGGTGTGTGCGTGCTGGAATGAAATAAACAATCCAACAGCTGGAAGGGAGGAGACGATTGTTCCTTTTTGTTTTTCTCTCCCTCTTCTTCTACTTCAGGGAGGAGTAGTTGGAAGGCGCAATGGTTCAGTGGGAGGGGGGCGCTACGTAACACCACTGAAATGACAATCACTGAAATAACAAACGGCTCAAGCAGACGTGGCAAACAAGCCAACCGTTTATCGTCTGCATCCGTGAACTAAAGAAGTAGGAATGTAATTTCATCGACATTCATTCCTAAAGTAATGAGAAAAGTACAAGTAGCACACATAATAACAACATTAACAACCCGTCTTATATTTTATATCCATGACTGTAACCAATCCGATAGACATACAGCAGATACACGAAGGTGTCACTTGAATTGTGGGACATTTTATTGTATTATAATAAATAAGTAAGCAGATATGTTCAAAGGCCGTAAAATACCAAAGTAGACTAAGAGGCGGTCGTCGCCAGCGAGTTAAAGGTTGTCGGCCTCAAGTGGACCCGAGTTAGCCAACCCAAGATGGAGACCACTGGAAAATGTGTAATTACTGCTCTATGGCTCATATGAGGGACTCCACAGGATTAAGTCAATAAGTCAACACACTGTCTAGCGGATATTATGACCAACATATCAACATCGATGTCTTCGTCAGCTACTTGTATGAAATAAATAACGAAAAAAAACACACATTCAAATACAATTTGTAAATAGATATAAATAGATTCCTGGAAGATTCCGACATCGTTCTGTTCGATATCTTATTTTTATGTCTAAATATTTTTTCACTGCTGAATGACTATATAACCGAGCATTGTGCTTTTTACACTATCCTGTAATCATTATTATAAGAGCCACAAAATGTATGTAGGCTCACATGTAATAGGAAACCATATATCCCTTTTTTTGTTTGAATAGAACCACACGAATACAAATCACCAATAAAAAGCCCAGTGAATAGCGAAGATAAAGAATAAATTTAGACCTACTCACGCCCATATCATAAGTCGTCAATTCATAAGTCGTCAATTCATAAGTCGTCAATTCATAAGTCGTCAATTCATAAGTCGTCAATTCATAAGTCGTCAATTCATAAGTCGTCAATTCATAAGTCGTCAATTCATAAGTCGTCAATTCATAAGTCGTCAATTCATAAGTCGTCAATTCATAAGTCGTCAATTCATAAGTCGTCAATTCATAAGTCGTCAATTCATAAGTCGTCAATTCATAAGTCGTCAATTCATAAGTCGTCAATTCATAAGTCGTCAATTCATAAGTCGTCAATTCATAAGTCGTCAATTCATAAGTCGTCAATTCATAAGTCGTCAATTCATAAGTCGTCAATTCATAAGTCGTCAATTCATAAGTCGTCAATTCATAAGTCGTCAATTCATAAGTCGTCAATTTCATAAGTCGTCAATTCATAAGTCATCAATTCATAAGTCGTCAATTCATAAGTCGTCAATTCATAAGTCGTCAATTCATAAGTCGTCAATTTCATAAGTCGTCAATTCATAAGTCGTCAATTCATAAGTCGTCAATTCATAAGTCGTCAATTCATAAGTCGTCAATTCATAAGTCGTCAATTCATAAGTCGTCAATTCATAAGTCGTCAATTCATAAGTCGTCAATTCATAAGTCGTCAATTCATAAGTCGTCAATTCATAAGTCGTCAATTCATAAGTCGTCAATTCATAAGTCGTCAATTCATAAGTCGTCAATTCATAAGTCGTCAATTCATAAGTCGTCAATTCATAAGTCGTCAATTCATAAGTCGTCAATTCATAAGTCGTCAATTCATAAGTCGTCAATTCATAAGTCGTCAATTCATAAGTCGTCAATTCATAAGTCGTCAATTCATAAGTCGTCAATTCATAAGTCGTCAATTCATAAGTCGTCAATTCATAAGTCGTCAATTCATAAGTCGTCAATTCATAAGTCGTCAATTCATAAGTCGTCAATTCATAAGTCGTCAATTCATAAGTCGTCAATTCATAAGTCGTCAATTCATAAGTCGTCAATTCATAAGTCGTCAATTCATAAGTCGTCAATTCATAAGTCGTCAATTCATAAGTCGTCAATTCATAAGTCGTCAATTCATAAGTCGTCAATTCATAAGTCGTCAATTCATAAGTCGTCAATTCATAAGTCGTCAATTCATAAGTCGTCAATTCATAAGTCGTCAATTCATAAGTCGTCAATTCATAAGTCGTCAATTCATAAGTCGTCAATTCATAAGTCGTCAATTCATAAGTCGTCAATTCATAAGTCGTCAATTCATAAGTCGTCAATTCATAAGTCGTCAATTCATAAGTCGTCAATTCATAAGTCGTCAATTCATAAGTCGTCAATTCATAAGTCGTCAATTCATAAGTCGTCAATTCATAAGTCGTCAATTCATAAGTCGTCAATTCATAAGTCGTCAATTCATAAGTCGTCAATTCATAAGTCGTCAATTCATAAGTCGTCAATTCATAAGTCGTCAATTCATAAGTCGTCAATTCATAAGTCGTCAATTCATAAGTCGTCAATTCATAAGTCGTCAATTCATAAGTCGTCAATTCATAAGTCGTCAATTCATAAGTCGTCAATTCATAAGTCGTCAATTCATAAGTCGTCAATTCATAAGTCGTCAATTCATAAGTCGTCAATTCATAAGTCGTCAATTCATAAGTCGTCAATTCATAAGTCGTCAATTCATAAGTCGTCAATTCATAAGTCGTCAATTCATAAGTCGTCAATTCATAAGTCGTCAATTCATAAGTCGTCAATTCATAAGTCGTCAATTCATAAGTCGTCAATTCATAAGTCGTCAATTCATAAGTCGTCAATTCATAAGTCGTCAATTCATAAGTCGTCAATTCATAAGTCGTCAATTCATAAGTCGTCAATTCATAAGTCGTCAATTCATAAGTCGTCAATTCATAAGTCGTCAATTCATAAGTCGTCAATTCATAAGTCGTCAATTCATAAGTCGTCAATTCATAAGTCGTCAATTCATAAGTCGTCAATTCATAAGTCGTCAATTCATAAGTCGTCAATTCATAAGTCGTCAATTCATAAGTCGTCAATTCATAAGTCGTCAATTCATAAGTCGTCAATTCATAAGTCGTCAATTCATAAGTCGTCAATTCATAAGTCGTCAATTCATAAGTCGTCAATTCATAAGTCGTCAATTCATAAGTCGTCAATTCATAAGTCGTCAATTCATAAGTCGTCAATTCATAAGTCGTCAATTCATAAGTCGTCAATTCATAAGTCGTCAATTCATAAGTCGTCAATTCATAAGTCGTCAATTCATAAGTCGTCAATTCATAAGTCGTCAATTCATAAGTCGTCAATTCATAAGTCGTCAATTCATAAGTCGTCAATTCATAAGTCGTCAATTCATAAGTCGTCAATTCATAAGTCGTCAATTCATAAGTCGTCAATTCATAAGTCGTCAATTCATAAGTCGTCAATTCATAAGTCGTCAATTCATAAGTCGTCAATTCATAAGTCGTCAATTCATAAGTCGTCAATTCATAAGTCGTCAATTCATAAGTCGTCAATTCATAAGTCGTCAATTCATAAGTCGTCAATTCATAAGTCGTCAATTCATAAGTCGTCAATTCATAAGTCGTCAATTCATAAGTCGTCAATTCATAAGTCGTCAATTCATAAGTCGTCAATTCATAAGTCGTCAATTCATAAGTCGTCAATTCATAAGTCGTCAATTCATAAGTCGTCAATTCATAAGTCGTCAATTCATAAGTCGTCAATTCATAAGTCGTCAATTCATAAGTCGTCAATTCATAAGTCGTCAATTCATAAGTCGTCAATTCATAAGTCGTCAATTCATAAGTCGTCAACTTGTCCTATGCTAAGTTCAGTTAGAATCGCAATGCATATACCAGCCAAAGAGAACTGCGTGCTCAAATCCTAATAACATGTTGCGCATTAAATAAACAACATTATAGATTTGTATACTTAAAACGAAAATTGGTTTACGGAGCTAAGTTTGAAATGTGTCCCCAACCACTCCTACCCCCCAAACCTTTTTTAGCTACTGACAATAACTGGGTTCGCCACACATTCATGTGTATATTTTCTTGTCCTTATATAGCCTACCAAAAGTTCTGTATTAGTCAATAGCTAAAACAAAATTCCCACGTTGTCTGTTTACAAATGTCATGGACCAGAAAGCAACACATGTATTATATCCAACTTTTATAGAAAATGTGAACTTGGAAAAAAAAATATTCTAGAGTGAGGGAGGGAATGGAGGTGATATTTGTAAGGGAGAACATTTGCTTGTGTTATGAAACTAAATATATTTGTAGGGGAGAACATTTGCTTGTGTTATGAAACTAAACATGTATAGTCTTAACCCTTACAGTCCCAGGCGCGTATATAGCGGAACTGAAGGCAGCATAGATAGAAGTAGGTCGGTGCAGGAAGGGTTAATTCTTTCTTCCTTTTTTTTTTTTTATTCTTCTTTGAACATTGACGCGTCGGAAGTCGGAACAACATTTGCATTCAAGGTGACGCAAGCATTTTTAAACATAATACCGAACATAATATACGTTGCAGACACTCCTTGTGGACATAAGATTTTTGCAACCTAAGATCATCACTGGTTTTAATTATAGTCTGGCGTTTTTTATGAAGGTTTTAAGTGATGATACATGTTTTAGAAACCAGTTTGGGGAACCCATTACTCTGTGTTTGCAATGTTATTATATAATTATTATTAAATTAGTGTCATGGTTAGTCCAGGTTAGTGTCATGTTTATTTAAGGTCAATGTAATGATTAGTTCAGATCAGGGTAATGTATTAGTTCAGTACAGTGTAAAGATTTGTCTGGTTTATTGCAATTGCCATTTTCTTTTAAACAAATTACCATTGACCACGAAGTGGTTGAAGAGGGCTTTACACGTATATCAATATACCCAACAAGTAGGGATCGCAACGAAATAAGCTAATCCAGAGGTCGGCAACCTTTTGATAATAGTGTGCCAAAGTAGGATTTCTAATTCATACAGTGTGCCAACGGCCTTAAAGTCTATCTGCGCCATCAATCAATTTCTGGTCGAAGAGACTTGACTTCATTATTGTGGGTCTTCCGCGTGCCAATGAAAATTGCTTCGCGTGCCAAGGACGTAGGTTGTCGACCCCTGGGCTAGTCCATGCAACACATTGTTTTTAGAAATTCCTTACATCTATTCGACCATTTAAAATTTTATAAAATATAAAAGTCACATCTTCACTTAAAACGGAACAAAAAAAAATATGAATCTATTGTATAAGATAACTTGATAAAAATATCACGACGCGTTATCTTACTGATATAGTGCAAAGGTATTGCGTGGTTATCACATGGTACTCCAGTGATACAGCAATACACAAGGAAAGGTGTGTATGTGTCCGAATGTATGTCAGTACAGACTTGTGTTTTAACTTTTAACCAAGAAAAGTTCCGGGCATGGATTATTTGAAACACGCTCAGTTCTAAATGTTCAGAAAGTAAGTAAACTAAGCTTATGTCCCGTCAGACCAATTACAAGTTTCCTTGGCCCATTGAGTATTAGGTGATTGTGTGGCCAGTAAAATGTCCGACCGCTTTTACTTTTGTTCTCAATTAATTTGAGGCACCCATTAGAGCTGGGTAGACTCATGGGCACTAGAGAGACTTAGGGCAATCTTAGCCTTGACCTTTAATGGGACCCGGTTGCCGAGCGGCAGCGCGTTCAACTGGCTTACCCGAGGTTCTGGGTTCGAAACCTGGTGTAAATCAAAGCAGGCATTATAGTTTTTGATCTAATATTTTTAAATCTCTTATGTGTAGCGACCGTGGATATTGACAGTGACTTGATTGACAGAGTAGAAAGCTTGATATTTTATTACAGCGGATTTGGTTAATATCTAATCAGTTCGTTTCGTTGTGCATGGCAAACACAACTTTTCAGCTCTAAAAATAGAGCAAGTAGCTATAGTCCTTCTTATTATAGTCTTTGAATGATAAATAAAATAAAATCTCCAAGTTTACAAAACATTACATTTTAATTACCTTCCTCCTTGTTCTTTTTATTTAGAATCGGCGTATTTCAGAGGCGGAGAGAGTTGGAGTGTGGTAGGGGATGGGGGAGAATCGAAACTCGAGACAGCATGCGTGCAAAAAACACATTTGTATGTACAAGATACCTGAGAGATGCATCTTCCTGTTAACCTAGTTCTTCGCGGTCACTGTGGTCTGAAAAAAAAAGACAGATTGGGGGGGGGGGGGGCCTTTTAAATCTATCCTTTGACAGCCAAGTTTGTATAGCATCATCCCAAGCCTGATATTGTCTGCTGCTCATATTCTGAGAAATATCTTCATGGTTAAACCTAATTGGCTATCAAGAAACACCTTTCAGGTATCATTATATATAATAATAATAATAATGAGGCTTATATAGCGCATATCCCGATGAGGACAGATCTATGCGATGACAACAGTTACAGACATAGTACAAACAACGAAGAAATATACACATAGTACACTGCATTGTATCAATAGTAATCTAACCATACTAGACAATTGAATTGTCTTGCCTAAACCGACCATTTTGATTTAGGTTTCACCTGAATGGTCTTTTGCCCCCCCCCCCTCTCTTTTGCCATTCCCTTCCCAAACAGAATCAAATGTCGATCAATTATTATTGTTTAATGCATGATCAGTGTGCCCCCCCCCCCCCACACTTCCCGCTTTCCCTCGCACTCTTTGTTTTGATTGACGATTGTTGTCTGTCAACTGGACATGCGCAAAAATAGGCCAAGTTCAAGGATTATCGTATTATTGATGTGTTTTTGTATATATATATATATAGAACTAGACCTTAATATTTGCCAAAATGTAATTTTTCTACAATATTTTTATTCTCTATTTCTTTTATTATTATTTTTTGAAAACTATCTAGCAAGAACAAGCTGTCCCATCTCTTGAAAACATTCAGTCGTTCTATCTCGTTCTTCCTATCTCTCTATCTTTTGCATATCCTCTCTACCAAACTCTCGTAATCCCTTCTCTCTCTCTCTCTCTCTCTCTCTCTATCAATACTTCTCTCTTACACATTCATTTCACTTAGATCTTCTCTTTTCTGTTTATCTCTATAAACGCTTTATTTCGCTTTGTCATAATTTTTCTTTTAATCGTTCCACAATTCTTTCATGCGGCACGTGACAGCGTGGCAGAGCGTTCGGTTAGCGTACCGACGGTCTTAGATTCGAATCCTAGTAACGGCTGAAAACTTTTTTCCGGATCAGGGGGGAGTTCCTAAGTCCAACAGCTCGAATGATATTAGTGCAAAGTAAAAGCGACTGGGTATTGTGATGGCCACGCATTCCCCTAGTATGCCGTGGCATATATGCTCTATGGATCCATTTGGTCCGACGGGATTACTTTGTCTAAAAAAAGAATTATTTCTCATATTCTTTTACGCACTACGCCCCTCTCCGTTCGGTGGCTTAGCTAGGGGAGGGGGAGGGGGGGTCCGAATTCGAAAGCCCCCCCCCCCGGGCTGCATTTGGGATGCCCCCAAATGAGTGTCCGAATTTGTTTTTCTCATGTCATCATGTCGTATGTAAAAATGCAGGGGCCCCTAAAGAGGCCAAGGCCCCCCCCCCCCCGGCCTCCAAATCCTTAGCACCGGCACTGTCTCCGTTCCTTCTTCATATTCTTTCTCACTTAATCTGTCGACCTTGTACTTTCTATCTCATAATCTTTTTATCTCCCTTATTCCCCAATTCTCTTTTAATCCCACGTCCACACACTCTTTCTCATGGACTAAAAACACAAAGAAACAATCACACAATCACGTTGTGCCTAGACAAACAAAACAGTTAATTGTCTGGACCCAAAGATTCATTCCATAAAGATAATTATAACAAGAGTGATTATTTAATTTTTGTTCTGTAGATTTCCAGAACTTTCCACTCAATGACAATTGTTGTTATCACCAACACCCTCCATACTCTGTCCCTTCTCTGCTGACGTGTAAACATTCATTAACCCATTGGCGTAGCAGGTGCAACAGTGAATGCAGATCAACCAAAAATGTTCTTTGTAGTTGAGAAGTAAACTAATTATCGCTAATTCCTGGTATGTATCCGTAATTAATGTAACGTATCCCGTCGGACCAAATTGATTCATGAGGTCGATGAAGCAACGTTTACCAGATTCTGTGGTCACGGCATACTAGGGGATTGTGTGGCCAGCAAAATGTCAAGCCGCCTTAACTTTACCCCAACTAATGTCAGGTACCCATCAGAGCTGGGTAGACTTAGGGACACCCACGAGGCACGAGAACAAATCCTAGCCCTCACCAGGATTTGAACCCAGGATCTTTAGGTACGCCAGACGAATGCCTCGTCCACCGTGCCCGAAATCCTGGTATACAACTGATGAATGTTAATACGTAATTAATATAACAACAAACAAACTCGTTTTATAGATAAAATATTGATTTAAACAAGGAACGATACCAACATCAGTAAACTAAAACAATGATTAAATACAGGACGATACTGAAAAACAATACGAGTAAGTGGGTCTTTTGACATTAGACTAGTCGTCTTCTTCTTCCACTAACGAGATCAGGGGTCGGCAACCTACGCAACGTGTGTCAGACCTGGCACGCAGAGTGATTTTTAATGGCACGCGGAAGGCCCCCAAAGAAAGGCATTTCAAGTCTCATCCTTTAGAAATTGAGTACCAGAGCAGGGTGACTTTTAAGCTGTTGGCACGCCGAATGAATTAGAAATCCTTATTGAGCACTCTATAATGAAAAGGTTGACAACCCCTGAACTAGACTGCCGAGAAGATTACTCTCTTGCAGCTCATAGATTCTGTCATGTTTCGATCTAAGGCGCGTTGAGTCCTGTCTTAGTTGATGAGAGGAATGTGAAAGGTCTTTCTCAAGTGTTTCAGCTCTGCTGGACATTTAAGAACAAAATAGGGCACTGTTTAATGTGGTAGAATGGCGTGTCTAACAGAGTAGGGTTCGGTGTCTTTAAAATACCAGTTAAGTTACTATTCTACTCTTAGATGACATTAGCTGGTTTGATCTTTGCGAGAAAAAGGTTAATTTTATCTTGTTATCCCTGACACTGCGCGATCTCATTTCGCTTTTTTCCAAAATGTCTATGCGTGCGTATAAAGTACAATGTTAGCCATAATATATAGGCACATAAAATGTTGATACATATTATAAAAATCCGTTCAAACATTAACTTTTTGAATCATATATATTTACTTCCCTTTTGTAGCACTTTTGACCCACTACCTGTCATTCTATCGAACTGAGACTTGGCACATAGACTAGTTGGCGATACCGATACCTTCTATTAACTTATCGAGTTTTCAGGTCCACCCGAACTCACCCCAAAAAATCAGTTAGTCACTTTTTTTTTTCAAGGGAAGTAATAAAGAAAATAGCTTTGGTATAAACTTCCAAAATTTTAACAACAACTAAAAAAAAATTAAAAAAAAAAGCAACAACAAAAAAAAACAACAACAAACAAAACAAGCAACAACAACATGGAAACAAATAGCATCTAAAGAATACGCAACACTTCTTTTGTAGGGTTTGTTTATTAAAGAAGATAATTGGCACATGTACAACATTCCAATGCATAGTAAATAAAACACACACATTTCTAAATATAATATAGTGTATAGGTATACTACATATTATATTACGCCATTCCTAGACTGTGATTGTTTCAAGATTTATTAATGTTATTGAGCACTTTACGTCATCAAAACAACAACAACTGCACCCCTCCCCGCCCCCAGACAGGTCATTCATTTTGTCTTGTGCCTATTATCTCTGAATCAATATCCATGACAATGAAATTGACCTTGCTGACACCAGGTCGTACTGGCCCCCATCCATCATGGATCTAATCATCTTGTCCATTCATTGATTTCCAGAACCCCGTGTCTTTTATAGCTTTAGATTATTATTATTCTTTGAAACCTTTCATTATGTTTACTTCAATTAACAACAAGTTTCATTGTTACCAGATTTCGTGTTTTTTATTCTGACTACTGAATACATTTTCTTTTAAAGTGAGGTCAGATTTCAAAAACAATTTAAAGTTAATTATAATTATTGTTTAAGCTTAAGCGATAGTTTCTTTTCTCTCGTGTGTTTCACGTTTGTAAATTCATTTATAACGGAAGTTAAATATATATTTTTTTAAATGTGTTACATTTGCAATTTGTAGGCCTATTGTTTAGAGCTCTGATATATTTAAAACAGTTGTATTTGTTTTGGGTGGGGAGATAATAGATAGTTAGAGAAATGAGAGAGAGTAAATAACATATCTCAATAAATTTTTGGGTGTGTCGGTTTAAAGTTTGGATTGCAGACATTTGAAGCAGTTTGGGCTGCAGAAGTTTTTAAAAGTTTGGGATGTAGACGATTTTAAAAATCGGGGCTGTAAACAAATAAAAAAGGGCTGCATACGATTTTGATAATTTGGGCAACAGACGATTTTGAAAGGTTGAATTTGAGTCACATTTAATGCAGATAAGATTTCTCTAGAAAAACAATAAAACAACGAACAAAAAAACAACAACGAACAAACCAAACAATAAAAATAAAAACGAAGCACCATGAGACGGAGGCAAGCACTCTGAATAATGACATAATCATTCCACGGCCAAGCTGACTGCAGCTATCACATTTCAGTCTCCTGATGTGTCGCGGCTCATCATTTCAGCCATTCTCGTTCACGCCTTTTTTTTTTTAAAGGTCTTAGTTGCAGAGGTCCTCGGCAATATGATGGAGGAAGTGGAAATGGGGCGGAAAAGGGAAGAAGGGTTGGTGGCACGAACAACATGTGATAATTTGATTTTTGTGTTCTCTTTTTTTTTTTTGGAGACCTACATGACATTATAGTGTCGTTGTCAACATAATTGTTGCTTTTGTTTTAACATAATAGAAGGGCTGTTGATAAGCGAAGCGTCTGAATTTCTGTGACATTTAGATTAAAAAAAGCCAACAAAAAAAATATTTGCATTTATGCTCAGAGGCGTCACATAATATTACGCTATCCCGCTATCATGTCGTAAAAAAATTCGCAGAGCGATTAAAAATGGCTCGAGAGAGACCTCCAAGAGGTGTTTCTTGTTGAATTTTTGTTTCCGGTATTGAATGAGCACTTAAACTGTTAAACCACTGGAATGGATTTGAATTTGAAACTTGACATATCTTTCAGTGAATTCAATTTCATAACACCTAACTACATTTAGTTCCCCAATGTAGACATATATTTAGATAGATAGATGGGCTTTTTTTCAGAAGTACACTGAAGCACTCAAAGCGGAGTCTTATAAACGAAGGCAAGACTTTCAAATTCATGGACAAGTTTTCATACCACATCAAGCCTGACTGGATTTATCCAACTACAACCTTCTTAGATGTGGATGTTTTTTTAAGTGTAGAGATTGACCATTTTAAACTGCAGCAAGCTGAACAAAAAAATTAATGTGCATTAAAACCCTAGATTTGTATAAAGATATAATAATTAAAAAGTAATGTTATTTCTATTTGACATCACTATCACTATAGAATCAAATTTAAAAACTTGATATTAATAGAAGGGAGATATTTAACCCGTTTTCTTTGCGCTAATATGTCTAATATTTTTCATATTTTTTTAAATAAAAGAACAAACGGCTTACAATTTATAATTTGAAAATTATCAAGCTGTAAAAGATAGTCGAAAATAAATGTTATAAATATTATATGACTAAAGAATTTATATGTACATTTGTAAACATTACATTAACTACCAAGTCTGTATGATCATTACGTAATTATTCCGCTTAACAATAGTATCCATGTCCCGTACAGAAAGATTTACCATTAAAAAGAATATCTCCCAGTAAAGCTGAGATCAAAATACAATTAATGTAGAGTAAGTATTAGAACTATATCTGAACAACTAAATGATTATTTTTTAGACAATAATTAACCATTAATGTGAAAGCCTAGTTTGGCACACTATGAGCAAAAGGTTGCCAACCCTTGCTCTAGACTAGAAATAGCAATTTAATGTGCACTTTAAAATCATTTCTTTAGACTGTCTTTGATTCGATGACTTTACTTTTAGCCCATAATTGACGTATTGATTTTCTATACTGGCAATGGTAATACTTTATACTAGACGTAAACATATTTACGTGATTCTGAATTGTACAAGTTTCACAGAAAGTATTCTTGGCTTCCGGGTTTTTACGGACGTGTCCTAGTTTTTGTACTGCAGTCCCGCGGTTCGCCAGGGCGGTCGCACTTTTTCTTGGTTTCAGATTTTCGACTAATGAGGTCCTCCCCCTTCCATTCCTGTAGCACTCTTCTCCACTGTTCTCTCTGAAAATCTTAGAGTAACATTGGTAACATGTAACATCTTTTTACAACAAGGGACGTTAAACATGAGCAACATTTTCTGGTTATTATCTTTCCCTGGGGGTTCTGACTCTAAACCGAGACTCCGAGGCGAGTTAATTGACGACGAGTGGAATTATAATTTAGCCAATTATTTGGCACGGGTTACTTCCTATATCTTAGAATGAAAAAAAAAAAAAAAGAATATTTTTTCAAAGAATATTAGTGTTCTAGGTTGACTAGGTTGACATATTTTTCTGTGTATGAAACTTGATGACGCAATTCACGTAGATGCTGTAACAAATGTTGACATGTCTGTCCATTGTTAACACATTTTGAAGGTTCAGTTTCTTTTTACCTCAATGTTCTAGTATTTGCTTTTGATGTCCTAGTTTTTTACCCTTCATTTTCTAGTTGATTTTCCAGCTTGACAATCCTGGACAAATAAACGTTATGTAGAAAGATCCTCTAAGTAGCCTATATCAGTCATCTGTTGTGCATCTGTATTGTATATCAGTCATCTGTTAGTATTGTATATCTGTCATCTGTATTGTATATAAGTCATCTGTATTGTATATCAGCCATCTGTAGGCGCCTATTTTATATAAGTCATCTGTATTGTATATAAGTCATCTGTATTGTATATCAGCCATCAGTAGGTGCATATTTTATATAAGTCATCTGTATTGTATATAAGTCATCTGTATTGTATATCAGCCATCTGTAGGCGCCTATTTTATATAAGTCATCTGTATTGTATATAAGTCATCTGTATTGTATATCAGCCATCAGTAGGTGCATATTTTATATAAGTCATCTGTATTGTATATAAGTCATCTGTATTGTATATCAGCCATCTGTATTGTATATAAGTCATCTGTATTGTATATCAGCCATCTGTAGGTCCCTATTGTATATCAGTCATCTGTATTGTATATCTGTTATCTGTATTGTATATCAGTCATCTGTATTGTATATAAGTCATCTGTATTGTATATCAGCCATCGGCAGGCGCCTATTTTATATAAGTCATCTGTATTGTATATAAGTCATCTGTATTGTATATCAGCCATCTGTAGGCGCCTATTTTATATAAGTCATCTGTATTGTATATAAGTCATCTGTATTGTATATAAGTCATCTGTATTTTATATCAGCCATTTGTAGTCCCCTATTGTATATCAGTCATCTGTATTGTATATCAGTCATCTGTATTGTATATCAGTCACCTGTATTGTATATAAGTCATCTGTATTGTATATAAGTCATCTGTATTGTATATAAGTCATCTGTATTGTATAAAAGTCATCTGTATCGTATATGAGTCAGCCTGTTTTTCAATATTAGTCCTCCGTTGTGTAATATCAGTCATATGTAGTCTATATAATGGTCGTTTGTTGTTTATATCAGTCATCTGTTGTGTATATCCGCTGTGTAGGTCATATGCAAGTCATCTAGTCAAACAGTATCTATACAATATAGTGTTGGAAGTGGGTGAGACTGCTGGGGAGCGAGGGGCCCCGTTTTGCGAGCGCCCGCTTCTTCAACGCGGAAACTTGTACAGTTTGTCACAAATCCTTCCCTTACCTGACACGTACACGATCTGTCAGCGCGACACGTATGTATTGCGACAATCACTGCCCTGGACATTGGACGGAAACTGGACATAAAAAAACATCAACAACCAAGAACATTCGTTGAGAAAGGTGTTGGTTGTTGGAGTCATTTAGAATTTGGGGATTTTTGTGAGTAAAGGCTGAAGATCGGTGACCAATAAATGTGTTGCTGTAAGAATGTTTTTTATGTTCATGTTTTTGTAGAGGCTCTTTGTGTTGTAGAAGCTTCCTTAATGAAAATGTAAAATGAAGGTGATAGGACATAAAATTGCTAAGTGCGGGAGAAACACGGGGAAATAGAGAGGGAAGAGAGAGAGAGAGAGAGAGAGAGATGGAGTTAAAACCTAGAAAGACGGTAAGAAATACACGTCGATAGAGAAAGAGGGAGATTGAAAGAGAGGGGGAGTCGGCAAATATAGAAAGAGAGAGCATAAAAAAGAGAAAGAGATACATGGAGAGATGGGAAAGGGATCAAGTTCATTGATAAGGGATATAGAGGGAGAGTGGGAGTGACAACAGAAAGGGAAAGGAGAATTAAAGGAGTATACTGTCACAGAGAGAAGATGGGATGGGGAAAAAGTGCACGAGAATGAGAGAGAAAGAAAAGAAGAATGGGTGAGAGAGAGAGAGAGAAAGAAAAAAAAAGAACGAAAGAAAAGAAGAAAAAAATTCATATAGCCTACACGTCGACATACTGCATACCCAGTCCGCCACAATATGTAGGCCTAACCTATACGCCTATGACAATAGCTACATTTGTTACAGCCGTAGGGCTATACATTAAGCTAAAAATAAATCGGACTTGTATATTTTTCCGTTCTGTAAATTTTTCTCTCTTACGCCCATTCTCTACAAAGGCATTCTTATATCTATATAAATTATATACTGCTCCAGCCTACCTTACAGTTAGTTTATCAGTGCGATGGTTTGTTCCGTGAAGACCAGGTCCTGTTAACGGAACGGATGGGGGGGGGGGGGGCGGGGGGGGGGAACCAAGGTTTGTCTGCCCGGACAAGACATCCATTATTCACCGTAGCGTTAAGGCTAGGGTCCTAATTAGCGTTGCGCCCGGCACGAGATGTGCTGATCTAGAATTGTGTGCCTTGTAAAGTTGTTGCGTGGGAAGTGGGGGTGGGTGCGGTGGGGGCGCCCTTGTGGTTCGTTCTTTTAAAGGATGGTGTGTGTCGCTGGGTACCGGTATGTTATTGACCTGCAGTGGCGGATTAAGAGAGAGAAATGTGAGGAGGATGACCTGGATGCAGGTGCCACACCCTTGTACATTCCCACCGAACGTAAAATAAAATGAAATATAAAAAAAGGAAAAATATAACCAAAGGGCCATCACTAAAAGAGACTGGCATAAGCTAGATTGTCCGCCCTTGTTGGTAGTGCTTTAATGCGTATAATATTAAGTGTTTTTATTTTCTTCATTTTACGTTAAAAAACTATTTGCTCATAAAAATTCATTCTTTTGCTAACCCACCTTCTTACTAATATGCAACTGAGTGCTTAAATATCGTCCATCAAATTAAACGGGCCAGCTTGTATTATGGTTTGGGCTCGTTTTACCTCCTTCCATTTTTTTTTTACAATTCACTGTCCACCAATTTTACTGACTCTACATTTTAACTATATTCCTGCCTGGCCTATATAACGACTCCGACCAGTCGCCAATCTTTTCTATTTTTATTTTATTTTCAATTCAAGTAATTTCTATCTTCATACAGTAACAAAACAATTTAAATATAGTCATGTTAAAAACAGGAATATAGATACCCTCTTGTGTGCACAAGGCTGTTTTTTCTTATTCCCCAAAGGTTTAACGTAAAAGAAATAATTTTTAAAGGGGGCTAATCCATACAAACAGCACTGCCGATTAGTTTTTTTCACAGTTACAAACCTTTGATTTATGTTAAAATATTTTTTTTTACCTTCTTTTTCATTTACATTGTTATGGACCTCTATATGATTGACTATTATTACGACTCGTTAAATCGGATTCAATGAATATAGTTGTATCTTTATTAGAAGTCTCTAGATTCTGCTAATCTGTAGCCCAAGCTAGGGGTTCCTTGACTGACAGGTCTATGCAGCAATGTAGTTATATTCGTGATAATTATCTTCAACACCTTTCTCAACAATGATAGATCAAACAACTCCAGTTGTTGAATAAACAATTTTATTTAAATTGTAGACTCAATATAAACGATCAATAAACTTCATCAACTGATGGCAACATAAGTTTCAATAAAATGACATTATATGTACAAGTATTAATATCGCGACTTCACTCTACAAACGTTTAAACTGAACTAACTTTAAGGAGGTCGGGACTTTACAAAGAAAACGATCATCGAAGATTCTACAGGGTCTTAATACGCATTTTAACCTCTTTCTCTATAATTACTACGATCCAGAATTATCCCCCAATTTCCACGGGATTTGAACGAATTATTTTATTTAAACTGCCCTCAGGGCATAAAGGTCAAACCTTGGTCGCTTTGGACTCTGATACGCACTTGTTAAGAGGTCAATGCCTTACTACGTCATTCATTTATGACCGATATTCGTAACATCCCCCCCCCTTCTAAAGCTTTATAATTATTTCCTTTACATTTTAACCATACGAAAAATGTTAATTTTAAGGAATAATTATAAAAGAAAATATTCCGGGAAAAACAATACAGTTCAATTGGCTATCCCAATAATTCAATCGAACTGATAATAATAACCTATAATATATGCAATATAAATTCATCTTATCAAATGGCTTAACTATAGTCATTCAATCATTCAATTTTTAATTCAAAACAATGGACAATTAAATTGTTTATCTAAATCTTGTATACAAGAAAAATACATAATCATTCTTAATAGATATAATATAATACAAGTTAATAACTTCTATTACATGAACATCCCACTGTAATAAAAACTCTCTCGTCCATTTAATTATAAACTAATATCTTTTACATTTGTAATCAAACAACAAAAGAAAAATCACTTAATGTCTATTCAGACACGACTTATTTTTTCATAAGCAGAAAAAAAAACAAACGCTCTTGATGAAAAAAATACTACTAGACCTGACCTAATTACACGTTACAAAAAAATATTATTGCTTCGACAGTATGTTTGTAGGCTGGCTAACACATTAGACAACTGTCTGTGACGCGACACAGAAATTGAGGTCAATTCCGCCTTTCTCTCTCTCTCTCTCTCTCTCTCTCTCTCATTCTCAATTGATTTTAACAATGTTGACATCGCTATGCAAATTTACCTCATCACAGCCTAGGTAAAAAAATATTGCTACGCGATTAAATAGTTATCGTAACTAAATAAGCATTCTTTAACATCTATCATCTCAAAATCAAATTCATTTATTTTATTTTGAGAACATTAAACATAGTCTGTTCACGAATTAAAATAGTTTATAGCAAAAATCATTAAAAATATTTCAATCTTTCATTTTACCATGACCTTTCGACGTCATTATTTTCTTTTTAAAAGAGTTCACATCGTAGCAGTTTTGAATTGAAACATTCTATCTTTCATGCAGACATGGATTTACTTAAAACAAATTGGTTAATTTACTTAATTAACTATCAATCAAAGCAGATTATATTATCTTCATACAATCTTAGTACTACACAGTAAGTACTTATTTTCTTTAGATTACATCAAAGACATTTCAAATACAATATTATTGAAGTAGAAAAGAGTTAAGCTTAGGCTACTATTAATTTTTTTCAGAGCGAAATCAATGTAACAATTTATGTACAAAACAAACTGCTGTTTTGACTGGTGTGGTAAAACATTCCATTTCCAATCTTTTCAGTGGTGTACATTGCTCTTTTCCATTTTCCATAAAGGTTTTATTCATTAGGTTCTAGGTTCTCCTGTTACTTCACAGTGTTCAGGTCTACCCAATCTTTTGCTTTTCAGTACAATTCATTCAATCTATTTTAACTAATACAAAAAAAAAATAGATTAGTTTTACAATCTTGACATGAAATCCTTAATTAATAATACATTTGTTGAACATTGGTATGTCAACATTATAAATTTTCAACCATGAAATTCTCAATCATTCTGGTTTGCAGTGTCAAATCAGTGGCCCATATCCTAAATTTATACAAACAAGGATACAAAGTTTTATTAGTTTCTACTTTTGGTCTGCTTTTCATGTAACAGTATCCTAAAAGTGAAAAATCATATATAATACAATTCTTGGAATTCTTTTTAGTCATAGTTCTGCCTTGCTGCAACTATTTTTACCCTTCATTATCATACATTCAGTGATAATAGAACAAATGAATAAATTCACATAGAAGAAATTTGCATCTTGACTCAGTGCAATATTTCAACAACAGTACATGATAAAATAAATTTCCATAGTACAATCATAAAACATTTCTCAATACTTTAGTGATAGAAAATTCTCTTTTCTTAAAACCATTTACATCTTTATCAATCAGATTATCCTCTCTGCCAAATGTTTCAATTATCATTTCCAGAGATTCTCAAACATATCTTATAATCAGTCCACATTTATAATGTCCTCTGATATAGAAACCAATTCTGCGGATAAAACTGATCTTTTTCTCTTATAGCAATTATTTTAATGCTCAACCTAACAAGTTTGTTTAGAAATATCACACTATAATGATATTTACTCTAACAATACTTTTACTCAGTCCTTTTTCTTCACAAGTAAGGGATTTAGTTTTAAAATAGTAAGTTTGGTAACTAACTATCAGTGAATTTGTCATTCAATTCATCCTGTACTCCAGGCATAAATTTTACAAATAAGAGTAACAATGTTAACAACATCAAGCTTATTCCAATTGTTTTCAGAAGGTAAGGCTTTATCATTTTCAAATGATATAATATATTTGCCTTTCTTTCATCACACAACAATGGCATCTGCATGTAAGCAGTGTACAATTTTTTTCTAACAAACACAGTTATGTCAGACAAAAATTTTATGTACTTATCTAGGTACTTGATCAGCCCAAGGAGATCCAATTCGGTCTGCCATTCCTCTTGAAGTAGTTTGAGTGGTCCTTGGACAGTGGGTCCAAAGATTGGTCCATAGGCTCCTCGACTTTCCGGATGGGATTCAGTTGACATCTCCTGCTCCAGGCATAAGTTTCTTAGGACTGGATTGAAGAGTTCCGGGGCGAAGTTGGTCCTTCGATCTGTCGGTATGGATTGTGGTAACCCATAGCTTTTGGTAGTTTCGGTCCAGCTCTCCGCACTCGTTTCTTCAGTGATGCTCCTCCAATCTTCATCTGTACCGGCAACTGCAGGTTTGCATTGTTGTTTGTTTATGCTGTGGTCTATCTGTTCATAGACATCAGTAGTAGGATTTTCTTTCTCGTCGACAGCTTTCTCATGCAACTGTAGCAACTCTGGGTCTACTTTCTGCTCAGCAATCATCTCTCTTCGTGATGACTTCTTTGATTGTTCATTTCCTTTCGGACAATCTTCAATCATGGAGAAAATAGTAGTATCAAGTTCCACTTCTTCTTCCCCTTTCTTCTCTCGTGGGAGAATTTCTTCTTTCTTTTCCTTTTCTTGTGAGATAGTTTCTTCTTTCTTTTTCTGTGGTGTCATACCATTTATGACATCACCTACAGGATAAAGTTCTTTTTCTTTTCCTGTCTCCACCATAGGACTAGGGTCTGGATTTTCCTTCACAATTAGTTCAGGTCTCACCCTCCCTTTCGCCAAGTCATTTGCTAGGATAACAGATATGCCCTCAACAGGAAGTTTTGATATTACTCCAACTGTCACATATCCTGTCACCAAGTCAGATGCGAGGTATATCCTATGTAGAGGTATTTCTTCTTTCCATTCAAAACCTCTCAATAGGACAGTCTGTCCTGTCAATGTATTCACATTCAATGGTAATACATCTTTAAGCAACAGTGTTAATGATGCTCCTGTGTCTCGTAATATTTTTACGGACTTCAGTGGTCCTTCCTTTTGTAAGGCCACACAACCTTCACTAATGAACGGTTGAAAACTGCACAGGGTCTCTGTGTCAATTTTATTCTTCCCTTGACCATGACTTTCGGGTGTTGTTTCATCTTTCGATGACTTCAGACTCTTGTTCGAGTCAAAAATACTTTGGTCTACTTTTTCGTCTCTGTGGACTTGGACAATTAATCCAATAGTAGCCATTCTGTATTTATAATCAGGATATTTATCCTCATTATCTTCAGTTGTAGATTTCTCTACCTTCTGACTTTTGCTCTCAGGCAAATCCACCCTCAGTGTTTCTGGTTTAGAATAATCTTTCTTCGAATTCAGTTCGTTTGTATTTTCGCTTTCTTGTACCTTTTGTTTTGGTTTATGGCTAGTGCACATTACCACTTTGTTAGGTCTTTTGTCGCTTCGTATACTCCAACAGTCTTCGATGCTATGTCCTGTTCTTTTACAAAAAGTACATTGGACGTTTTTGTTGACAGGTCTTTTATTAACATCATTTTGTTTCACAAAATGCTCTTTTTCACGATGTTGTTGTTGTGTGTTTTCTGCTGGCCGTTGTGGCCTATTAACATTCTTTCCATCAGCTGTCCTATGACACAATGTGTACTGTTCAGCTAAATCAGCAGCCTTATGTGGGTCAGTGATATCACGCTC
The DNA here is from genome assembly GCA_949126835.1 of Anisus vortex. NCBI lineage: Eukaryota > Metazoa > Mollusca > Gastropoda > Planorbidae > Anisus > Anisus vortex. The sequence continues at coordinate 72,201,368 of OX421492.1, forward strand.
GGATAAATACATTCTTATATCCGGCCTCACTTTGTTAATAAAATCCTCTAAGAGAATGATATCTTTCATTTCTTTTAATGTGGAGATATTTCTGGATTTTATCCACTGATCCATTAGCTTTTCTTCTGCTCGAAGGAAGTCTAAGTGTGTTTGGTAAGGGGACATTGTGTACTGACGGAACCTTTTCCGATAACTTTCCGGTATTTGGTTATAGGCTTTAAGTACAGTGTCTTTAATGATTTCATAATCATTTAAATTCTCCTCTTTTAACAATAGAACACAATCTCTTGCCCTTCCCTGAGTAAAAGCTGTTCTTACTAATATTCCCCATTTATCTTCTGGGAACTTAAAATCTCTGCAAGAAATCTCAAAGGTCTGGAAGAAATTAGCTATTTCACTTTCTTTATCAATGTAGGTAGGGACTAGCTTTTTCCATCTGGCCATCTCTACATCACTATGAGATTCTTTTTTAGTAGCTCCTATCTTTGCTAGCTCTATTCTTTCCTGACTTTCTCTTTGACTTTTCTTATCTCTTTCCTGACTTTCTATTTCTAGACGTCTTTGTTCCATCTCCATTTCCATCCGTTTCATTTCTAATTGAAATCGGAACTGTTCTGACATAGATTTCGACGTCTGACCTTCAACTTGATATCCCTCCGCGCTTGATTCTACTTTCAACTTGCCACTCGCAATCAACACATCTTTTATCTGCTGTGTCAACACAGTCCTCGATGGTGTAGTCTCACTAACTTCTATCTTTAAGATCTCAGCGATCTCTTTTAACTTCTTTATGGATAAAGTTTTCAAAACTTCTTCTTCTGGATTTTCAATAAATTCCATTCTTTAGTTAAGAGATTTATAAAGTGGTAAATTTTTCCAACTTACGTTTTTCCAATCGGAAGAATAATTTCAGCGTTCTTAGGCTTGCTCAGTAGGTCACGGCTCCAACACACAACACAACACAACTTGAATATATGCTTCACTATACAACTATATCGGACGAAGACCCCAAACTGTTATGGACCTCTATATGATTGACTATTATTACGACTCGTTAAATCTGATTCAATGAATATAGTTGTATCTTTATTAGAAGTCTCTAGATTCTGCTAATCTGTAGCCCAAGCTAGGGGTTCCTTGACTGACAGGTCTATGCAGCAATGTAGTTATATTCGTGATAATTATCTTCAACACCTTTCTCAACAATGATAGATCAAACAACTCCAGTTGTTGAATAAACAATTTTATTTAAATTGTAGACTCAATATAAACGATCAATAAACTTCATCAACTGATGGCAACATAAGTTTCAATAAAATGACATTATATGTACAAGTATTAATATCGCGACTTCACTCTACAAACGTTTAAACTGAACTAACTTTAAGGAGGTCGGGACTTTACAAAGAAAACGATCATCGAAGATTCTACAGGGTCTTAATACGCATTTTAACCTCTTTCTCTATAATTACTACGATCCAGAATTATCCCCCAATTTCCACGGGATTTGAACGAATTATTTTATTTAAACTGCCCTCAGGGCATAAAGGTCAAACCTTGGTCGCTTTGGACTCTGATACGCACTTGTTAAGAGGTCAATGCCTTACTACGTCATTCATTTATGACCGATATTCGTAACAACATTCATTTTAATTTCTTATCACATTTGCATTTAAATGCAATCGGGTACAAAAGCCGAAAAGTTTGATCTACGGAATTTATTTTTTTTAAACGCAGAGTTGTCTTTTCCTTCCCTATGCCAACCCAAACTAATGTAAGAAACAAGCCCAGCAATGAATTACCAAGATTAAAACCCGACACGACCGATCCCTGCCGCCCTGCAGGAGTTTTGGGCCTAGTGGACGTAATAATCTTTTATCTAGAAGGAACGTCTGTAAAAACGTATAAGTCAAATGGTAATCCAACATTTTGGCGATAATCTACTGCGCACCTAGGGTTGCTAAAATGCATTTAAATATTTTTTTTAAAGATTGCGTTATTAATGTAGTTCTGATGCCTTTTTTGTTTACTGCTGACATTTTATGTACCCAGACCTACACGTATAGGCCTACTACCTCTGTTTTAAAACTTATCTTATGTATATTGTTTTTTCTCTCATCCCGTCAGTAATTCCATGAGTGGGGCGGTGAAGCCAAGGGCGGCCGCCCCGAGCTCCACGCCACCCGCCGCGGCCAAAGAAGGCGTGGTGCAGAACGGGAAGCCGAAGGCGACGCCCCAGCAGAGGTCGACAACCGAGGAGGTCGGCGAGGAGCTGAAAGCTGACCAGGTGGACGGAAGTATTACTCTGGACGTCATCTTGCCCAACGGCCAGAGAACGGATATAATTGTCGATTATAGGTAAAAAAAAACAACAACAACACAAATTTATTAGTTTTCATTAAATTTATTAAACAATAACTAAAGCAAGTTGTTCAAAACTATTTTTTTCTCGCATGTAATACTTGTTGAAACGGACAAAATTCAAGCGGTAGAACGCTGGATCTTCGTTGAGTATGACTTTAGTTTTTAAATCTTCACCGATAAGAGATTTCTGAAAGATTATTTTCTGAATCGTCTCCCGAACCCACCTCAATCATCTCCCACTTTTACGAGATATCTGGAGTTAGGTGAAGAGAAAAATAAAGGCTATGTGTGAGCACATTGTGCAGGCCACACAATCCACCTTATATACGGAAGTGACCCCCCCCCCATTCCAGTTTCAACATATTAACAGTTTTATTTAAATTAGACGTCTAAAAAAAGACACTTCACTATATAGCTTACGTTTTATGTTTATAAATTGCTCACGATACATTTGCCTTTCTTTGCTTGATTGTTGTATAAAATGTCTACACATGTTTTATGATCATTGCATATTATGTTGTCATTAAAACACAATTTTCTTTAGAGCGAAACCCAGATGTATCAGAGTATGAAACTTACAAGTCCATATTTTTTGCGTCATTATTAATTTTATCTGAATACCAAAATAGTATCTCATTCAGAGGTGGAGATCGGGTTTTGAATATGAAGTGGGTAAAAGTTATCTAGATTATATCTTTAAAAATAATAATTAAAAAAAAATACACAAATAAATCCAAACGAAATTTGTTGGGGTGTTGGTGGTGTGTGTGTGGGGGGGGGGGGGGGAGAGAACTGGATTTAGGAAACCAAATCAAAAGTAAATAAGCTACCTTCCCCCCCCCCCCCTTTATCTGATATGCCCTTCACCCTTGAACCTGATCGCCGCCACTGATATACTATTTTGTAAACATTGTATGTGCAGGTAACCCTTGTATAATTTTTTTTTATGGTATCCTAGAGTTACTGTCCTTTGGCCCCTTTTTTTTTTTTTTTTTTTACTTATTGACAGTCTGATAAAAGTATCCCGCATTGTAACGCGGTAAGAAAATATTTAAAAACTAGTCATTTCTTTTAAAATATACTGTAAGTAGGCTACTACATTCTCGAAATATACAACCACTCCATGTTATAAGAGGGTTACCTTCATTTACTATACTATCTTCATTTACTCTAAGATTTTCATTAACTATAAGATCTTTATTATACTTTATATATTTTATGATCTTCATTGACTTTAACCATGATCTGTGCCATGGGCGTACGCTTAAATGTTTTTGCAGGTGGATCATTTTTTTTGTACATGTGCCCGTGTAAAGTAGGCCTTTGTGTGTTATGTGCACAATTCATAGCAAAAAGTACATGGACCTTTCGCAAAAAATATATATTATATGAAAATTTGGGTGGGAAGGAGCAAGCGACCCAACTTTTCCATTTGCCTCTAACCACCCCCACTCTGCGTACGCCCATGACACACCTTTAATTATGTGATCTAATGAATGCCAACCAAAACATTATTTTAAAACATTGTCGAGTGGATCTTGGTTCAGTTCAATATGGGCCACGAACACCGTGTGGAAAATGGTAGGCCTACTGTTATATTGAGCACTTTGTGTTTCGCACAAAGCGTTTGGTCTACAACCTTCATCCCATAGTCTTGTATCGTGTGGATTCAAATAAATTGTATTTTCAATCCCTATAGAAATAGTATTTGCCCTTTTTACACCAGGCAGTATTAGCTTTGGGGCCGTCCATAAAGTACGTCACGCTATTTTTGACCAGTTTTAACCCCCTCCCCCCTCCCTGTCACAAACTGTCACAAATCTCGGACCCCCCCCCCCCCCTAAAGTACGTCACACTTTCGAATTTTTTTTAAAAATTAGCACCTATTTAAAACGTAATCTAAAACACACTTCACTATTAAACAGTACTAAAATATAACAATTTCCACTTAAAAGAACTATCACATTATTAAAATGACTTAAATAGTAGAATAGTTGATTGTCAACAGTTGTCACAGTTAGTCATTGAAGCAGTAACTCAATCTATATTGAATTTGAAAACAGAAATTTCAAAAATCAGTCTAGACAATTATATAATACACATCATTTATCTGCTGCTTTTTAGATAATCTTTCGATTATGCAATCTTTTTACACAGGATAAGAAGTAGAAATTAGCGAAACTTGACCTCACCCAGTGATTAAGTAATAAAAAGGAAACAACAAAAAATTGACTAAAAAAGACTGGATTGACAAATTATGTGCTATTAGCTATATTGAATCTGTTTATTATGGAACTGTGAATTATGTTTAATTAAAAAATATCACTGGACATCATCCATCCATGGTGAAGTGACTGGCATTAATCTTTCACCATTATCGTTTCCTTGAAGGATAATTGCAGACAGATAAACTTCATCCTCATCTAGCCCCTCAACATCCTCTGAATGTGCATTTTTTCTTCTGGCAATAACTGCTATGAGTTCTCTTTTGCCTTCTAGCAGCGATTCTCAAAGGACGGATGCGCTTTATCTGAGTTGATTGTGGAACAGTTTGGGTTGGCACATTCTCCTGAGCCCGAGCTCTGTGTTGTCCTGCACGTGTTTTTAACATTGTTTGTGAGGTAAAGTATAAGTGATATACTTTGCCAATTTGATCAAGTAAGCTAGTCTGCAAAGATGGACAATAAATATCATATGGTTGTACTTTGAAAACTCCTGTTGATCTCAACATAATGTCATCAAATTTGAGAGTTTGTGCCACAAACAATGACGGAAATTTATGAGAATCTTCATCTGCTCTTTCTGACGCTTTGAGTCCATCAGTTGTTTAATTGATTGGGATTGGAGGAGGAGACAATCTCAAAGGTAAAACGTTGAATGATGAGCTTCGCCCAGTGACATAATTATGCAGTGGACAACATAGAAATAATAATACTTCCGCCATAACGAAAGCAAGGCTATAATAAAATAAGGCTTCGCAACAGCAGTCTAGCGCTCCTAGCGAGAGGAATCGTGAACAACATATTCAGGCGATACTCATTTCATGCTTTTTTGACATAAAACTAATTTAAATGTTTCACAAAATTTGCTATAATTATTTTTAAAGCTATTAAATTCTATTTAAAAAAGAAAATAAATTAGAAATAAAAAATAAATGTGTGACGTCACACATGGCCTGACCCCCCCCTCCCCCCTGTCACAAACTGTCACACTTTCTTACACCCCCTCCCCCCCTCTGGAGCGTGACATACTTTATGGACAGCCCCTTTACTCTCACCCCCCCTCCCGCCTCACTCTCCTCGGTCCGTCTTATTTATAATTTAAATCTCACGTGAAAGTTCATCGTGACATGCACTACAAGTACATTTTGCTGCACGTGAACATATTATACCAGGTTAAGCTTTAAGCCGATTAAGCCTCCCAGTCTCTCCTCCAATATATCGTACGTCTTGCTCGCCACACGTCATCCCCAACCATGGTGGGAGTCTTCTGTTGTGTACAAACACACGTCAGTTACCATAGAGGTGACACATTTATGACAAAACAAAACAAGGCATATGCTGTCTTCGTTGGCCTTTTGTTTATAATATTTATGCATTCACGTTTTTTTTAGACACTATTGTGTTCAGTTACGGCGAAGCATACGTTTTCTTATTTGAGTTCGAATTTCGTCGAAACACATTTACTTTTACAAAAAAAAAATTATTTATAAGCTTACACCAATGATCTATAAGATCTAGACATCTAGATCGCTTTTTACTTTTTATCTATAGGCTATTGTCCAAACATTGTGTACGTCAGAATTAAACAGGAAGTAGGTCTATTCGAATAGATTGATGATTTTTATTAGGTCAGTGGGTCCTATTCTATTGTTCGAGTTTACCTTATAAGTTTTACAGACGTTCCTTCTAGATAGAAGATTATTACGTCCACTAGGCCCAAAACTCTTACAGGGCGACAGGGATCCGTCGGTGACAGGGATAGAACCCGCGGCGTGTCAGTTGGTTTTTGTTTGACAGTCCGGTGAACTAACCGCTGGACCAGCCGGCTTCACAGTTTCTCCAAGCGTATATCACCATATTGCGTTTTTATTGTAAACAAAAAAAAGAAGGATATATATATATATGTATATTCCTCCCAAGTCATCAACAAAAACTTTTGGTTTTTACAATACAATTGTTTTATAATAGAATGATTAGAAAATATGCACCAGCTAACTTTAAATATATAGATAAGTGAAATGCCCCTGGCGGAAGTGTAGAGTATAATGGATTCTAAAGAGGAAGATAAAATCTACATTTACACATTTCTATTTGAAATAAGCGCATATATACAAATTATCTTAAATCTTAATTATTGTTCGATAGTAACAGGAGTTTTTTCTTTCTTTATTCACACGCTTACACACTTTTTTTCCTACTATGTGGACGCCCATGCATGCAACAGTATTGAAACTGGGGGTGAGCTCATTGAGCTATATACAATGAATTTTCTGCCATGTCCCAGATCTGTCACGAAGTAACACAACAACAAAAAAAATCCACCATTGCTAGACTTGTGATCCCGACAACTATGACATTATGATATAATGTGTTCATCGAAAAGACTCTTATTTGACGAATAATAATAACAACAACAACAATTTAAAATGCCACAAACATATATTATTTACACAGACTTCTGTTTCGTCTTCTGTCTTCTAGACCAGGGGTCGACAACCTTTGGATAATAGTGTGCCAAAGCATAAATATAATATCTAATTCATTTAGCATTCAGTGTCACCCTACATTTTTCCTGTAGATGAGGCTTGAATTGCATATTTTGTGTGTCTTCCGCCTGCCATTGAAAATCGCCCTGCGTGCCGTAGATTTCCGACCCCTGTTCTATACCACTGTATATTCCAACCACCCCCAGATCTCTTTTCTCTTGTATCTCAGGGCTGGGAAGCTATAGGCATTTGATAATATCAGTTCATTCTTTTTTTTTTTCAAAACACGTATGGTATCGGTATGTGTACGATTAAATTCGAAAAGTGGTTAGACCTAGACCATAATTTTCTTTTCTAAACGTGTCAATTTTTTTTGCCTGAGAGTCTTGTGATTTCTGTTTGTGGTCCTATGTTGCATGATAATGATGTGTGTATGTTTGTGTGTGTGTATCCACAAGTTTATCTCAAAGCAAGTTGCGAACATCTCGTGACAAGCTGTTGACAGACTGAAGTCTTGCCAACTTTTGTGTGTGTATAATATGTGTGTTTGGGCTTTGTTTTGATTGTCCCCAAAATTCACCCAAGTTAAAAAGCTCGCATGACCCTTGCCGCCACGCACATACACACTTCACTCGTTCTCATTTTTAATGAGACGGGCTACTAATTGTTTGTATATTTCAGGTATACATTTTCCTTATTCCCAAAACAGGGCCCTAAATAATTTCAGATTTTGTACCCTGATTATTTGTTGTAATTTTTATTTTATTTTTTGGATAAACACATATCACAACAGATTCCACAGGGTTCACACGGTTGGAGAACAACTGTTGTTTTTTTTACTCTTGGGAAAGTAAGGAAAAAACTGACTTGTTTTATTCAAGATTGAAAAAACTGTCTATGGTTTAAAAAAGTTGTGAATTTCAACAAATTGGACTAAACAGACTGCAAATAATTTTTTTTTTTTTTTTTTTTTTTTAAGTGAACAACAAAGTCGTTAAATCGAGAAGAAGTTGTTAATAAAACTTCAATCATGTTTTGTTTTCATAAAATAAGTTGATTTACTTAAAAACATCCTGAAACTTTTTGTGTGTGTTATTTTGACTGCCAATAGATCTATACACTGCCAGATAACATAGAAACAATATTACACATATGCTAGTAAAACGTGTTTTGTGACTTGTAAAATGATTTTAAAGTAAGGACCCTGCTCCCATCCAACCTGTAACAAAATTTGAACATTGTAAAATTCCCAAAATACAATTCACTAACTTGTTGCTTTGCCGGTACTGAAAGAAGAGCTCTGGGTAAAACTGCTAGCAGTGTCTCGGATTTGAACCCCCTTGTTGAAGTATTGCTTGCGCAATCTTAAATTCAAACAATGAAATTGATTTACCTGGTTACTTTTACAATGTCAAACATTTTGTCTTCTAAATTTACGGCATAGAACAACTTAAAGATATAGAATATACCGGTCGCCCCAAATCCTCTCTCTCTCCCGACCTCTATTAAATCAGCCGGTGCCCCAAAAGTATAATTTAGACTTTTCCTTCTAAAATTGTCATTATAAAAAATGCAAATATTTTCATATTGAGACACGTTTTAGGATGGTATATTGTATTTAGAAATGTTACTGTTAATTGTAAAAATGTAATTGTGTACATTAAACCAAAGACTATAATGAGATGCATACCGCTTGCTCTATTTTGTTGTTGTTGTTTCTTTCCATGTGCAACCAATAACATTGTATTTAATGACTTCTAAACTTCCCTAAAGACTTCCGCTGTATACAGCTTACGATTTTAATCTTAATTTTTCATTGAGAAAATCATAGCGAATTACTAAACCGGGGGGAAGTCTAAAGGACAGGGTACGATTGGAAATTCCGAAACTATAGGTCTACGTGTTTCAAGTTATCAAATATCAGAAATATCAAAGCAAGCGGTCCATCTTATTATAGTCTTTGATCTTTGGTTCATTATAATTATAACGGCAATGTAACGAAATACGGTACTGTTCATTCTGTTTATAGTCTATGTTCCGATGTAAGTTAATTGCGACAACTGAACACTTTAAATACAGTCTTTGTTGATAAAAGATGTCCAACAAGTAGTTAACTGACCTCCCTTGTTGTGGTAGATCAGGCGGGTAAGGAGTAGGGGCGGTCAGTCAACGTGACACGTGACACCAGGCGACACAAAGGGTATTAGAACACCTTTTGTTTTGTTAGCGAGTTTGCAAGGGACATAATTCACTCTTTTTCTTCCTCGTGTGTTGCAATAAAACAAACAAACAAACAGCACACTAGTTTATGGCGTATTTATGTTGGAGTATATCAAATGCACACCGTTCGTAGGTGTGTTGACGTGTGTTCTTTACGTGATAACAATTGAGTTTCCTGTCTGTTTACGCCGTGGATCGGTCAACGTGTTTTGTTGAGTTTATTTCTGTTGACACTATTGATGGCAACCGCGTTTGGCCTTGATCAGTGACGTGGTCTTAATCGAGATCGATACGTTCGATCGTCACGTTCGATCGTCTATATTATTCTACGGTGGATGTTTAGGTTCGAAGCAAATGTTACTTTTTACTGGTCGTTGTGAAACGTTTTCTCTCACGTACTTGTTTTTCTGTTGATAACTCATGTGTGTTTGAAATTCTGTCCATAGGTATAACCTGAACAGGGGGTCGGCAAAGGGAATCGGCAACCTTCTGATAATAGTGTGTCAAAAGTAGGATTTCTAATTTATTCTGCGTGCCAACAGCCTAAAAGTCATCCTGCTATAACCTTACATTGCCTTTTGGGGGCTCTTCTGCGTGCCGTTCGTGCCAGATCTGGCACGCCTTGCGTAGGTTGCCAAACCCTAGACTTGAATAGGCTATAATTTTAAACAGTTCAAATGCGTTTTGATTATATACATAAGTGCATACACATATTGTAAAAATGAATCACCCCAAAAAAAATGATTGCTGTCTATAGGATGAATGTAGGCTACTGTAATGTAACCTGTTGACTAATTAGAGCTTTAACGGCCTGCTGAAGAAGTAACAAAAAAAGTAAAGTATCCCGTCAAATTGACCCATAGGGCCGAAGCAGCTTTCGCCCGTTTCTGAAAAATTGAGGTTCAAATCTGGTAAATCCGGAATTATTTGCTGTCTTCTTCTTTTTTTTTTTAGTTCGTATATATGTGGAGAAAAGTAAAGGTGCTTGAACCTAATGTTGGTCGCACAATCCCATTGTGTGTCTTGCTTGAATTAATCAGGTTAACATCTAGAAAATAGTTTGTTTTTACAATTTATCATGTCTGTTGTAAAAACAAAACAAATTAAGACTAAATTGTGTACAAATCTTGTATTAAAGAACAACTGAAGAGGGTTTTTTTCTCAAAGAGACGAACGATATTTGGAATAGCCTCACAGTGACGTTTGAGAAAGGAAATAAACAAACAAAACTCGACGCTATAAATCTATATTTAACCATTTTTTTAAAAATAAGAACCGGGAAAAGATTCAAAACACGTGACAAAAGATTCAAAACACGTGACAATATTCATTTTTCCTAGTCGAAATCCTTTCTCTGATGTCACTTTCCTATGTTGCCGGAAATTAAACATCTCAAATGGCTACAAGATTTGGATTTTTCCTCCGAAAAACTAAAATTTAAGTGCAAATATTGAACTAATTACTTGAAAGTTATCTTTGATACTTTGTATAAATGATTTTTATTAACATTCAGATACTGAATACACTATTTACTATCAAAATGAAATGTTAACTCAATTTTGATAAAAAGCTCTTCACTTGGTCTTTAAACACGGGTACACGCACACACACGTACACAAAAAAACACAAACACACAGTCCTCACTGAAAACGCCAACCACCTCCACATATAGACCTATAGGGCCTATGTGTAAAAACTAACATTTTCTCTTGTCCGCAGATTCCTGAATAATATAATTATTGAGCCCCATTCTTGTTTACTTACTTTCAGCCATCTTGCAAACCCATACGAATACATAACACACATATTAGGCGGCGTCCCGAACTTAAGACTTTTGTGCAATAGTGTTGCGTTCAACGCCACTGATAACCATTATCACGAGAAAAGCACTTCCGACCCAAGTAGCAATATTTTAAGCCCTCCTAAATGGTTCAAACCAAAGACTAGAATAGACCGCTTGCTTTAATATTTCTGCTATTTGTTGACTCGAATGACTTCTTTTATGGAATTCCCGATTCCCTTTTGTACTGTACATTTCCGTTTTGTTAAATTGCTATAATTTTCTCAATGTAAAATTAAAATCGGAATTTGTAGGGCCTAGCCGGCCTAGCCTATATACAGCGGAAACCTTTAATGCAAACGTAGGAGCGTAGAAGTAATTTAAGACAGCCTTGTTGGTTGCGCACGGGGAAAAAAAGAACATGTCCATCTTATTATAGTCTTTGTTCAAACCAAATTATTGCAATTATTTTTACTTAAACAATGAGACACAAAACATAACAACGATATAAGTTGTTCTAATTTCAAGCTACAAAATAAACCTTTCATACGCGTGTAACATCGTGCACATAAAAAGCGATTAAAAAAACAATGCAAAGTCGAATTGTGCGAGCCCCCAGAGATAAAGGATTAAATCGATTATTCGTATACACATAAAGTCTATGTAAAAAACAACAACTGTAGGCCACTGTTCAGACAAAACGTGTTGTGTTGTGTCTGTATTGATCGAGTCAACCGATATAATGGAATTAAAACGTCCACTGTATTTAAAATAAACACTCTGGTGTTGAGATTATCTTTTCCGTTCGCTTCTCTAGCAACGAGCCGGTGTGCTAAATTTCGATTCACTTCATCTGAATGGTATTCAATGTCTTATGTGTGTCCTCGTAATGACGACACTTAACCGCACTTCAAAAAACCGTGTTCTTAAACTAAAGCCCGACAAATGTCTTCTAGTCCCCAGTCCCTCCCTTCTCACCTCCTTCTTCCCCCTACTGCAGTGTTCTACCTGCTGTCACAGAAAAACGGACTGTCGTCAGGTCAGTGTACACCCCACATAAACACCACCACCCTCTACCCTACGCCATACATCGCCCAACCATTCAGCCGTCCAGCCCTACACATTTTCTCTCGCGTCTGCTTTTTTTCCCACCCCTCTTCTTCTTTTTTTTTCTTCTAAACTGCGGCACTGCTACTGTGTATGAGTGTGTGTGTATGTGTGTGAAACCAAATGTAGGTTGATATAGTCCCTAACCTAGATAACAACTTGGAACTTAAACCATCCCACAATGAAAGGAATGCTGTTTATCGGCAAAACAGATTGTCTAGTTGGATTCGTGTGACAGTAAATATGGCGATACTACATTTGTAAACCTAGGATCTAAGGAATTATTCAACCCGTTTTACTGGATTAAAAACAATTCAAGATGTTTAGGTTCAGGAAAAAAAAGAAACACGTTTTCTCCACTGGATCGTCTGCAATGGTAGCCAATCCTGACCAGGTAGGTGTACTTAACCAAGACAAATGGCATTATCGTAACAATTAGCAGACGCTAAATGACCTACATATTTGTTTTTTTCAGAGCAATGTTTACTCGCATATAAAAGCAAAAACAAAACAGCTAAAGTCTAGTCCGCTAATAGTTCTTCTAGTCCTACTAATACTACGATAAAAACAACACCACATTATTGTTGAAAAATACAATAAATACTTTAAAAGTTGAATTAACAATAGATCTAATATAATAATAGATGACCACTAGTGGCCTATTTGAACTATTTAAGTTTAAGTATTTTAAAATAATATAGTCTAGAACCCATACTTAAATTATGTTATATTGTTATTGTATAGACTCTAAATAGTTCTCAGCTCCCAGATTATTTAAAATAACACATTTACGATTTACAATGGCCATAAGTCATAAGGTCTCATCTGTCGGGGATAGGGAGTAGGGTGGGAAGAACTAGATGGTGAGGTGAGGGAGCAGGCGGCAGCGATGGTATGCGAGGCTATAGTAACTCGAGCTGTCTTGCTAACAGGCCGACAGTTTCCCACAATCCCTTGATGAACATACTTTGACAACAAAAGCCAAAACAACATATTTTGCACATCTTGGCACAGCATAATGTGCTTTATTTAACATAATAAAACAAAACAACAACAACATCGCATGTACGAGGTCGTGAACAATAGTTATCATTCATTATATTGTAATAATAGGTAGCCTATACCAATGTTATTGGCCCCTCTACTCTATGGTGACTATAATGTAGGCTAGCTTTGGCATTTTTTAAATACAATATAGTCTAATACATTTATACATAATTATTGGTTATGATTTTGTAAGTTACTCCTCCACCTTGTTTTAATTCAGTAAATTAAAAACAACAACACCAAAAGCAACAACAAGCAAGCAAAGCTAGTTTTATTGGTTTAAATTTTCAAAGTATCATTTTTTTCAAAATTTCATTTTTTTTTCGACTCAAGATCGCCAATTTATAACTACACATTCAAATTTAAATTTTAAGTCAAATTTATATGGGACCGAAATCTGGTTCACGACAGTGTATTGCACTTCACAAATATACTGAAAAAAAAATCCTACGAAGACATTACATTTTACTGACGATCTACTGGACAGAAACAATCTTTCTTTATTTATTAGATGATTCAGAATCATAATCAAGCCCATGACCGTTGTGGTCTTTTGGGGGATCGAATGAACACTTCGGCAGTCAACTTTCTCCACTTTTGCCTATCTTGAGCGGTTGTCAACAGTTGAGTCAACTGCAGCCATGTCCAATACTTTACACTTTACATTGTCGAACCAGCATCTCCGCTGACGGCCTTTCCGACGTCCACCTTCTATCGTGCCCTGGAGGATTGTTTTTGACAGGCTATTGTGACGCATCACATGACCGAACCATGTCAGTTTGCGCCTTTTGATTGTTGTCATAATGTTTTCTTGAGGGCCTGCGATTAAAGATATTATGTCCACGCATACGCATTAGTCCTGTGTTCTACGTAGGAGATTCGAAGTATTTTTTCTCATGCATTTACTTTCGAAAGCAAGCAACTTATTTTCAGTTGCCGATAGCAGATCAAGGTCTCACATCCATACAGAACAATAGTTTTGACAAGGGCTCTGTAATGGGGGTCGGCAACTTCGGTTTTCGAGTCACCCGGGGATCTTTGGTTTTGTAATAGGCTTGAAATTGTATTCACATGATCAAGTCAATGAATTTAAAAAAATGCCTTTGGAACCTCTGTGTGTGTGTGTGGAGGGGGGGGGGGGAGGCACTATAAAAGTTTGGCGGGCCTTGTTGTGTTCCGCGGACTATAACTGGCTTAAGAGTATAAAGGGTTCTGATAGTGTTTCAATTTAAGGGGAACAATCAGTAATATTTACGCAGACAAACTCAATAGCATAATAGCTAGGGGATTTAACCATTGATCACTTTTATAATGGAGAGCGAGCACTCGGATACTCTAAACACCAGCGTTCAAAGACTGGGGTGACAGACTTAATGCATTTACCATTTTACCCAAATGAAATTCTGACCAGCGACCATTATCTACCGACTTCAAGGGTGGACAACGGTTTCTGAAATCTAAAGTGAACAGGCGATCGGTTGTTGCAAAAAGTGTACTTTATGGTGGCCGTTACAAAACAGCTTAGCATTTTATTATAATCTTAAAATACAAGATACGAGAAATTCGTTTTAACCTTTCCTATTTAAGCTTTCATTTAATGACTGGGTTGATTGTATTGTTTGACAGTGAAAGTGAAAGACTATATTGAATGAATAGTTAGACACTGAAATACTTTTGAACTTATAATAGTTAGTCTGTGAAAGAGGCAATCTATGGTTCATTTTAAAACTTGGATAAATGTCGTGAATATTTATGAACGACATTTTTTTGTATGGAAATAACGAAATAATGTTCTAAACTCCTAACAATCTTCTGGATTCCATTAAAATTCCCACCCGTTTGTTTATAAAGTGATCTCGAAATCGTTGAATTGTGCCTAATAGTGTCAATAATTATTATGCAACACGAATTGTGTAATGTTTAAATCGGAAAAGCGTTCTAAATCAAATCAAAGTTAACTAATTAAAAGAGGACAATTTTTTTTAGTCATAAGTGATAATAGCTCTTTGCATGCACGAATTCAAACAAACGCAAGCAACATATCGTATGACAAAACCCTTTGAATTAACTACCGCAGGTTTTTTAATTGAAATATTTGCTGGCTTTGAATATTTGTACCATTTCTTTATTTTTTTATGACATTGATGTGACGTCCTCGGTATTTAAGTGTACGATGATGACATCGATGTGACCGTTCTCGGTATTTAAGTGTACGATGATGACATCGATGTGACCGTTCCCGGTATTTAAGTGTACGATGATGACATCGATGTGTCGTCCTCGGTATTTAAGTGTACGATGATGACGTCGATGTGACCGTTCTCGGTATTTAAGTGTACGATGATGACATCGATGTGACCGTTCTCGGTATTTAAGTGTACGATGATGACGTCGATGTGACGTTCTCGATATTTAAGGGGGTAATTACAACTTACGATACAAGGTACTTTTATTTTCGATGATAGAAATCAAAATATATCCAGAGATATATTCGATCTATTCAGACTCTGCAGTAGCAGCCTTCAAGTAAGCCTTTAATGGCGTTGATGCGCATATTTCTAGTCTACCTTCTCTTCAAGACAACAGTTTTGCAATTCTATCTATACATCGGGCAGTAATCTAGTAGCCCAGTGTTGTAGGCAGGTAGCTGTATAACTCAACTCAGCTGACGACCCAAAAATTCTTCTAGGATGTATGCGCACGCCTTTGGCTTCTCCCCTGTTGACACAGAACACTTCTTAAGCTCTACACTATGTACCTAGAACTCTTTTTTTTTTAAGTAGCTCAAGTAAAGGGAGCGCCAACCACAAAACGTGACAGGCATTCATTTGGTCAGTAGCCAATTTAAGGCTAAAGGGGCGTGCTGGTCGAACTAAAAAACTTTAGATTCTCGGCTTTACGTTGTACTGGCCACACAATCTTTTCGAGTGTCATGGCCAGTTAAAATTATGAGTTCTGCTTTTTTTTTTTTTTAAAGTCTTGTATAGTAAAGTAGTATCTACGTCTGACCAATTTGATCTATTGGGCCTGTGACGCAGCGTTCCTAAATATCCCAAACTAATTGGGGATTGTGTGGCCAGCACAATGCACAGCCGCCTTTACTTATTCCCAACTAATGCACGGTACATACAGAACTGGGTAGACACAGGGACACCATCCAGACCCGGAAATAAATTTTAGCCTTCTCTAGGATCACCGTGCCCCCCCCCCCCCCCCCCCGCAATAAAGTACATCTTTAGTAATACATGCTATACCAACGTAAATGTGTAGACCTATTACAAGTTTGGAAACAATCTATAGTACACAATTATTTCCCAGCACTAATAACGTGTCAGTGTACAAATAATTACCAGGCAAACTGGGTCCGAAAGAGACAACAAATAGATCGATCAATGCATAGAGAGACAAAATTAGCCTCGTGTCTCTGGAGAGACGACAGTTCTCAAACTGTAACAGACTGTACAGATAAGTTTCGCTTGTACCTTGAGAAGTCATCTTGGTCGAAATGTTCATAGTCTATTTGTTCATTTATAAATAAAAGGTATTTCAATTGCATTTAGAATACTAGCCTATAGGATTTTATGCATGCAGTATACATGTTGTCTCCCGAGGTGTCTTGTGTGCGTCTCAATCCCCTCCCCTCCCTCATTTTCTCTAGTCTTGGCCCACCATGTAGACACTATAGGGTGTCCGTTTTCCGAGTACATATCCCTTCAGCCGTCTAGTATTTTCGTTGTATACTTTTTAAGGCACCTTCTCTTGTGTCTCAAATGTTTAGACTAAATGAAGCCCACATGTCTTTCTTAGAAATCTCTGGTGTGAAACGATTTTAATAGACACTTTCTTTGTGTTGTCCTCCATGACTCTCTTGCAATGGACAAGAAGCCCAACAGGTGCACGGCCGCCATTCAGAGTGATACTATTTTCATCTGCCATAGCATGACCGTCTTCTGTAATGTGGCAGTGGCCGTGTCAGAATTCTTCATAGCACATCTTCACCACTACCTCATGCCATTGTTGTAACCCCACCAAGTTTCTACACGCACATTGCCCATTGTCGTGGTAAAACTGTCTGCAGTTCTATGTTCCAACGTCCACGACTTTTGTTGTTTTTATTAAGACATCCCTCTCAGATCGTTTTGGTGCTAGTGAAGCAGCGGTTATCAGTTTCAGTAGCCATGGCATACAAGGGGATGGTGTGGCCATCAGCTTTTACTTCTCATCTCAACCAATGCCAGGTATCCATCTGACCTGCCTATCGTTTATTGTGGAGACCGACTGTGCTTTTTATAAAAGAAATAGTTGATCTACGTTGTAATTTTGATTTCATTTCATCCAAAATATGTTTAAATAAATTCAATTTGTTTGTAAAATGTAAGCAATCCATTTAATCTTTCTAGTTTCTAGTATCTTTTCTAGTTGACTTTCACTCTTTTGAGTTATCTTCATACATATTTGATTGTAATGCCCTATATCCGAACACTATAGCCACTCTGGCAGAAAATGAGGAACTTCGTACAGGTAGGCAAGTGATTGTTTAAGGATGATGCCAAGTCACGCGCATATAATGTATATGAAAAATAAAAACGCACGTCTTTAAGCGCTGTTCTCGTCTTATGTCACTCTGGTGTCAATGAAGAAGAAAAAAAAAATCATAAATATTTATGATCATCTTTCCTTCCCAAAGCTAGTGTATGCTGCAGCGATTGCTTGTCTATTCATCACCACAATAAGAACATTTTCAGATCGGCTAACAAATAACAAAAGCTAAAAAGTCGTACTTTTTCTGGAACTAGAAAATAATATATATATTTTTCAGCATATTGAATAAAACACAAACTGCTTTTATTTTCAAATACCAAATTCTAAGTCTATTCACAATATCTTCTTTTAACATATCGCTTTAATGATATTGTTTTATCATACAGCGAAATATATACTTACACATTTTCTTGAAAGTGATTTGCATTTTTTTGCGTTTTTAAGCTCGACTCGATGTCTCAATGTATTAAATTATCAATGAATTACAATCCATTTGGATAATTTAAAATATCTTAGGACACTATATCAATATTATATTATCTTATACATTACAGACGCTCCTTCTATAAAGAAGATGATTGCGTCCTACGCTCATCCATGGTCTGAGTCTAGTCTGTAATTCTTATAAGTGTTTTATGTTAAGTTACTGGTTTTCCTGTTTTGTTCAGGAAACCCATTTCATGCCAGGATGCAAACTTTGTATTATTAAACTTGTTTCTCGTTTGGTAACAACTAGAAATATAATAAAGTCAATACGATAATTTGAAAACCTTCAATTGCTTTATCAATGCTGGTTAGATATATCTAGCTGTTGATTTTATTTTATTATTCTAGTAACGTTTGAAATAAAAGCGCGTTTGTGATCATGTGTGAGTAATCGTATGTGTTGTGTGTGTATGTTAATAAAATTGTGTTGCCATGCTTGCGCAGAACGTTATTTTGTAAAATTGTGTTCCACTACCACTAAATTGACTGTTAATAATGAGAACCTATGCCTTGAATTAAAATAAATATCTCAACAAATGACATTATTACATCATGGTCAACAACCACTTCCATCACATCTACCACGGTCCACCTACTCAGTTTGTTGCCACTTGAGCCCCGTGGGGGGGGGGGGGGAGGCGCGAAAGTAAAATATTATCGAATCAATCACCAAACTCCGATTCTGTTTCCTTGTATCGATCCAATCATTACAGCAGTGTAAATATTGATTCCTAATATTTGTTCGGTCAAGCGTGACACGCACGGAGTTTAACACGGCACGTTTTCATTTCATTGAAGTCTGCAGGCGGTTGTTGTTATTGTTATAGTCGGCATTCTGGGAGATTTAAACAACCTTTTTTATATCTCTCCCTTTGAGACGGTATGAAACATATAAAAAACAACATATAAAATAATATGTTTAATTAACATACCAAGAACAAAGGAAGTATTGATCTCCATAATAATATCAAACTCTAGTAGACCTATGTAAGTATCCTCTTATGTTACGGGCAATTATTGCTTCATACGCTAATCAGTGGTTTAAGTCTAGTCTTACGTTTTCTAATTGTGTATCAAACGATATAAAGTTGTTGGTTTTCCTGGTTTGTCCACACTACCCATTCCACACCCGGATGCCTTTCGTGAAGAAAGAGAATTTATATAAACCTGCCCTTGCATACGAATCAAGAAAAATATTTAAATCTCTATGTCATTCTGAGTATGTTTACTAGACTATCCTGGTGTACTTTAAAGCTAGAAATTAAATCTTGGTGCATACATTATTAGGGCGTAGGCCTACTACTTAGCATTTTTACTCTTCTTTGCTGAAGTTTTTCTACATTTAGTTACGAACTATTGGTGTTTCATTTGCTAGTTGTAATTATTTATTAGTATTCAGCCTCGCAGCTTTTCTCCGATTTTGTTATATTTTTATATTTTCTTTAGTTTATAACGGTAACAATGGAGATGACGACAGAGCAGTGTGATAAACAGATAGGCAAAAAACAAACAAAACAGCAACAACACAATAGGGTCTATAAAACCCCATTCAGTTTGCTTTCTCTAGACCGTAATTTGCGTTTAGGGCCTACGTCTGTTATGAAAATGTTGACCATAAATTGCCAACATATAATATAGCCTGAACTTCCAAGTTGGAAGTCTTGGAAACGTAAGAAGTATTTTAGGGTAACACAACGCTTATATGGGCACACTAGAAACGGATTGGTAGGTCTACGGCATTAACAAAGCGTTATTTTTCTTTTAAATTGGCTTATATTTAGGTTTCAACAACAATGAAAAGCACCTTGAAAAATGAAAGTAGGTTCAATCAAAAGAGTTTATTTAAACAAAATATTGAAGAGTTACAGACATTTGACATGTTAGGCCTATTAGCTTATATTTTAAACATACCCTGTTAAGCCTATAAGCTTATATTTTAAACATACCCTGATTAATACATTTTGCCGATTTTTTTTTTCATTTCTTTTCTATCTCCCAAATACAATCAGTGTAAAGCTGCTTTTAGCCACCAAGGGAGTAAGATAAAAATAACCATTTAAAAATATTTGAACATTCGTCTTGAAAAGGAGTTGTCGAACTTCATCTCCTGTATTTTAAATGAAGGCTTCCCAGAGGAGAACTATCACAGACTTGGTTACAGATACTTTACTGTAGAACTTAGAAAAATGTATATTTGTTAAAGGTTCTGAAGTTAAACTCTACGATGAACCTGTATAGTATGGTTTTAAATACTTTATGTCAAATAAAAAAACAAAACAAGTAAGATAGGAATGCCTACATAAAGTTTTCGCATCGCTGCATTTCAACATAATTTGTTAAAACAGCTAACTAATAACACCCGCAAAATTTATGTGTGTAGACACAGTCGAAAGCTATTATTTAATTGTCGTCCATTCCATGCACACGCCTCCTCCTCCCCCACTCCCCTCGTTTTCTGAGGATTTATTAATACCTGGGCCTCACTGCTCGTTTGGCTCCTGGTATTATAGCGACCTATGCACGCTCTAGATATATATGTGAGCTACGCATCTAAAATACAACACTCTATATAGATCTCCCGTAAATTAATCTGTAAACTGGTTTGTTTATTAGGGCGATTGTGATTTTTTTTATTACAGCGATTTATTACATTGTTATATGTTGGCACTGGCGTTCTTGGCTCCTGTATGATTATCGTTTGTATGTAGCCTACCCCCTACTAACACTTTACAGATCAACCGTTCTTCTTCAACCCCACCCCCTCTAATTTTTCTTATCTCAACTGTCTGCCGTATATCCATATCCTTTCATTGTCTCTATACAAAACCGTTAATAATATTTGGTTGTAACAGATCGTAGCGATATTTACGGAAGGTATTGGGCGGGGGGGGGGGGGGGAATTGTGATATAAATAGACTCCCACCTCCATGTATTCTCAATTTTCAATATTATAATTGCCAATGGGTCTGTCTTCTTTTTACTTATATATTATATAGTCTAGCTATTATGGGTTTCCACAGAAATTTTCCCCAGGGACTAACGTAAATCTCTATTTACAAATTTGTGCAAGGGCCAATATTGTTAGCCATCTACACTATACACTTCTCAAAGCTGACACCTAATCAATTATGTCCCTTCAACGAATGACAACTAATTTTTACAAGCCATTGTGTGTTGTGTAAGATTGTTGGTAATACTAATATTTTGAGCAGTTATAGTTACACGATCCAAACTGTTATCTAAAGGTCATGTAATCTTCGCAGCCAGGGATATTTATCGCGGTGATAATTATCGCTTTAATGTAGGTCCCAGTATGATTTGTTGATAATGTACTACCAGTGCATCTTATCTTAGCCTACGATTTCTACCTGTCCCTACAATCCACGCAATTTCTGAATCTCTTGTTGCAAATAACTTTCCAGAACACATCGGGCATTTCCATTGTCAATGATAACTGATTATGATACAATAGATAGCCTACAATTATAACTTTTAAAGTAGCCTAATTAAAAATGAAACAGAAACAACTAGCTTTCATTTCTCGTATTGATCTAAAAGACAAACGCTTTGTAATTCAGAAACATTTTTTGAAGCTAAAGTTGCAAGCGATTTCTGCGCTTTATACAACAATAAATTTTTTTAAAGTGGCATTATTTCGTAGGCTATATCACGGTGCCTGCTATTATATAAATAAATTATTTTAAGACTTCCACCTGCTGATTGTTACGACAATGTTTTAAAATTGTAATGTTTTTTTTTATTAACAAAATTCTATCTCAGAATTTCTGTTGAAGCTTTCGTCTTTTCACGGTTATCTGTCCCAATTATAGACCTATAAAAAAAAAAAAAAAAAAAAAAAAAAAGGCAGACATTTGCCATTTTATTTTCGTGCCATAACAAGAAACGTTTGCCGCCTTATTATGATTTTGTAAAATATTTATGAATGGCACATACACAATTGTCCGGAATGGCAGGTACACATTTGTCCGTGAAATGCGGCGAAAGCTTCAAATAGACAGGTGTAACAGAGAGCTTCGACCACTCAAGGATATAACCCTATACCTCTATTTTAAGTATTTAGCAAACCCCAACACATCCATTTCTTATATGACAACATTCACCTGAAGAAAACAAAATGGGTCCCTTTGGTTTCACTATTACAGTACACCGTTGCTGGATCTGCTTGTGTGCCTTGCAAGCAAATGCAAGCTGAACCCATCAGGACTAGCCCTACAGATTCTGTCAGATGACACTGGCCAGCCGCTGACCTATAAGCCCAACCAGATGGTGGGCTCTTTGGGTGGCCGAGTTGTTCGGATAGTCAGCAAAGAAGAGTTGGCTGGGAAGTCTAAAAATAAGAAACCGGAAAAATCATTTGAGGTAAAAACAAGCATCGAAACAAAGCTGTAGGGAAGGAAACAAAATATAACAGCATTATTGCTGCTAGTGATTTTATAGACAAGGGTCTACATTTTATACAGGTAGAACTTTGAATAGAATAGATGGAAATTAAAAATATTTATATAGAAGTTAAAAACAGACTGCAAAAAATAAAAACAGAGCCAATTTTATTTTTAAAAAAAGTTTAGGAGTCACTATATTGACAGATGTTGACAGTAAGAGTCACTATGTTGACAGTAAGAGTCACTATGTTGACAGTAAGAGTCACTATGTTGACAGTAAGAGTCACTATGTTGACAGTAAGAGTCACTATGTTGACAGTAAGAGTCACTATGTTGACAGTAAGAGTCACTATGTTGACAGTAAGAGTCACTATGTTGACAGTAAGAGTCACTATGTTGACAGTATGAGTCAATATGTTGACAGTAAGAGTCAATATGTTGACAGTAAGAGTCACTATGTTGACAGTATGAGTCACTATGTTGACAGTAAGAGTCACTATGTTGACAGTAAGAGTCACTATGTTGACAGTAAGAGTCACTATGTTGACAGTAAGAGTCACTATGTTGACAGTAAGAGTCACTATGTTGACAGTAAGAGTCACTATGTTGACAGTATGAGTCATGTTGACAGTAAGAGTCACTATGTTGACAGTATGAGTCATGTTGACAGTAAGAGTAACTATGTTGACAGTAAGAGTCACTATGTTGACAGTAAGAGTCACTATGTTGACAGTATGAGTCACTATGTTGACAGTAAGAGTCACTATGTTGACAGTAAGAGTCACTATGTTGACAGTAAGAGTCACTATGTTGACAGTAAGAGTCACTATGTTGACAGTAAGAGTCACTATGTTGACAGTAAGAGTCACTATGTTGACAGTAAGAGTCACTATGTTGACAGTAAGAGTCACTATGTTGACAGTAAGAGTCACTATGTTGACAGTATGAGTCATGTTGACAGTAAGAGTCACTATGTTGACAGTATGAGTCATGTTGACAGTAAGAGTAACTATGTTGACAGTAAGAGTCACTATGTTGACAGTAAGAGTCACTATGTTGACAGTAAGAGTCACTATGTTGACAGTATGAGTCACTATGTTGACAGTATGAGTCATGTTGACAGTCCTTGTAGCTATCTTGGTGTATTGACAACAGGAGCAGAAGATGATCTATGATGATGTTTCCATAAACTTGATAGAGCTAGTTGACATATATTAACTAAGTTTTATGTCTTTAAATCAGCATCTGTTTTGAAAGTTCCAGAATGAATTTCTGGCTTTTATTTTCAAAAAGGAATTTAAATAAAAGAAAAACTTCAAAAGAGGTGACAGCTGGGTTGTTTTCATAAAGGGCCAGATACCACTTTCTTCTTTATCTTTGATAAATTTCCTCTTCAGGCTGCTCTAGTGGACCTTTAATTATAACTATGCCACTGATTTTGTTATTTTTTACCTTTAAAAGGAATTCCAAAACATTAGTTTAACTTCTATAATTAAGTAGATTCATGTACTTGATTGGTGAACATTGGCCATTGGCCAACTAACAGCTGTGATACACATGCTAAGCAATTCCCAAGTTAATAGACATATATAGGTACACATTCTGATAACAATTCCTTTTTTAAGGGATCTAACTAGCCCTCTCAGCTCAAATTACAAGCCAACAGAAAAGGTGAATGCGAGCATTCAGTCCCACATTTCGCCACTTTCTAAGAAATAAGTTCAAACTACTTTTCCTTGTAAACATTTTGCCTTAAAAATTAAAAGAGTATATGCTTATACTTAACAACTTTTTAAATCCTACAAATTGGAACATGTAATAATCTTATTAAAATGCAATCTCCAGATAACACAGCGGTTTACAGTTAATCTACCAAGAGGTCAGAAGACTGTAGTCAGAGTCAGCCCTTTGAAAACACTAGCAGAAGTCATCTCTGAAGTTTGTCAGGACAAAGGTCTTGATGCACGAAGGCATACCTTGCAAATTCCTGGACGGCCAGGCGTACCGGTCGACTTGAACTGCACAGTGCAGCAGATGGGCATCTATGAGATGAATCTTATTTCATCAGGTAAGACTGAGCTGAGTGTAAATATTGCAGAAATCTTATGCTGGTTTATATATATATACATTTTGGGGGCATGGTGTAGGAGTAGCGCTCGTTCAGCTGGCATACCAAAGGACGGTTCAAATCAGGTGAAGGCTAAGATTTCTTCCCGGGTCTGGAGGGTGTCCCTGAGTCTACCCAGCTCTTATGAATACCTGACATTAGTTTGGGTAAAGTAAAGGCGGCTGGGCATTGTGCCGGCAACACAATCCCCTAGTATGCCTGCTGCTTACTGCTGGTTACTGCTGCTTCACTGGCCCTATGATCAATTTGTTACAACAAGGATTGTACTTTACTTTCTACTGTCATCAAACATTTTGTCATTTTTTACTAAACTTTACCTAGACCATTTTACAGTTTATAAATTTAAAATATTGTAGTCTAGTTTTCTTTTTGCCCCATTATTTTTGTGTGTGTATTTGCTGTTGCTTAGCTAAAAATGTATCCTAAACAAATGTATCTTATTCCAGGCATTATTGACAAAAACCACACTACCTCCTTGCCAGATTTATCACAAGCTGTGCCAAAAGAAGACAGAAATCAACCTTCAACACCTTCATTAGCAGAAACTAAGAAAAAGAAAGGATTTTTATCATTTCTTTCTAAAAAGGATAAAAAACCTAAATTAGTAAGAAATTTTATAGATTACGGCTAAAGCAATCACATTTTAAAATGCTTTTTTTTTTAACTTGCCAAAACACATTTGTTTATAGAAAAAAAATATTTATGATAGAGTTTTAGTTTGTTTTAATGAACAATATTCTAAATGTCTTTTTCACATGTACTTAAGACCATAACTAATTGATTTGAATTATAAATTGTTAATAAAGGATTTGGTTATTTTGTTTAACTTTTCTCTGATAAATAAAACAAACAAATGAAGCATTTCCAAACTCATTCTACTTTCTAATAGTCCATTGCCCTTTTAGTGCTTTAAATACAAACCTAATTTTTGTTGATTAAAATGCAAAATATTATGTCTTGCAGAGTGTTCATGTAGATTCCAACCAAAATGTCAACCCATCACAAACACAGAAGGCTACTACACCACCCAGTCAAAGGTATAGCTTTTCTTCTGAGAGAGAGGCTGGAAGACCCAAGTCCATGTTTGTCATGGGATCCCACCTACCTGAGGACAGTATTTCTAAACCTTCTGTGGACAAAATCCAGGCATTACCTCGCAAGAAAAGACTAGCACCCGCACCCCCAGCTCCACCCCAAGCTCAATCGACTAGCTCAGCTAATCACAAAGACAGTAACACAACTAGTGTCTTGACCAATCAGCATAATAATAATAATAATAGTAACCATAGTGACCACACAGTTTCTCCTGTAACGCAAAAAGATGAAATCATCCCCTTACCACAGAGCAGTCGGGAAGACTTGCTCAACAGACTTCACTCTCGGAACAGTTCTGACTCTAGCGGATATCACGAGATCACACTAAGTGGCTGCGAATCGCCGGAAGCATCTCACCACGTTGTGACTAAATTTAAAACAAGTATCGATTCGACTTCAATTGAAAGTGCGGACAACCACAATGGGGAGTGCAACATACAGGACACTCCTGCTAGAATTCCTCCCATTGCTGAAGTACAGGAAAGAACAGAAGCTGCTTCAAAGGGAGGCGCTACTCCAAACACAGGTACTTTGCCTTCCAAGAAAAAGGGTAAAGCACCAGCTCCGCCTCCCCCACCTTCTACCAAGGCAGCAGCGCCCTCACCCCCTGCACCTGTGAGATCTTCACATTTAGTA
This sequence comes from Anisus vortex, assembly GCA_949126835.1. Classification (NCBI taxonomy): domain Eukaryota; kingdom Metazoa; phylum Mollusca; class Gastropoda; family Planorbidae; genus Anisus; species Anisus vortex. The sequence continues at coordinate 72,227,884 of OX421492.1, forward strand.
GTGAAAGCTGAAATCTCCATTGAATCAGACAGGGATATGACAGATCCTACATATCAGAGAATTGATATTGTCGACAGTATTCCAAAAGCAACAGGTAACAAAAAACCTAGCATTTTTTAAAATGTAAAATAAATATAAAACTGTTACATTAATGAAGTATTTGTAAAAACATTTGTTTTAAGGTTTAATTTTATGAATGAAAATATTTTCACACAAATTATATTACACATGCTTTATTTTACCTAAAAGCATTTTTAATGTGTACTAGGACTGTGTATTGTATCAAGTATTGTACTTTTTAATGCTGGCTTAAAGGAAGAATATCTCTAGGATATTACATTTATGATGATGTTGACTGTTGAGAAAATATATTACTGCATGAACACCTTGTTAGATGCTACTGTAATGTTTACATATTTTAAACCCAAGCTTTTTGTTAGCATAATATCAAAAATGACTGAAAAATAAGTTTCTAACTCCACAACATGATCATCATGCCATTAGTCCTCTGGCTTCAAATTTAGAAACTAGGGCATTCACTTGCACTTTGGGTAGGAATATTTCAAAAAGGTTCATTGTACCTGATATTGAGTAGTTTGTCCCAAAGATTTAGTAATCTAATTTTGAACCACAAGACTATATCTCATCACTCTTTGGCTTGCAGTGTTACTAGTAGCAGAGACAAAAGAAATTTTCTGTTAACAGAATTCATATACTCAAAATGTTCCCATTTATTGGTATATGCTTCTAGGATTCTTTTGCGATTGGCTTGTACCCACTGCTTTCTAAATTTTTCTCACTGCCTTCCTTCATGAACTCTTTAATTTATTCAATTCTAAAGTATTCAGCATTGTTAATATCATTTCTAAAATGAATTGAACAATATAAAAATCATAATCATAGTTATCTTTTTAACCAGTTTTTCCATATCTAAAAGAAATTTGATACTTCTCCATATCTTATCTTATATGTAGAGTAGCTCCTTTTATACAGAATTTTATTGCATTGTTCATGGTTTGAGTCTGATCTGCATTCTGAAGAGGGATATATATTATTCCAGGCCCAAAAAGAAGAAAGAATGTACATAAATTAAGCCTTAAATGTGTAATATGAAAAGTGTTTGTATCTCTGTCTTTCTGAGTGTATCATTAGATCATTGTGTTATATTTTAAAGTTAGAATTTAAATATTGATACTAGTACTTTGCTTTTTAAACTGCTTTTCTGAAATGTTTCTAAATTTAGTAGCATTACTAATGGTATTATACTTGTCAGGTGTGAAAATGAATTTTTAGTGAGACTTAAAGGTTTGGTCTGAATTATTTTTTAGTTTGGTAATGTTCACAGTATCAATTATCATTCATAATTTTTAAAAAATTGACAAAATACAATTGTTATTCTGAGTGAACAAAAATAAATCATACTCTTATCCATAATTTAACTCTTGTATTTCTAAATGATTGAAAATTTTTATTATCCTGACTAGTTCAGACAACATTGATTAAATTTTTATGTTAAACCAAATAAATTGTCTATATTACTTAAAACGATATATATTATGCAAAAATTGAACTAATAGGCAGACAAATCATTATATAATATAAAAAAAATGTTGTTTCTATTTGTTCTTATCACAAATATGATGTTTATTAACACATTTTTTATGAAGTTTGTCCTTATTTAACATATGTGTCCATTTTGTTCTCTCACAGAAACTGTCAACTCTGTTGCTCATGAAGTTGAAGTAGATCCTGAGTTTCCAGATTATGCCACTGTTCATAAAATTACAAGAGGTAAAGTTGATTCCAATACTTACTGTAAAGAAAAAGACTATAACAGAGATATTTGTTTAATATTGATCTGTACTCTGAAACTTTATTAATAGTAATAACTTGAATCTGTAAGATTAGACTAACCGGCTTGAGGAAACTTACGATTTTATTTCAATTAAATTAAACCACACACTTTCTTCAAATTACTTCATTAGTAAGAATGAACTTTGTTAAAAAAAACTTTTTTTTTCATAAATTTTACATAAATACTTTCTCCAGAGAAGAATGAATATCAATTATGCTTTTTTTTTCTACTAGGTATTAATTTAAAATGGTTTAGCCTCTGATTTTCCGTTGCAGAAAAAATGTCACATTAAAATGAATCTCAGAAATTAGGTTACAACTGGAATTCACTTCAGTCGAATAACCAGTTTTTCTGCTCATTTAAGAAGTAATTTCTTTGGCAAATAATACACACACTAATACAAAAAAAAAAAGTTTGAAAATGTATAATTTACCAAAATAAATACATATTATACTATATATAGAGAAAAATAAAAACTTTCTTTTGGTAAAAAAAAATTATTTTGTTTATTTTCAACAACACAAAAAGTTCAAGCTTTGCAAATTAATGCACTCTCTGCTTGGTACTTGGTACATCCAAATGCTCAAATATTGCTATTTAGAAATCCCTAACTCTGTTACGCCCTATCAGAAACTCATCTTAATTCCATACTAATCATGATGTATTAAGTGCTCTATCATTAATGCCATAGATTAATTAACTGATTGTGATGCTGTTAAAATTATTTAAGTAAGGTCTACATAAATATGTCCCTAATATTTTAATCTGACATTTATCAGGGTGGAAAAAACACAGTTTTTTTTATTTTATATAGGCAAGGGGTATTGTCTGGATCAGTAAAATAAGTATTCATCTAAAAAATTAACCTTAAAATAAATTATCAAATTAAATACAAAAGATACAAATACTCTGATTTGAGAACATAGTAAAGTTATGCAAATATTATACGAAAATAAATAAATGACCAATATAGAAAACAACAACAACACATCATACAGTATACTCGTATACAAAATACAAAACCCAACAGACTGCATTGTATCATAGACCCCTCAGGGGAAAAGGTAAAAATGAAGATCAAAGGAATCATGGAGAAGAATGGTGGAACAGGACTTGAAGGCTAGAGACCTGAACTTAGAAACTGCCCCCCTAGCTGCAGCAAACCGAGATAGGAGATCTCAGGCTTTTGCTTCAAGCGCCAGCCAGCACAGAGAGGATTGAGTGAGTGATGTGTGCATAATTAGTCAAGGTTTAACCTTATCTAACTTGTATGTGTACCTTCTATTCTCTCAGAAAATGTCAACACTGTTGCTCATGAAGTTGAAGTAGATCCAGAGTTTCCAGAGTATGCCACTGTTCATAAAATTCCAAAAGGTAAAGTTTATTACAGTTCATAGATTGTAAAGAAAAACAGCTTCTCACAATTTTTCTACATAGGTTCTAATTCAACACAGTCTGGTCTTTATCTTTACAATGGTTTGTTAAATTTACATCCTAGACACAAAAACACTTTCCTTATCTCTTATGCGAGAACAAATGCATATAAGTACTCTTTCTTCCCAAGTGGCATTTGGGCATGGAATGGGCTACCTGAACAAACCAGGAAAACCAGTAACTTAACATCATATAAAACAATAATAAAGAAGCAAGACTAGACTCGGACCGCAAATGGGCATAGGACGCAATAATCTTCTTTATAGAAGGAGCGTCTGTAATAGCTAAGATAAGATAAGAATCTGTTTTTACAAAAAATTGCTCCCAAGTAAAGTTTTCTGATACATTTTCAACATATCATGCAAACAAAAATTTTTTTTATTGTGGCATTAATATTTAATTACTTAAAATGTACAGTAGATTCAATTTTTTTTCCTTCATATTTTAAATAATCTTAACTGTTGAATTTTATTGAGTCTGTGTTATGAAGTTGAAATATTTTAGTCCTGTGGGTTGCAAAGGGTTCACCTTCACTGTGATGCACAGGTGAGCTACCTCTTCTTAACTGGAGCACTATGGAATTTTTCAAAGGCTTTCATATTTTTTCGTTGTTTTTTTTAATTCAATGTTGAAAAGTGCTCCACTAGGATATTAACTCAGAAAAGGGGGCCATGGAAAAGTCACATAGGGAAAATTTGAAAACCACTGTGTTAGTCTGTGATGATGAATATAATGATTACCATAGTTGTAATGAATTACTTATAGAAATGCTTAGAATTAAACAGTAAAATGTATAATATCCCTTTTGAACCTTTTTGGTACATGGGGCATGTGAAACAGTGTACACATGTTCCTGTCCCCACAGTATACACAGGGATTGTGTGGCTAGCACATGGCAAGACCACAGTGCACATGTAGAATCCAACAGCTTAATTTATGCATATATTTATAAATGTAAAAGAAAAAAGAGTCATTTTGTTCCCCCCCCCCATCCCACACATTTGATCAGAACACAGATATTGTGTTGAGAGGTCTAAGTAATTACTTGCAGAATTAATCAAAGGCATCTCAAATGATATATTTAAAAAAAGCTTGTTATAATATAGTTTTATAAACTAGAAATTATTTTTTAAAACTTTTTCAGATAAGCTCAAAGAGACAGAAACTATAGTGCAAAGGGAAGAAACTGCAGTTGCAAAGGAAGAAACTGTAGTCAAAAAGGCAGAAACAGCAGATCTAAGAAAAGAGACTATAGTTCAGAAGAAAGAAACTGTGGTTCACGACGAGCCAGAGAGAGAAGACTTGGCAATGGATTCTAGCAGTGCATTTGACATTAATGACATTCTGGAAAGCATTGTGTTTGATGAGGACCCAAAGTCTATAGATTTTAGAATTGTCTCTCCCAGAGTGGATGATGATGATGAGGATTATTATAAGGACAAAGAGAAAGCTGCTATGTTGATGATGGAAACGGCTTCTGTAACAAGTGAAGACATTGAGCAGGTTAATATTCAGTACAATAAACCTTTTAAAAACACACTTTATTACCATTGTTAAAGCTAATTCCTTTATGTTCAGACACAAAGATTTAATTTAAGATTTAGAATAAACACAGGCTGTAAATGTGATCAGCATAATTAATAACAGCATTTATACTACATGTACAAAGATATAGCCTATGTGGGACGGTGGCCAAGCTGCTGCTTGTTTGGCTGGCACACTGAAAGTTCTGGGCTCCAATCCTGTTGAAGGGTAGGATTTGATGAGTTGAAGTGGGTCCAGCGGGTGTCCCTGAGGCTACCCAGTTCTGATGGGTGCCTGACATTAGTCGGGGTAAAGTAAAGGTGGCTGTGCACTTCGGTCAGACAGAATTACTTTTATTTACAAAAGATATGTTACATACATGTTTAACACCGGTTGACTCATACTCAAAATACTCATGTTTAGATTGTAATTAGGATCTTAGAATTTAAATTCTTAATTTGTGTTGTAAGACATAATACAATACAGTGCCCTTCATGTATGAACATTTTTGTTTGTTTTTCACATTTTCAGTTAGTCATTTCTCATCAACTGGAGAGACCTTGTGCATTTATACCGCCTCCTCCACCAACCGAACCGCCACCTTCGGATGAAGTTGAAGTGGAAGAAACATATCCCAGCTATGAGCCTGTGTTTGCGGACAAGGGCACCGAAGTGAATGATGATAACACATCGCTGGCACCACTCAGTGCCAAGAGCTCACCAGGACCAGGTCAGTGTAAGAAAGTTTCATTATTGTGTTTTTACTCGTACAATATTTGCATCCATAATGCCAACATTGACAACCAGCAAAGAGTACAATTGAAAATATTTATTGACTTCATTTCTAATTTGAAGCTTTCTTCAAACGAGCTAATTGCAAATCTTTTTTTACTGTACTCTTTGCTTCTCAAACCAAACAGCATCTCTATTTGTAATGTCTAATTTACAAAATGAAATCAGTGGAAAAAAAATAAAGCCAAAACTAATTTTTGTGAAATGAACTTTTACTGTCAGAAAAAAAAAAGAATCTTTAGAAAGAGAATGACTAGAAATCAATAAACTATTTAACTATTTCAGACAGTATGGGTTTCAGAAAGAATTGTACCTAAAACAATGTTAGAAATGTGTATGTTTCAATAGCTTGCCAATAAGTCCTTTAATTATCAGATACTTGATCTTGTTATTCCAATTAATGGTACAATTAGGTGATGGGCTTCCTTTGTTCCCAGCATGCCCAAGGAGAAATAAACTAGCCCTAACCACTGGAATTACATCTAAAACCTCATGCTGAACAGTAAAAAATAGTTGTGATTTTAGCCATGATACAAACTCTAAAAAAAAACGAAAAATTTAATAATTTTCATGTCCTGCTACTAAAAAATGATCAGGGGAATTAGGATTGATTTTAAGAAGCTACATGTTTAGGTTTCATTTCACAATATTGTTTTTGATTACAAGTAAAATAGTTATTCTTTCAGGAAAAGAGATAATTAAGTTATTGTTCCATTCAGTGGAATCAACAAAATGAATGAATCCACTTTTAAATTTAATAAATGCATCCAGTTTATTTCTCACCATAAGTTTACTTTTGAATCCATATTTATAGATAGAAATAAATTTTTAGATAGAAAATAATGTATAGATAGAAATAAATTTATAGATAGAAATAAATTTATAGATAGAAATAAATTTATAGATAGAAATAAATTTATAGATAGAAATAAATTTATAGATAGAAATAAATTTATAGATAGAAATAAATTTATAGATAGAAATAAATTTATAGATAGAAATAAATTTATAGATAGAAATAAATTTATAGATACATATAAATTTATAGATAGAAATAAATTTATAGATAGAAATAAATTTATCGATAGAAATAAATTTATCGATAGAAATAAATTTATAGATAGAAATGTAGGTTGTCAAAACATCCCACCCTTAATAATAACTGACGACAAAATAAGAAAGAATAAAATGTTAACTATTTTTAGCAGCATAAAAAAAATTCATCTAAAAAAAAAATACAATGATTGAAAACATTGTCACTTTTGATCTGATAGATTTTAAAAAAAAATGAAAATCTCAATTACAAATTGCAAGTTATTTTGACATCAATTTGTAAAATAAAATTTTAATCTAAACTAATTGGTGAAAATGCTCTTCATTATCAGAAGATGACAATTTTAATTTGTCTGGAATGTAGAATTTATTGCACTAGTATGTAATGTTTATTATATTAAAACATGATTGTTAAATCAATAATCAATATTACTTTCAATAAACTGCTGCAGCTTAATGTTTTCCCCTCTGTTAACACCTTGTCTATACACCCATGTATACACAGTCTTCCCCATCCAATGCCTGTAAACACAATAAGCCACTTACCTATGTAGATCCACCTTTACATACACAATCTACTGCCCATACACAGCTCATAAGCACAGAGATAGCATCGTGAGCCTGACCTCTATAGACACCATTGAGAGCCTGAGTCTTGACTTTGAGCAAGCCATCCTTATGGGCGAGGAAGCATATTCCGCAGACTTGGAAGGTAGCCCAGATGTAGCTGAAAAAAATATAATTTTTAAAAAATCAAAATGACATTTAGTTGTTTTCTTTTAATGCTTTGGCAATGTTTGTCATTGCAAAATACTCTGCTTTTAAACTTACTTTCTCTCTAACAGCACATGTTTCTTGTGGACATTTTGTTTTTCTCATTTGTTTAACATGTAGACTGATGCTTCTTAAACTTTTTTTTACTTCTTAAAACTTTTTAGATATGGGTTTAGAAAAAACAACAACTGTATTTATGAATATAGGTACTATTACTAAAAATGGATTTAATTAAAAAAAATGTAGGTATTGAGAAGATACCTTTATGCAGTGGTCACTGCAAAGTGTTGGACTTTTCTTCTGAAGGTCAATGGTTGTAGTCTTAGTCCAGAAATGTTTTAACTGTTGTCTGGCCCAGCATTGATGATACAGAAGGTAAAAGTGTAGACCTATGAGTATTCTGATGGCCAAACAATCCCACAGTATGCAGTGACCACTGAAACTGGTGAACTCAACATCCTTAGTTCTACATTTTAGAGAGTCTTATTTTATTGTGATCCCTAAAAGCTTTGCAGAAACTCTGGTGCAATTTTACAAAATAAACTAGTCTTTTTGTTTTGCATTTATAGGGTAATTCAGTTGTTAACACAACCTTAAAAACACAACACAAATATTTAACTTTAAATAAGTTATTATTTACAAATAAGATATTACAATTTTCAAGCGAACTATGTCTAGGTAGTTTTTTTAAAGTAACTTTTCATTCATTTTTATGCTAGCCTATATTTTCTTTATCTAGAATTGAAACTTTTGGTAGAGAATAGTCTTTATAGTTGGGCACAATTATTGATTTTAAAACTGAAGCACTTAGAAATTTATTTTTGCTTTCATGCTAGTGATTTAAACTTTTTCTGTTTTAGTGTGAAATATTTCTGTCTAAAATATGCTTTACAATAATGATAAACTCAGCTATTGTTGACTTTTTCTAAGAGCTTTACTTAATGAAACTGTCATAACAAATTTCTTGTTGTGTATAATTTAAAATCATAAGTAATAAGAATTAATTTTTTTTAATTGGAATATTCAAAATTACAAAAACCAACAAAAAAGTCTATAAGGCAAAAAGGAAATAAAAAGTTAATTTTAGGCCTAATTGACAAACAAAAGACATAATTAACTTGCACTTAAAATTCTTTAATATAGTTTTGTTCCTTTTAAAAAATTATTTTATTAGTTGGATGGATTCTCATATATTTTAAAAGTTTAATATTTTTATAGAAATGTTTTTTTCCTGTTCACACTGACATTAGTCTAAACACTCAAATTTGTTAGACAAAAACAAATTCATAACTAGATTCAGTGAACTTTAATTTTTCCTTTAATAAATATAATTCATTGTGAACTTGTATAACTCTTTCAGCTGTACTGTCTACTTTTGTATCCATATGTGTATAACATTTATCTAACATTAATGTTGATTCAACATAATGATTTTTGGATGTATTCAAATGTATTATTAATTAGTACTGCACAATTAAATTTTTCACTTCCCCTGTAATTATTTAAATATTTCCAAGTCCACATCTTACTAGAAATCATAGACCAATGCTACTAGGGTGTAAAGTTATCAAGGAACAAACCTTAATGTGTGTAGTTTTTTAATACATGTAATAACTTTTGTTGTTTCATTTAGCTTCCTCAGGCTATAAAAATGAAATGGCTTTATTTGTGGAGAGAATGAGCAAAGTTGCACTGCAAGGTACTGTAGATCCTGCAGATGATGCTGCTAGTGTATCAGTCTTGAGCTCAGACACTAACTCAGACACCGGATCAGTCATCAGACATTTTCGGTCAGACTCCAGAGACTCTGAGTCCGAGCTCGGGTCTTTGACCAGGATGGAAGGGAAAAAGATTGGAAGTGCTATAGGCCCTGTGTCAGATCTGGAGCATGAATGGCAAGGCACGTGTGCTTCAGTGGCGGAGATTCCAGCAGACCCTCTTCCTCCACCCCTCCAGTTTATTGATACCCATGAAATGGACCAGGCCAAAGAAGATGAGGAAGAGGAATTTATAGAAACTATTGAAGAGCTGATTGTTCCCCTTGGACCAAATGGCTATGATTTTGGAGAGGCCAAGAAAGTTTCTGTTGATTCAACAAAAACTGAATCTAAAAAAGAGGATGCTACGATAGAAAACATTACTGGTGTGTTCCGTGCAGTGCCTCTTGCCATCTCCTCCATGCCACATCTACCCACACTAGTTCATCACAACAAGCCTAGAACCACAGAGTCTGTCACATCTCCCACTGAAAAGGAGGAGTTCGTACTGACCAATGAAGACTTGTCCAGTGTGAGTTTCCTGCCACCAAAAGTCCTAAGAGCCAAAGTGCCAGTGGAAACGATGCCTCTGGTAAGGGTTTCTCATGCGTCCCTGTTATTGGACGGTAGTAGGGGTGGCACAACCAATGGGCCAGAGAAACCTGTTGCGGATGGAAGGACCAAAGTGACGAACAAACCATCTTTTACAGTGAAGACATTTCCTGTAAGTAGCTTGCCCTCCATGAGGGTCAGCCGGGTCGATGTGGCACCTGAAAATGAGCATTCCAGCATAAAAGGAGACGACCCATTGGCGTCTAGGTCAACACCCAAATTGCTAGTGAAAACTTCTCAAGGTGGTGGTGGGACTGTGAAACCAGTTGTAGATGGTGCAGTTGGTAGTCGTGTGACTTCTACAACTGTTGAATCTAGTCCAGATGTTGTGGATGGAATATCTTCAGATGCACCTCAAAGGTAACCAAAGAATTTGATTACAATTACATGTTAATTAAAGCATGGTTCAAACTATACTATATTTAGTAGGAAAAAAAAGAGTTTTTTACTTTATTGCCTTTTCATAATCTTGTTTTAACAATATATTACAATGCAGTAAACAATGTATTCATTTCGCTTAAAAGCTGGATGGCGCTTTAGTCTTTCTTTAACAAATGTACCAACTTTTGATCCCTAATTATGTCAATTTGGTTTCACACATTAAAAAGTAGTATATTTTGTGGACCACAAGGATTTTTCTAGTTTTGCGGAAATAAAAATTCTTTTTGTTATTGTTTTGACAGCCAGGAGCAATTTGCTGTTCTCAAGGCTCAATTTTCTCGCTGGGAAGAACAGCTGGCCAAGAACAACAGCGTTCTTGTTTCACAAGCCGTTGAGAAAGAGCCATCTACACAGCCACAGGAAAAGAGCCAAGCTAAAAGGTTTTTTAACAACTTCTAGCCTTTTGATGCAGTCTTTTTGTACAAATGTTAATGTTGAATTAGTTTATAAATGACTTTGAAATGAATCATTGGTTGTTGATAATTTAGGGTAAGTGGGTGTAGGACACAATAATCTTCTGAATAGAAGGAGTGTCTGTAACATATTAGAAAAACAGATTAGAAAGCCTTTTAATTTAAATTATTAGTAAAAAACCTAAAGGTGTGGTTGGTGTAGGGCGGGGTGTTGGATCCACATTCCAAGAGATGCTGGTTTGAATTCCATTGTTCACTAAACTATACATTTTGTCCACCCAGAGTCCACCCAGCACTGTTGAGTACCTGACATTAATGAGTAAAAGAAAGTGAAAGTAAAAAAAATTGTGCTGGAACACAAACCCATAGAATTAATTGTTTAAAGGAGAAACGTGCACCACTACTATTGACCAGACTCAGAGATACAAAATGTTTCATAGTTCATTTGATTTTACATATTATAAGTATTGGTCATTTTTGTAAATTGCTTTTTTTACACTTGTATTAAATATGACAATTATTGTTTACTTTGGTGACAGACAAAGTTTAATGGCAGTTATAAAACCAAAAGAACCTAAAAGGATTGAAGTAAGCACAGCAGCCCCTCCTGCACCACCTATTGCGCAGCTGAGGACAGCAGCTGGGTCAGAACGGGTAAAGTCGCAGCCGAAATCAAAGTTTGAGAGACAGCTAGACCCTAGGGAGCAACTAATGATTGCTATCAGAAGTTTCAATGGTAGAGAAAACCTCAAGTCTGTAAGTAGATGTAATATATTGAAAATGTAATTGTTACAGTTAGAATTGTGTTCAACAATATTTTATTCTGGATGAAAGTTAATACAGAGCACACATCAAATATGGTGGACAAGGTCGCAGCTAACACACTAGGGATTTCTGGGCCAACAACAAAAGGGGAAGCACTCTCACAGTTCACACAAGGGAAACAACACGTCAAATAGACACAATGATTACAACAGTAGACTAAAATGATTCTATTTTCTGTGTGTGAGATAAAATTTCATTTATTCAGTTAGAAAGTTGCATGTGTTTTTTTGTTTAATGAATTCTTTTTTTAATCTTTATAATCTCACAGGTTCCTGTCAAACAAGCACATTGGGTTTAAACACTTACATAAATTTAAAGAGCTCTTCAAGATTATAGTTAACATTTTTAATGAACTGTTATAGCTGAATCAAATGTGTCTAAAGCATTTTACCAGTATAACCATGGATTGTATTGAAAGGTATATATATGTTATAAATAGGTTTTTTGTTCAATTCTAAGGACATTTTTTTATCTTATACTGTCAAGTATTCTAATGAAATTAAATTATTATTTGTTTGATGTTTTCTCTATTAATCTCTCCTTATACTGTCAAGTATTCTAATGAAATTATTATTTCTTTGATGTTTACTCTATTATTCTCTCTTTTTCTATATATCTTTTGGACATCTACACAGCTATATAAAAATGGAACTAATACATATATTTATGTAAGCAGCTTTGTTTTGGGAAAGGGGAGGGGTGGGGGGGGGGGGAGATGAATTACCTTCTTGGCATTTACACAAATTTGAATGAGAACATTTTTGAAGTATACTTTTTTGTGTGTGTTAAATTATAAGTCCCAGTGTTCATAATTTACAACATGAATATGTACATTTTTTTACAACAAGAAATAATAAGGCTTGTTTGCTAAGACTGAACCATAAATAATATTGTAATGGTCTATATATTATAATTATAACTGTAACAATTGTACCTTTTTAAATGTAATAAAGAAAACAAGTTTTTCTTTACATTGGACCTGATCAAAATAAACCTTTTGTTTTCATTGGTTGACCTATTAATTGTTTAAAAATAACAACAAAGACATAAACCCATGTACTATTATAATTTAAACTATTTATTGGGCCCTAAGCAGAGATTATTTATGACTACTTACATAGTTGACATTTCTGATGAGAAAAGGTGAAATGTTTTTATTATAATAAATATATATTAAGCATTGTGCTATAATTTGATAACCTTGTATTATTAAAATTATTTATTGAGCTTATAACCACTGGTACTAACCACCAGATAGAAAAAACTTTGTGTATTTTTTCATTGCCTTTTTTTAAATATAATAATATAATGAATTAACTGCATTTGTTTTATGTATTTCACAGTCATATTCTCTTTATATTGATAGAATGGATGATTTGTTTACACAGTGCATGCTAAATAAGCTACATAAAAAACTTTTTTTGGTTTTGTAAAAAAAAATCTTTTTCTGAAATGTTAATGTTGTTGACATTCCTTTCAATCTCTTAAAAGTTTGAAGAAAATTACAAAACCATTTTTTTTGATAAGCAAAAGATCCTGTGCTTTTAGTTTGAAGAAGAAAGATGTTGTCAATGTTAAAATACAATATTTCCCTTAAAGAAAAAAAAAAAGGACCTGAAACAATAATCTTCTCTTGAGAAGGAGTGTCTGCAACATATACTACTTAGTATAATAGTTTCCTTACATAACATTAGTGAGTCTTGTAAGGATTGAAAGATTCCACCCAGTGCAATCTCTTCTGATAGACATTGTTTGAGAAACTTTGTAGACATCGTAGCATCAAATGGTAGCATATAAGTGGTATGTGGTTCTTGAGACTTCTGCCCTTAAGTCCTTCATGGCTGAATCAATTTCCAATCACACAAAAAAAAATGTGCCCACTATTGTTTGTAGTTTTAAACTATAACAGCTAGATCTTGTGACTTGTTATTTCAATATGTTACAAGTAATCTATCATAAATGCGTCAAGTGGAATTGTGTTATATATATATATGTATAAGGGCCTTCACTGGCTTGGCTCCATTAAAGCCTTGGAGGCTGGATGCATTTTTGTTATATATATCCTTAAGTGATTATGTCATTGCATTGTGCTTCCTATTATGTTTTTATACCAAAAACACTTAAAAGAATATTAGTTTGTATGTTAAAATGTTTGTATTTTTTTAGTACGTGTTTGTTAAACATTATTTCATTTAGTATCTTCTTGTTTAGTGCTGTATGTATGCATGAAGTACTAAAAAGTAATCTACATATAAACAGTGTATTAATTAAACCTACTCTTGAGTATTGTCTTTCATGTCATTGAAAAATTGATCATTGGTTGGTTGATAGTGCTTGTATATAGAAACACAGAAACAATGAAACTTTTTGTTATGTACATTTTGAAGATAAACAATCAAAAAATGGCTTAATTTATCAAGCTTATAATACATTTTTACCTGTTATAAATGAAATACATGTACAAAGGATTTTCCCATGCAATGTTATTGATGTTATTTATAATATACATATATAAAATAGTTATAGCCTTGTATACCAATAGAAGAAAAGTTAATGCAACTATGAAATTGTAAGTGAATATTATATTTATGAAATAATTTGTTTAATGTAACTTAAGACATTATGTATATCTGATATATTAATTAGTTTATAAAAGTAACAAAAATGTTTTCATTATAACCTGCTAGTAATTGTTAGTTAATAGCCTTTATTAGTTAAACATTATATACATTATATAGAGTTATATTATCTAATGTAAAATAAACTAGGGATGGAATAACTGTTCTACTAATAATGTTTTAGTGAGATCTATTATGTAGAATTAATGAAGCATGTACATAAAATGATTACCCTAAAATTTGATTAATTTGTTATATATTCTCGGGAAATCTAATGAAAAAATGCCATAACTAAAGTAAAATCAGTGTCAATAGTAAGTGACAAGGGGAAACAAGCTAAAGATTCCTCAATGACTTTATTTCCTGAGAACATGTTTGACTAAAATATTGCCATTGTTTGATCTAGTACAATAACTGACTATTTGAATAGAGAAAGCAAAATTCTGTTTTTTTTGTGAGAGTCTGGGCAAAACTTTACTTTAAGCAAAACATTCTGTTGATTCAACCGTAACTGTAACATCTGTCTTTGTCTACAGATTTGTGTTTCACAATGTGTTAATTCCATTAATCTTTTCATTGACAAAAAGATTGCCATATTAAAAAAGAAATACATCTAGTCATGCCCGCTAATTCTCCTAGAAGAACTCCCAACTTACAGTCATTAAAAAAAACAACACAAAAAGTAAAAAAAAGAAAGCTTTGTTTTAAGAGTATACATTGTTGAATTTCACATTCACAATTTTTTTTATGGCCAATAGTGATATGTCAAAAGGTTGAGGGAAGCAATATGTCACAGTCATTTCAAAATTGCCGAAGTCATTTTTGGGGGGTTTTGAGTTAAGAGTCAAAATGTATAATATACACAGTCTACTATTACATGGCAAATCGCCTATATCTTAAACCAATCAGAATTTTTTTTTTTTTTACAAAATGTATCAAAGTTAAATAACAGAGTGAATACAGATGTTATTCAGGTTTTTTTAGTTTTCTCAAAACATGAAAAAATGACTTAGGCGATTGTGAAATGACCCTGACGAATAGGTCTTCTACTTTCAGCTGTACCTATGTTATTATAGATTATAGCCTACAAGGCAAGAAAATTTAAGACTTTTAAATAGTCTAACAAAAAGGCTTTTCTCTAATACTTTTCCCCTTCTACTGTAAAGCTCTATGTAAGCAGTATGTAAGATTTATTTGACAACAGTAAAGCTTAATATTTTTATATATTAAAATGTGAATTTTTTATTTACATTGTCATAATAGTAAATTATCCTTTTTGTACTCTGTTTACTTACATATATATATAAATATAATACATTTGCATGCACATGTATACCTATCCACTCCTTCCCAGGGTCGGGTAACTCTTGGAAGACCTAATGTGGCGTGAAAAATAGGCTATAACCAGCACTTTCTTAGATTATAATATTTGAATATTTTCTTTAATCTATACAAACTGTCTATGAAGCAGTCATTGTTAACTTAATAGAAGATTAAAATATTAAATATTACAATGATTAGAATTAATAATTTATAATTTTAGAATATTAAATAACTTTTAATACTCTGTAAAAGATTTTGAAAGAGTGATATGCTTTACACATGTTAAGATTCATTATGATTGTGCATTTGCATGCATGTTTAAATAATGTGCTGTCTCTGTTGAAAGTATTACTTAAAAAACAACAACACTTTTTTTTATTTATATTTTCCAGCTGCAGTTTTTCTGTACTCTGCTCTCACCCCTTCCCTCTGTTATTTTTTCACGAACATACAGAACTTGAAAGGCCAAAACTAAAAAAAAGGAAAACACTTCAATTTGTCACATCAAAATTTTGATTAGAGAATTAATTGATCTATTATTATAAAAAAAAAAATCAGTTATTTATTTTAATATTTTATATTAAATTGGTTTTAGTAGTAATTGCTGTAAGGGCTATACTTGGGAGGGAAAGTTAAGGAAAGTTACAATAGTCTTTACAAACTGTTCAAAGATATGTTCTTACAAACATAAATTGTAGCAACACAAAGAGGTTAACCTACAAAATGTAATTGTTACTCCTTGTCTATAAGTAGGTCTGGACTAACACATTAACTTATCTATATAAACAAAATAATATAAAAAAACACAAATCTTTAGTAAAAACTTAATTTTTGGGGGTTTGCTAAACATCAAGACTGCTGGACATGAAAGCTCACTGAGCATGAAAATTAAAGGGGACAAATTAATATTTTTTTTTATAGAACCAACCAGTGGTGCAACTTTTTTTCTACATTTTTGACCATAATCGCAGTCTCAATTTGTTTTTCAATTCGTAATAAAAAAATATGTACAGTTGGTAATGTAGATATTCTCGGCTTTATTGGTTTTTTTTATCCTGGGAATATGCAATTAATGTAATGAAAAGAAAATGTAAGACTCTATAGTACTTGTGAATCATGCTTGTATTTTATATTCAACAAATATTTGTAATTCGTATGAATAAAAAATATATATAGGCCTACTGATCAAAGTTGTTTTTTTTTAAAATTGTTTTGGTGTTGTTGAATGGGTGTGTCTATTATAAATTAGTTTCTTCATTATTTTCCCCTGGAAATTTCCATCAAAAATATCTTTTCATTATCCCCCTTTTGGGGGTATAAAAGTTAAAATTTGATAGCAGACGATGCCATTAAATATGCCAATTTTCAGCTCGATAGGATGAAGGGAAGTGGGTCGATTAACCTTACTAAGATTTTGCCACCCAGATTGAAAGTTAATAAAAAGGATTAAAAAAAACTGACTGTAGGATGTAACAGGTTCTCTGAACGAGTTAAATTGCAGGCTACCGGTAGGCTACTTCAAATTTCACCGCCCAAAAATGATGATAAATGATAGCTTTTCGCCTAACGCCTCTAATTGTATGTGGTAAATGATAGACTCCAGATACCGATACTGTCTGCTTTTATATAAGCCTCGATTTTTTTTTACGAATGCCTAACATTTGAAATAACACTATATATCATAAGAGTAATGTACATACAATAATACTCTTGATACTGTATTTCAGATGTTTAAGAGAAAATTGATTTTTTTTTAACGTTTATCATTTGTTAGCAGCACCTGTTCTCTCTATATATCTCCCCAGAGAGGTGCGTTCATTTAAAATGCTCACTATAATGTCCAAATAATCCCACGTACCCCACCAGCGCTTATAATTATTATATTGTAAATTGGTACCTAAATTGACTTAATTTTGGGAGAAAGTATAGAAGCGTATTGACATTATGCTGGTCATTATCATGACCTAGGAAGCTGACAAACTCTGCTTTTACAGTTTTACGGATTCTTACATTAACATTCACTTTATGATTTCTTGCTTCAGTAATATCATTTATGGATTAGCCAGATTCACTGATCTCTAAAAAGAATGGATTGGGCTCGGAAGTAACATTTTTGAGGATATTTCCGACATTTTGTTTCTACTGTCACTGATCAATTCAATATATACAATTACCGTGAGTTTGTTTATTTATTTAGATGTTTGTTTCTGCTCTACAGGCCGTTTAACTAATCGTGTTAAAAGTTAAATGTATAAATTGGAAACGTCCTCCAGAATAAAGTTTTATTTTTTCAACAATATTGCTTAATTCGTTAATTTTTTTGTAAAAATAAACTAAGACCTATTACTATTACTAATCACCGTAAGCTTATGTTAAGGTTATATAATGCGATCTGTTTTCAAATGATGTTCATTTGAAATGCGTTCAAATTTTGTGTGTTTCGAGACCGGGTTTTCCCGTACTGCGAAATATTGCTGTATACTTTTTAAATTTTTTGGTTTTTGTTTTCTTTTGACCATATTATTGTGTTTTATATTATTAATTAGAAGTGGGAAGTTTGACAGCAACAATTCATATGCATATTATGTAAAATGTCTGCATCATAGATTCCTTTCCGATCTATTTATAGATCAGTGGCGCAGTAAGTTTTAGACACAATTTTGTTTATATCGGTAAGTGCAGTGGAAATTGTTAGTTTTTCCTTTCTTCTATAGATCAGTGCTTTTCTTCACATTTCTCAGACCAATCCAGTCTTTTTATAGATCAGTGGCCAGAACCCATAGAATCTAGATAAGCAGAACAATTAAACCTAAAAATAAACTTAGAAGACGGAAGGCAAAGAGTAATTAGTAATAATACATAAGGCATTAAATTCTGATTTAGATATACAACACAATAACAATCTGTTACAATGCTCAGATAATCATAAGGACAAAGACACTTTCCTTATCCCTTATGCGAGAACAAATGCATATATAGTAATCGTTCTTCCCGATTGGCATCCGGGCATGGAATGGGTTGCCTGAACAAACCAAGAAAACCAGTAACTTAACATCATTTAAAACAGTAATAAAAATGCAGGACTCGACTCGAAATGCTGACGCAATAATCTTCTTTATAGAAGGAGCATCTGTTATATATAGGGGCCTAAGTCAAAATAATAATAGTAATAGCATATAGGCCTATTTACGCGTTTGCTATCTCCTAGCAAAACAACGATTCTGAAAGAAGTGAGCTAACGACGTGCTAAAAAATATATTTCTCAACGGAATGCTTTGGCTGAACAGCCACAACGGAACAATCTAATTGGGTTGTTAACAGCGGGGAAATGCATGCCGATGTATGATTAACATATCGAATTTATTGTTATATTTCTTTTTATATGGTTTCATACTTCAGGAATGAAGAACTAGTGAACAACTACTTGAAGAAGGAACAGTGGAGGCCATTAGCTGATAACGTACGCCTCAATAAATCTTATGGATTACTTTGTTCTCATGTTTTTTTAAGAATAGTTTTGTTATTTTGATATATTTATTTAATCTAATCCATCTATTTATGTATTTATCTAGCTATCTATTTATCTATCTATCTATCATCTATCTAATTATAAATATATATTTATCTATCAATCTTTCCATTTGTTGATCTATATATCTGGCTGCATGTCTGATTTCTGTCGGTCTAAAACATAGGTTCTCAACCTTTTTCAGCTCACCGCCCCCGTTTACATTTTTTCGCTCACCGTCCTCTTCTTCCCCTCCCCGCTTTCAACTCTCACCCCCTCCCGAAATTCAACTAATGTGTCCATTTGTTGCTTCTATATTCTATGGGCCTACTAGAATTGTGTAAGTTTTTAACAGCTTAAAAAAAAAAAAAACTAACAAGAAAAAGGTAGGCCTATTATTTTATTTTAAATAAATAATAAAACAATAAAATGACTACACAAACGGTTTAAAAAAATAGTATTAAGGTGAAGCCTGTGCCTGGTGTTTTTCAAGCAGTTTGTCTCTATTTGGTTCATCTTTGGTTATCAAAACTATTGGGTTTCAAAGCTCCATTACTTCAACTTGCTTATTTCTTTTAACAATAGAGTGGTAACAGTACTAAATCCATGCTCCACTTAGTATGGTGATGGATATGTAATAATTTTCTTTTTGCGAAACCCATTCTTCTGCAGAAAATAATGATATTTTTTTTTGCAACTAAAAGTCGTGAATAGAGCCCATTTCTTACACACTTCAGTTTTAATTCTTCATTGCGTGTTAATTCAATCAACTCCTCTTGCAGTTGGCCTGATTTGAATTCTCTTCTATTTAAAACCAATTAGGAATTTTTGTTTGAAATGATAACAATGTCTCTAAATCGACAGTTGAGGTTGTCATTAAGTGCTTCAAAATGCTGACAATATTTTAGTATGTCTTCGTCAGTTTTTTCTATAGAGGCAATATCTTTGCGTCCTATGTTGCATTTGTACAATAGAAATTTTGACATAAATGCCAACATAACAATCTGTATTTTAATCAAAGTCAGGTCAAATCCCTGCAATTGAATATTTCTTTGTTGAAAGCTTTTTTAAACCAGTTAAATATACGATATCATTTTTAAATAATTTTTTTTATTGTCTTTAAAAGAATCATCTTTGTTTTCCAGAAGCTCTAGCACCAAAACAAAGACTTATAAAACCTATTTAAGCAGGCACCTTTCGATAGTCGGCATACCTTTCTGTGAGCAGTAACAAACTATTGTCGTCCTCGCCATTCTCAATACAAAGCTGTATAACCAATCTATCGTTTCATTTATTACTTCTGATGTGTTAACTGCAGTAATTACGAATTGTAGTGAGTGATGCAGATAATAACTGAGATTGTTAGTAACTAAATGTAATCAGGAATCACACAATGGACACCCAGCACATCTGGCACAGACTTTTTTCAATACGACATTTATCCACAATAGTATACCATCACCGGTGGAGGAATTTCTTATTTCCTAAAATAGTCTTCAAGTACAATGTATAGATTCATCTTTAGTGTTATTGATTTATTTTGAGTGAAATTGACGAGTCTTAAATAGGCAATTTGGATGCAAATTCATTTCCGCTATAGTTCCGTAAACAATCGTATAATTATCTTTTCGGCATGTTTCTAGTGAATTGTGGAACTTCCGGTTTCATTTTGTTTTGCTTACAATGGCAGCCATTACGATTGCAAGCAGAGATTTACGCCTTGTTGCTGACTTAACATTCGCGGATGTTGAGAAATTCATTGCACTTTTAACTGCAAGTTCAGGCCGACTACAAATACGTTTTAAACAAAGGATAAATGCAGGGAATAGAGGGGGGGGGGGGGACCAAGCTACAGTCGTGGAGAAAGTATCCTACTAGAACCAAATATAATTAATTTGTCAAGAAGACAGTTTTACGTTATCAATGTTTATAAATTGCATGAAAATCATGGAATGAATTGGAATGGGGTCATAAAAAAAAAGACTCCAAACAAAGAGTAAAATATCGTGGCCATAAGTATTATTGTGAGGAATATGTCTTCAATACTAAAAGTGAGTATGCCAGAATTTATAGCAGAAGGCAGCAATTTTTTTAATCAAATTTAGCGAATAGGATCGGAAGTGAAGTTGCATCAAAAACGTATGCATGCATAAGATTTAAGACTGGCCAATAGGCGATTGTTCCCTTTGTTAATAAAATAAAATTATATAAGCTGAAAGTAACGCTTGATTGTCTGGTAGAGGATAGAGTGGACTCATCAAGCTGTTAAGAAAATTAGGTTTCGGTAATCACGCAATTTAATGTACTCTAAATCACCCGCCATTTCATCAATTCGTTTCTGCAAGCGTGCTATTACTCAACTAATATTTCTAGTTATACATAAGTGTATTATTATAGTTAAAATAATGTATTGTCTTTTTTTAAGTGCATGTCGACATCAAAGCTTGTTTTTTTATCAATTATTTTAAAACATTTTTTATTTAAAGTACTGAACATCGTCTGCTGCCAAACTGATAACGATATTTGATTTATACCGACCCTAGCCGGCCTAGCCTCTACTTCTACTAAAAGTCAATGCGATTCCTATTTGTTATAATATATTGTGTAATCTTGTTATAGCACATGTAAACATTGGAATTTTGTAATAGAAAGTTATTTGAAGTACATTCGTACTGCTTACTGGAGCTTCACCGCCTCCCCCCTTCCCTACCGCCCCCGGGGAACATCACCGCTCTTGTTGAGAACCTATGCTCTAAAAAATTTGGAATAATATACTAGATATATACGGGTTTGTTGGGAAAGGGGGGAGGGGGTAACAACAGTGTAAAAGTCGAGTTTAAATAAAGGGTTTAGTAATCAGGCACATGACCCTATTTACTTATAATCTTATCTCCTGTAGTGCTGACCAAAAATCTTATGTTTTCCAAAATTTACATTAACTACATTTCTCCTCCATCAAACCACAAGTTTCCAATATTAAATAAAAATGCCGTTCATGCGTTTTCTTTTTGAAAATATTTGTTTATTCCCCCCCCCCCCCTATTTCAGATTTTGTATTGACTGAAATCCAAATTGACAGAAGAAAATAAAAAAGCTAAAAACTAAAAAACAACAACTAAATGGAATCTTCTAGAAACATGTCACAGAAGTTGTAATGACCATCTCGTCTTTTTTTTTTTCTCTTCTTGTGTGGTCTTAGGTCCAGTTTACTTATAAATGGTAATGTGGTTTGGAAAAGGGGTGTCTGTTGAATTCAGCACTAAGCCTGCTTTTAATCGTGTCCTCTTGTGGGTGTGAACTACTTCGAAATGTAAATTGTTTGTGAACGCATGTGAATGTTAATTTGTGTTTTGACCGAGAGAGAGAGAGAGACAAAGAGAGAGAGAGAGAGAGGAAGAGAGAGAGAGAGAGAGAGGGGGGGGAGAAAGAGATAAATAAAGAAAGTGAAAGAGAAACAGAGCACTAGAAGGTGAGAGAGGAGAGAGAAGAGAGAAAATTGAAGATAAAATGAAAAAGAGACCCTAGAAAAGTGAGACATGAGAGAATTACACAGAGCGTGAGAGGAGGAGAGAGGGAGAGAGAGAGAGAGAGAGAGGAGGAGAGAGAGAGAGAGAGAGAGAGAGAGGCCGAAAGAGATTAAAAGAGAAAGTGCGAGATATTGAGAGAGAAAGAATAATAGAGAGTGCGGCTGGGAGACAGAAAGCAAGAGAGAGAATTATAGGAAGTGAAAAGTTAGAGTGAATTGATGGAAGAGAGAGAGAGAGAAAAAAAAAAGATAAATAGACTAGAGACCGAGAGAGCCACAGAGTGAGAGAGAGAGAGAGAGAAGGAGATTGTAAGGTTTGTGAGAAACATTGCCTTTTAAACAAAGGAGACATGCAGGGAATAGAGGGGGGGGGGGGGGGGGGGGGGCAAGCTACAGTAGTGGAGAAAGTATCCTACTAGAACCAAATATAATGAATTTGTCAAGAAGACAATTTTACGTTGTCAATGTTTATAAATTGCATGAAAATCATGGAATGAATTGGAATAAGGTCATAAAAGAAAAGACTCCAAACAAAAAGTAAAATATCTTAGAGATGGATTGATTACCTCCCCTCTCTACTGAAGACTAATCAAAACCCCACCACTCGCCCTCCCAACTCATATAAACATCTCCAGTGAAACTTTAAGCGTTTATTGATATTTAAATCGAAAAACACTTTAAATAAAAAAGAAACAAGAAGAAAAAAAAAATGTCAACAATAACAGAGACACGACAAAAAAAATGTCATTTAAACGCACGCGCTAACACATTCATAAACTCAAGGGCCTAGCGGAATCTCACGCTGTTGGAGATTCGAAATCTAGTAGGCGGGGCTAAGACCGGGGTCATGAAATGAGATTCTCTTCCGGTTCACAATATTATATTTATAATGATATTTTGACGTTGCCAGATTTCGAGTTACCTTCTCTTTTTTACCCAAGTAAAAAAAAAAACAAGAAATTGGTTTTTTAGTTTTTATGCAAATTACAAATTACATATTTATATAGTCTAGATTCTAGATCTAGCGCTATTCATAACAAAGTTTTCAAATGCGCTTTACATTTACCACCTGTTATTAAAATAAATCGAAAAAGTGTGTTTTTAGTTTTGTTTTTAAAATGTCTATAAAAATGTCTATATTGAGAGTAACTTAGTAAACGTATTTTGACCTTTAAAAAATAAAGAAACATTAATACATCGAGAAATGCTTTCTATAAAACGACATGGATTTCTATCCAGTTTAAATTTGTAATTGTAAATATTTTCACAAAAAAAAAATCTTTGTTTTTTTTTTACTTGGATACGTTCTATATTTTAAACATCCAACGTGCAGTCTCTATTGTTAGTGTGTACGTTCGACAAGGCCATACGTGCTGTGTATTTTATTATAACATTATATATTCATTGATATGAACACAATATGAACACATCCGCAACAGAGGTAATGTATTTGTGTGTGCGTGTGTGTGCGTGTATGTGTGTGTGTCGTCAGGCATATTAATTCCACCACTGAATGCAGACGTAGCCAAGCGTGTGTGGACAGGAAGAGCAAGTCTACAGGAAATGCCCCGCCCCCTGCTCCCGTCCCACCCCTTACCTGGGAATCCATTGACATAAAAAAAGGGAAATAAAAAATCGGGAAATCACGTGATGAAGGGGGAGAGAACTTAGACAACTAGTCTAGCGTGAGCGTGCATGCTTGCACGTGTTTATATTTGTCCAGTGACGGTGTGTGTTGACCGCTATAAGAGTGAAAGAGACAGCGATGATATGACACGTGACATTTTGTTTCGTTATTTGCATTGTCTCAAATTTCACTTAAAAAAACAACAATAGATTCATTCCGCCTGTCACGTGATAGATGTAAATATAGTTAACGCATATCATACTAAGGGTATATAAGAAAAGTCTATCCCCATCAGATCGTTTTTGGCCGTTAGTCCTTAAGGCTAGTGAAACATTGTCCAAGCTCTCTATTTGACGTCAAGTACACATCATCTTCTGCCTTTTTGTTCTCAAGGAACAGCAACCGATCATCATCGACGGCTGCGGTCCTTCCTAAGGACATTGGCCGCCAACAACGGGTCCCCCAAGCCTCTCTATCCTGGGCCAGTTTCGCCAGCTTCCCCCAAGTACGACAAAGTTCCTTGGTATTTGCTTCCACCTCTCTGCGCCAAGTATTTCTCGGCCGGCCTCTTTTCCGTTTTCCTTGAGGGTCCCAGTTCAAGGCATGCCTTGTAGTGCTGGAAGCAGGTTTTCGGAGTCTATGGTTGATCCATCGCCGTCGTCTCTGGAGGATCTATTGTTCTAAAGGCTTATACTTTGTCCAGTGCCACGGTTTCAGGTTGCTGATTCTGTCAGGCCAGTGTATCCCGAGAATCGGGTCTTAGGCAGTTAGTAACAAAGGACTGGAGTTTCTTAAAGTTCACAGCCGTGGTTTCATATATCTTAGCTGTACATACCATAGACCTAGAAAAAAATATACTGGTATTTTAATGTTTGAAACTAGAGATTAGGATTCAAAGACATTCAGAGAGGATTCAGAGGCATTCAAAGAATGAATCCGAATTCTATCCACCAAACGACCACCCCGTCATCCACCTGGCCTTATATTAATATACCGACGTGGAAACATATATACAAATATATATATCAACCTATACAAAACACATATTTGTAATGGACAACCTCTCCGAGAGAAAAGGTAGTAATGAGTCAAGATGTACATTAAAACAACCAATTAAAAAAGATCTAAATGCTTGAGACTTAACGCTTAAAACATGACTACGTTGGCAGCACAAGATCGAGACAGATGGGCGCACATTCGATACTGTCCACCATGTATCAGTAATCACAAAAGGAAAAGATACCATGGTGGTTTTCAAAAGTATACAGGTCATTGTCATTGTATGTCATGGACACCTTTTTTTTAACGACCCGCCAACCACTTATTGATTCTATTAATGTTCTTCTGAGCAGTGAGCCAAAATGAGTCGCTCTCTACGTTCTGATCATTAAGACAATAAATAAGCACGCTATTATTTCGTCTTCAGTTCCAGAGTTGTACAAACAGTATTTCTTTATTTTATTACCGAAGAGGAACATAATTAACAAACAAACAAAAAACTAGCCGCTAAAGTTACCTTGTATCTGCTGAAAATACAGATAATTTATGCAAAACAAGTGTAACACCAGAAATTAAATTACTAAACATAGAAACACAAGAGGAAATAAGGGCAGGATAAATAGCAAAGTAGTAATACCCCGCCCCCCCCACTCCCCAGCCCCATTAAAATTAAATTAAAAAATACAACGAAATCTATTTAAATACTTAGAAAGAGTTTGAGGTAAAAGTAGGTTTCCTGATATAATGTTCAACGACAAATTCATGATCATTGTATTTTTCCAAAGGGGCATGCAATGGGTTGTGTAAACTAACCAGGAAATCCAACATCTTGACATCCTTTAGAAATATTATCGAAATGCAAGACTAGCTTCGACACTAATGATAAGCCTAGGACGCAATAATCTTCTGCTGAGAAGAAGCAATTGACTTAAAACTTTGCAATTGCAAAAGAAAAAAGCGTTCTTTAAAAAACAATATGTTTAGTTATAGTAAGAGATAATGTTTACTCTGTGAAATGACAGTTATTTCTCAATTCATGTGAAATGCAATATTGAATAGACATTTCTCATACTGCGCATTCTATATTCTTTGACAGTAGGCCTATAATTATGTTTTTTAATGTGGCTAAAAATATGACTAATTAGTTTTAAAATAAACGGATTTAGTTTTTTAGTGCATGATTTAATGCATCCTATTCTTCATGTTGATAGATATTTTTTTAAATTTGTGTTTAATTATTTGCCAACATTCAATATATCCTACACGATATTGATAATAGCTATTGTCGAACAGGACTATGTGTACACTTAAACACACACACGCTCGCATGCATACACAAAATTACACATACAAATGGACGTCGCGTAGATACACGCGTCTTTAGTACCCAGAATATAACCACATCTGCGCATTCATTGTTGCATTAGATGACTTCAACGTATACAGGGCCTATGCTAACCTACCCATCGATCTACCCTCCCAAACACACCATACCCACAAGACTATAATTGCACTTATCTATATTTAAAAGTCCGCATTTTCTCCTCTTGATTGAGCACTCCATATATATATATATATATAGCTCAATGGACCTAACCCTAACCCTAACCCTATCTATTCTACATACATAAACTAACAATGATATGTAAAATATTAAACATTCATAATACTTCCTCCCCTCCTAACTACCAATGGTAGGTCAATATAGCATATACCCATATACCTAACTATCTCCTTGTCTATCTATAGATCTATCCTTTTACTTCACTCGAACTTTTTTTTTCATCATAATAACACAAGTCCTTTTAGCTAATAGCCTACATGTTTAAAGTACACTATACGTTTTGGTAATGGTCAAAGTTGTTATTGCTGTCTCTTAAAAAAAAACCACACTCACAAATACACAACTACAACTGCCAACTAGTATTAGAGTTGATGAGGTGCTTAAAGAACTCACACGAATGATTCGAATCATCTTGAACCTTGCTATGATTGAATGGAATCACGAGACTCATAAACAGGATTGAATCGTTTATATATATGTAGGTCGGTGACTTAAATTAATAGTGCGTATCAATTGCTTTGTGCTGTACGAGTGGTCCGTTTGAATGTGTTTAAGTTTCTGTGCTCTGTGGGTGCTATGATTTGTGAGAATGTAAGTAATGGACTTTTAATGTAAATATATTTTATTATTTGTAATATAGATATAGACTTGGGGGACTGTTTGGTATAAAAATGATGTATGTAAATATTGTTTTGTATTTTGTGAAAGCCCTGAAACGAGGTTAAGCGGCTAGGTCTTGCGTCACTTTTCGGAATTCTTTTTCTGATTATTTTTATTGGGTTTCCGTTAGTGTAGTTTAATTAAAGTAATAGGTAGAATTTTTATTGTAGTTTAATTTAATATAGGGTTGTACATAAGGTAGATTTGTAGATATTTAGCAATAGGAGATTTAGAATAATATTTAGCACAGATTGACCGGAAATAAGGCAATGTTAGGGTAGTTAAAAAAGGAATTTCTGGTTAGAGGTCAGAGACGTTCGGTCAGCGTCTATAAATAGAACAATTAATCAATCACTTCCGTCTGAAATGGCCCATTTTGTGGAAGACCAGTGGTCAGATTATGGCGTAGTTGTGTGTGGCTTGTTCGGATATGACGTGAGTTGAGATTTAATTACTTTTTAGAATTTGTATGTTATTTTATGCTATGTTTTATTTGGTTATTTTATGCATATTGTCCACTTGTCTATGACAAGTGCATTGATGGGAATGGATTAAGTTGGAGGTTTGGGAAGGAACATTAGCCGCCATGTTGGCTTCTTCTTTTTAAATGTATATTTCTTTTTAGTTCATGTATATTATTATTTTAATGTAATGTTGCCTTTAATGGCCGGCATGGGAATAAGTTATGGTAGATGTTTTTATTTCATGCTTGGTTTTAACTGGTATGTATTAACCAGTGAGTGGCCTAACTCTGTGGTACAGAGTATAGAGCGGTGTTGTCTTGTTCTAGTCTTCATTGACTAGAGCTGGGTTGATTCTTATGTCATAATTCATATTATGTTATAAGATGTACAAGGAGTATAGGTTCATGTTTGAACTGGTTATAGTTGGGACTATGCTATGTAGTTTTTATTTACTGTATATAGTATATATATATTATGCTTATGTATATAGATGACCATGTTCTAATGTTTATTTTTATTTTTCTATTTCTATTCTATTATATTGTAGGTCGTAATGTCGGCCTATGTTGGTTTTTAGTGGGGAGTTGAAGTTAGTTTTTAGTGGGGAGTTTAAGTTGGTTATTTTGTTTGGGTTCACAGTATGTTTAGAGTTTAGATAGTATAGGTTTATTGTTGGGGTTCAATTTGTTCTTTATGATTTTTATGTTCCCTTTAATGGGACGAGTGAATTTTCTTGAATAAAAAGTAATTTGTAATTTAAATATGATTTTAGTGTTTTATGTTTAGTGTTCAGTGTTGTTGGTCTGTTTAGATTGTAATAATCCTTCTGTCCCAACGGAAGTGTCACGGAAGCCCAAAGTCCCCTCGTGCCCTAGTTTAGATGTATTTAGTAATGATTGCTGTCCTTTACCCACAACCCCTTTTAATTAGTAGTAACCATGAACCATAAAATTAATTACCCCCCCTCTTCCCCCCACCCTGTTACATATATATAAAAAAAAGTTTTCGATAGGAATTATATTTACGCTACATTGAAATTCCACATTTTTCTGCGACATTTATAAAAAAAATAAAGTGTACATTAAAGAAAAAAAGAAATAGTAAAAAAAAATAAACAACAAAATCTCACGTTATTATGTTATTTATATTATAGAGACGGCAAAGTCTTTATTGGCTTAAAGATAACCGATAAACATTGATTGCATTTAATTTAGTTTGACAAAAAAATGCTTAAGCCTGTCACACAATCAGACGTATGAAAAGAGCGTAAGGTAAGTAGGATTATATTGTTGGCGCCCTAAAAAAAATAGGGCCGTAAATATTGATTTTACCGGATTTGTTGCCCTCGCTCACCCCCCCCCCCCCCATCCCGGATGCCTAGATAAATGCAAAAATAGGCTTATCCTTATTTGTCGACCTTATTAAGGAATGCATGCACTTTTGTTTTATTTACATTTACTCACAGAAGAACCTGATGGACTACCAACAATTTATGGACATTGAAGATAGCATTCATATGTTCCCATAATCAAAATAACTGGCACTGGCATCCACTACACACACACACACACACACAAACAGACACACATGCAAACACAAACACGTACCCTCCTTCTTCGTGAGCAACAATTGTATCTGGAAATCCAGGATTTTAGCTTCATTAACATTTCTTTTATCACAACGCAAGACAGAAACTCAATCTCAATTAAACTTGGGGCATTTAGAGCGTGCACTTGGAGCTGTGTCCTTGTATCGTATGGAAACAGTTCAATACAGTCTTCTTAAAAATATTTATTGAGGCAATACTTTCATAACCTTCTTAATTATCATGCCTATTTAATAATTTATCAAGGCCAACATTATCATTAGCTAATCAAGGTCGAGACAAGAACTGCAAGTTACTTCAGGGGTTGTCCAGAAAGAATATCCATAAAACGGGAAATTAAAGGGTTTATTTGAATGCTGGTATTTAAGACGTATTTTGTGTGGAAAACCTTTTACTATAATAATTTCTAATTACTCCACATACACTTAAAATGTTTTTTTCTTAAACGGAACATTATTATCCAAATGAATACCCTAAGTGAATAGCCTAAGTGAATAGCCTCAGTGAATAGCCTCAGTGAATAGCCTAAGTAAATAGCCTAAGTGAATAGCTCTAAATATTTCCCTTGCCCACCATTTTTTCTACTCTCAAGGAATACATTATATTCTTTGTATTTTCTAAATTGTGAAAGCCAAAAATAATTTCTAAGGATTGATTGCTAAGAAACAACATTGAAAACTCTATTATTTCCAAAAATAATTTCTAAGGATTGATTGCTAAGAAACAACATTGAAAACTCTATTATTTCCAAAAATAATTTCTAAGGATTGATTGCTAAGAAACAACATTGAAAACTCTATTATTTCCAAAAATAATTTCTAAGGATTGATTGCTAAGAAACAACATTGAAAACTCTATTATTTCCAAAAATAATTTCTAAGGATTGATTGCTAAGAAACAACATTGAAAACTCTATTATTTCCAAAAATAATTTCTAAAGATTGATTGCTAAGAAACAACATTGAAAACTCTATTATTTCCAAAAATAATTTCTAAGGATTGATTGCTAAGAAACAACATTAAAAACTCTATTATTTCCAAAAATAATTTCTAAGGATTGATTGCTAAGAAACAACATTGAAAACTCTATTATTTCCAAAAATAATTTCTAAAGATTGATTGCTAAGAAACAACATTGAAAACTCTATTATTTCCAAAAATAATTTCTAAGGATTGATTGCTAAGAAACAACATTGAAAACTCTATTATTTCCAAAAATAATTTCTAAGGATTGATTGCTAAGAAACAACATTGAAAACTCTATTATTTCCAAAAATAATTTCTAAGGATTGATTGCTAAGTGTCATGTATATTGTTTTTCCAAGAATTGGAACACGCAATGTTTATTCCTCTCTCTCTCTCTTTTCTTACTACACACCATATTAGGACGTTTAGTAGGAAAATAAAAGGTTCTAGGTAATGTTGGGATTCTGTGTTGATCTCAAATTCTCAGAGTCTGGGAACGACTCATTATTTAATAGGGGAAGTTCCTATCGTTTTTGTTATGAGTTTTGTAATGATACCATGATTTTCACCCCTACTGGTAATGGGTCTATCCCTTGCACCACTCGGATAGTATTTAATGATTTGTTTTGTCTGAAAGACAGAGAGTTTCAAAATATGTTCCTTTGAGAACGTTTGTGTTTGCACTATTTTATTCTAACTGTACATAATAGATATATTGTATATATTGAACATACCACCTGAAATAAACTATCAACAACAGTTACACTGAAGCTTCTTTGTCAAGTTACTATCCTATTTTGTTGTATACATTACTATAAGATTTATCTACTACCATAATTTACAAGAAAGGAAATGTTGGAATACAAATACTGAATTTGTGCCCAGGACTATAAGAAGAGTTCGTGTAATACTGAAACATAAATACTAATAATTAAAGTCTCCCCTAGGACTAACGAGAATTATCAGCAAGATCTACACAGCTCTGGCCACAAGGGGATTGTGGACGTAACACTAAGAAACAACATTGAAAACTCTATTATTTCCAAAAATAATTTCTAAGGATTGATTGCTAAGAAACAACATTGAAAACTCTATTATTTCCAAAAATAATTTCTAAGGATTGATTGCTAAGAAACAACATTGAAAACTCTATTATTTCCTTCGTTGTCTGAAGCAAGGGGTAATTAGCTTTGTGCACTGCAAATAAATTACTGCATGGTGGCTGAGCCGTTCGGCTGGTGCACCAAAGGTCGTGGGTTCGAGTCCTGTTGAAGGTTATGATTTGTTCCCATGTCTGGAGGGTGTCCCTGAGTCTACCCATCTTTGAATGCTACCTGACTTTAATTGGAGTAAAGTAAAGGCAGCTGGGCAGTGTGCTGACCGCATTACCCTTTATCCGAGAACGCTGCTTCGCCGGGCCTAAAGAAGAATTCGGTCCGATGGAATACTTTACTTTACTTCAATTGATTTCGTTTTGTGTCTAACGACACTAATGGAAAACACCGAGTAATGACTTGTAGTGAATAGAGCAAACCATTTGAAGATACAGGCTTTGTAATAGCCTATCGAAGATATGAAGATGATGTGTCACCTATTCACCCGGACGTAGGAGAAATAAGCTGTTAAATTATGATCAATACGCTCGTATATTGACACAGGAAGCCAGTGGAGATTTTAAAGAGCGATACAAAGACTGTAGACAACCATTTAAAATCTCTGAATCTGGTTTTAAGGCAGACCTCACACAAACAACTGTTAAAGTAATCAGACCCTGACAGAATGTGGGAGACGACAACGTCATTGGCTGTTCTTTTTATCAAGTCGTAGACGTAGCTGACCCAAAGCACGTAAATGTATGGAAGACGTCCTATAGTCCTATAGACATTAGAGCTGACTCGAGGAATCATTGTAAGTCTATTGTCACTAAGAAGGCTTAGGTCTCTCACACTGTTCTCAGAGGCATCAAGTTTGATTGGTTCAAAAGGAACCTTTGGAAGTTCCAATTACATTTGTCTTGTCATTATCCAATTAAAATCTATTATTTCTGTAATTTCTAAGGGGCAATACTCTAACATAAAAGTATGTCTACGGGGATATACTCTAGCCATGACCAGTGGCGAACCAGGTTTTGACGCTAGGGGAAGCGAACTTTTAGGAAAAAGGCTCCACTTCTAGCAATTTTTCCAGATTAGTTGCTTAAGAAATAAACTCCTTAATAAGATTGAATGGACAAATACTTAATGCAGGAACTGTTTATTTACAACTGTTTCAAAAAATTAATTTTATACCTCTAATAATTAAATCTTGTAATTAATACCACAACGCTAGCGTATATAAAGAAATAATAATTAGTCAGTAATATTTGTTATATTACAAAATATAACTTGTTTGGCATCACTTTTGAATCAAATTAAGAATCTTTATTTTAATTAAAGGGAAATAATTAGCTACTTCTATTTTCGATAATATTTCTAATATTATTATTTTTTTAAATTTTAATTTTATAAAAGACTAAATTGTTTAAAATTTATAACTTTATAATGACCAAACTGTCAAAAAGTATTTGAAAATTATATAAATATTATATGACTAATATAATATATGCACATTTTCTGAACATGACATTAACTACCCATTTTGTTTGATTACTTTGTATCAATTCCGCTTAACGATACTATGTACATACTCCCGTTTTCTAATTGTAAAATATATGAGATTGTACTTGTAAAATCTTGAATAAACATATTGGAAAAAAAAAAAGAATAAATGAAATATTATCTCAGTTAAAGACCAAGTGAAGAGGTTTTTCTCAAAGGAACGAGATTTGGAATAGCCTCATACGGCAGTGACGTATCACAAGGGAAATAAATAAATAAAAATAGACGCTATAAATCTATATTTAACCATTTTGTTAAAAATAAGAACCGGGAAAAGAGTCAAAACATGTGGCAATAGATTCAAAACACGTGACAATATTCATTTTTCCTAGTCGGAATCCTTTAAGTTACGTCACTTTCCTATATTGCCGGAAATAAAAACATCTCAAATGGCTACGAGATTTGGAGTAATCTTCCGAAAAACACACACATTTAAGTGCAAATATTGAACTAATTACTTAAAATGTATCTTTGATATTTTGTATAAATGTTTTTTTTAACATTCAGATACTGAATACACTATTTACTATCAAAATCAAATGTTAACTCAATTTTGATAAAAAGCTCTTCACTTGGTCTTTAAACTGAGAACAAAATATTAAATCAATATTAGCAGTTGATAGATATGTATCTTGACAACTAAATGATAACCTTAACAAAATAGTTTCCATAAATGTGAAAGTTTGGTAATATAATTTTGTATTTGGTATAAATGCTAATAAAAAGGATGATAATCACATACACATTATTTTTTTTTAAATTGAATATTAAACCCTTTAACGATTTTCTCCTAGAGTTCCTTTGCTTTTGGCCTTTGTCTAGCTCGGATTTTAAATTACCTACTTGTCTTATAAGAAAACAAGTATAATAGAGCAGGTTGACTTTTAGGCTGTTGGCTCGCTGACCGATTTAGAAATTAGAAATCCTAGCTTGGCACACCATTAGCCGACCCCTGCACTAGAGTGTGCCCTTACTTTCACTTCGTATCAAATTAAATTCAACTAAAATTAACTAGATCTAGATCTAACAAGGTTTATCAATCATATTGTAACAAATTAAACTGTTGTAATACAATTTAAATTAAAAAAAAATTGGAAACAGTATAAATTGTGCTTCAAGGCTTGTTAAAATTATTAAATTATTTTTCCCGAAAAGGCCGCTCCCCCTGCTTCCCTTCCCCCCTGGCTACGCTACTGGCCATGACTGGTATCTAATGATTTTATTCTATTATAATATCCCCAAAACTATATTATAACTGAATGGTGTAGAAGGACTAAACACTAACAATAGCTGATGTCCAAAGGACTAAACACTAACAATAGCTGATGTCCAAAGGATTAAACACTAACAATAGCTGATGTCCAAAGGACTAAACACTAACAATAGCTGATGTCCAAAGGACTAAACACTAACAATAGCTGATGTCCGAAGGACTAAACACTAACAATAGCTGATGTCCAAAGGACTAAACACTAACAATAGCTGATGTCCAAAGGACTAAACACTAACAATAGCTGATGTCCAAAGGACTAAACACTAACAATAGCTGATGTCCAAAGGACTAAACACTAACAATAGCTGATGTCCAAAGGACGAAACACTAACAATAGCTGATGTCCAAAGGACTAAACACTAACCATAGCTGATGTCCAAAGGACTAAACTCTAACCATAAGTGATGTCTAAGGGACATTACTCTAACAATGCCAGATTGTTACTGTGTTCCCAAAAAAAAAGTTTACACGGATGTTTATTTTCCCATCGTGACCGGAAATGAGTTCCAATATGACAACAACATGTGAGGAATGAGTTTATTGCTTTCGTTTGAAGCGGAAGTTTAGCGGTCAACGTTACCATGGCGACATATTACCAGACAATTAGACCGATGTTTGAGAAAAAGACATGTCATTTTTTTTGGCGTCCATCAATGTGAACATTCACAAGTACATTGAAACATTAAAAGACATATCGGCACACACAAAAGCTAAACATTTAGACATAATACACATTTATACTCAGCTACATTCATTATTCACAATGATAAACATGCTCACATAAAGACACAGATGCATACACAAAGACACATATGCTTACACAGACACACAAGCTTACACAAAGACACACATGCTTACACAGACAAACATGCTTACACAGACATATGCTTAAAC
The DNA here is from genome assembly GCA_949126835.1 of Anisus vortex. Lineage (NCBI taxonomy): Eukaryota > Metazoa > Mollusca > Gastropoda > Planorbidae > Anisus > Anisus vortex. The sequence goes on from OX421492.1 coordinate 72,263,049, forward strand.
ATAGACACACATGCTTATACAAAGACACACATAGTCACACACACAAACACATGCTTACACAAAGACACACACGCTTACACAAAGACACACAAGGTTACACAGACACACATGTTTACACAAAGTCACATGCTTACACAAAGACACACGCTAACACAAATACAAACTTAGACAAACAGGGAGTCTTGTGTAAAACTGAATTCAATCCCAGGACATTTGACTTCGTAATTTGATCTCGTTACTGACCTCCTAGTTCTATTTCTGTTACGAACGATAGTAAAATAACGATATGGTTGAAATAATGTGGCGATGTATGTGGACAACCCCTGACTGGATAACTAAACATTATGCCGTCACTAAGCTCCATAGAGGCCCTACAATTCTAATAAAAACAAATTCATTGACATACATCAAACTGAAATGGGTGGCCGAGCGGCAACGCGTTCGGCTAGCGAACGGAAGGTCTTGCATTCGAATCCAGGTGAAGGCTAGGATCTGTATCCTTGAGTCTACCCAGCTCTGATGGGTACCTGACTTTAGTTGATGTAAAGCAAAGGAGGCTGGGCATTGTGCTGGCCACAAAAACCCCTAGTTTGCCGTGGCCACATAAATTTGTAAACGCTGCTTCACCGGCCCCAAGGATTTGGTCCGACGGGATACTTTACTTAATCTGAAATGGGACCTTGGCACAAGCTAGAGATTATATGTAATAAACAAAAATGAAACTAAAATGTACTATCCTCCCGAAATAGCAACGAAACAACAACAACAACAAACAACAACAACAAACAACAACAACAACAAACACAGTGAAATCTTTAAAGGTGAAAGAATGTTTCACTAGCGTGTAAACACACCAGGATGTATTAGCGGTGACTGCAAAAAACTGTTTTCTCTGCATTAAAAGTTTCAAATGTCACAGAGCCTGAAGTTTCGAAACAGTCTTGAATAATTGAACGTTAAACGTCGGCATGCAAAAGAACAACAACAACAACAAAATAACAACAACAAACACACTAACAACACAAATTTGTACAGTCAATGTTTATGAAAGTTGTTTTGTTACGTAACTCGAAATATTCCGAATTATTTTTTATTGGTCCTATACAAAATATAAAAAAAACACAAAAAAACAACGCTTTACATGTAATTTATAATCTTATAGATGATATAAAGTCACTATAAATAAACAATTAGTTTTCTCATTGGCAATGCTTATGATTTCTTTTACCAAAACTAGCCTGGGATTAAACAATTATTTTCTCTATATAACTATATGTACGATTTCTTCTCATAAAGCTAGTATTGACACTGACAGTGTTAACATATGCAGAGTTTAAACATACTATTGTATACAATAGTTCACTTACCAGGTTGCAAAAAGTAACTAAATGTGTGGGAATAGAATTACTTTAATATTATGTTACGTAAGGGCATGTTTTAAATGCCATTTGCGATAAAAATATTAATGTGTCCCGAAAACAGAAACACAAAAATAACAGAGTCGCGTAAACTAAAAACCTAGAGAAACGCTGCCTTAATACATTTGTTTCAACACATGCAGTTTTTCAATGGACGTAGAGACCTTTCTTTTATTATCAAACAACAAACACCATGTGGAAAATATAATGAGATGACATAAAGTGTACACTACATCAAAGTTATGCTTGAGTATCATATCGGCGTAGGGATCGGGGCCGGGCGGAAAGGGGGGGGGGGGGAAGTCCATAACAAAAAAACAAAAAACAACTAATGTTTTGGTCGTTGGGCAAACATTAAATAGAATGTATAATAAATTGGATCGCTATGAACGCAGTGGCAAGAAGAACTGCGACGCAAGAATTCTCTGTGTCGTTATATAAAGCAATCAGCATCAAGCAACGTGCAACACACATCATAAACATAGAGATAAAACTGCAAAAGGTTTGCTCATTATAATAAGAGCTTCTATAACGGATATACAGTTATAGTAACGACAAATAATTTTTATTATTACAAAAACAAAAAAACACCGACACTTTATTACATAGAAATAACGGACAATAAAATAAACTATAATGATAAATAAATATGAATAATATTTTTTCTCACAAATAAAATAACTACAGGAACAAAGCGAAAATAATGAAACAAAAATTAATTACTTCTACCTCGCTGAAAAACAATAATAAAGAAGCCACATTTATTTTTACCCGTGTTATGGTTATGACTAAACTACATTAAAACGCAGGGCCCTCGAGAGAAAAAAAAACAATGTACTTTCAAATATGAAATATATAGTCCAGTGCTTTAAGTTAAGCTTCACACTTGCAAGGCAAAAGTTTTTTTTTTTTTTTTTTTGTTTTGTTTAAATCATGTTATTTGTTGTAGTCTATTATTTCCTTACTTGTAATGTAATAGATTTGTTCAATTGAAATGGATAGTATTTTGGGGAATTCTTGCTTTGACAGTAATACTTTTAATACCATGTGAATTGGAAATATGTAATCCCAAAAAATAATATAGATCTAAGTAAAATAAAACAAATAACAGAAATTCAATTCACATAATTTGTTGAGTTTTTCTTGTAAAGTTTGTTCACTGATCAACTGTCAACTAGCAAGTATCTCTTTCTAATACTTGGAGCAATCTGCTTGTAATACACAAAAAAAGCTTCCTGAAATTAAAACATAGGCTCCCTTATAGGTTTGAAATCAAAACTTAGGTTGGCTCCTAGTCTGACTGTTCGGTCGATCACTTCAGGTGCTAATATTTAAGAATGATTGATCACACGATTACCTGAATTTCAGACAGATTAATCCAACCTGGTTATCCAAATATCTATAAACATTGTATTGAGCTCTACCAGTGCTTCTAATCGCGAGCTTGAATGAATTCTACTAAGATGATCTCAGTTCCAAATCATTATTAACTCACTTGTAAATTCTCAGAGTAAACTTTTCAGTTAAAACACATAGAGAGAAATGCCTACAACTATAGTAACGCTGGTCTGAAATATATTTTTGAGTCCATTAACCGAAACATTTTCAAGAGAGTTTCTTTTTGCGATAAAAAAAAAAAAAAGTAGACTTATGTGCCGCCATCTAGCAGACAAAAGAAGATAAACTTATAAAAATATTGATCATGGCCCCCATTGCCTTCATTAAAAACAAAATGTCTAATGCATGCATACAACAGAGCTGCCCAGACTTTTAGATGGACAAATAATACTTTCTGTTTTGTAGCCTTTGGTTTAGATCAGGGGTGTGCTACATGGGGGCCCGCATGTCACAATGCGGCCCGTCAAGCCTTTCGATGTGGTTTATAATGACATTTTTTATTTTAAAATTAATTATTTTAATAATGTATAATATGCATTTTGTAAAATCTTCTTGTAGCAAGTTGCTTTTACGCACATCGACCCCCCAGTTTAGTGTAACACACTATCTTCAACTATAAGAAGAGTGTGTTGCCGGACCAATACAAATCGTGCATGACTCTTCCTTAACTGACGTCGCGAGCTGTCTGGAATTAATAATATCAGTTAAACAACTCATGTTATTTTACTTCTGATCTATTGAATCGTGATTTCCATAGCGCATGTCGCCAGAACAGCATCACCATCAATGGCCAGAACAGCATCACCATCAATGGCATGCAACGCAACGCAAGCCCACATCTCTTAATATAATACGCATGCCATTAAATGCTTTTCTTTTCCTTCATAATTCTAGTTTTCCAAACGTTTTGTGGTGCTTATTAAATTTAAAAAAAAAGGTTATTATAAAGAAATTATATAGTTCAAAGAAATGCCGTTTTTGAAAGATAATTCCCATGTTTGGTGCTTTGATAAAATTGTTACCGTTTGATGTTTTATTGCACGCACTCATCAAGTATTTACGATTTCCTTAGATAACGCCCCTTCCATGGAGAATTCATTGTAGTTCTCTCTCTAGCACGACTAACTTTATAAAGCAAATGTTACATGATTATATCAACATAGTTTACCCCATTTTTTTCAACATTCATTACATGATTACCCTTTCGGTGTACTGATTTGAGACCCTTTGCATTGCCATTCCAACTTTCACTTGTTAGTGTCTTTGCATAGAGCTTTAGTGGAACTCATATGATCGATTACCTTATGTTTTCTGTCATGGTAATTAGAAGTTTTCGTTACGTGTATACAATGCAAGGTGACATGTCTTGTGTCATTACACAACTACCTTACGTATAAGCTTATTGTTACGTGCCGTTGTCTAGGGTTGGTCATATGAATTTGAAATCAAATAACGAACTTGCGTTTCAATGAAAACGATCTTTAATCTACATATAATTACACAAAACTAACAAGTAAAAAGCGATGAAAAACACAACTGCTCTCGACACATGATGTCAACACACTCTCTCAAACACACACGCAACCAGACTAGCATTGTCACAACTTCCGACCAATGGGGGGTGGAAGTTAGGACAACGCACAAGATGACCCAGTGACCTCAGTCTACGTAGACACAACAAACTCCAATGGACCGGTCATCATGATCCAATGATTACCTTATGTACTCTCACCACAAAATTGTAAATTAAATGCTTTATGTGTTACTACTACTTTGCTAATTTCTTTGGGTGTTTATTAATGATTTAACTATCCAGTTTTGATTATTTCTTTATATTGAGCCTAACGGCTCTTCTATGAATCCATTCTAATTTTTTTTAAATAAGTTTTCTTTTGTTGATACGTCCAAGAGAGAAAAAAAACATTATTTATAGATTTCTAGTAAATACTTTGTCTAGTCCAATCAATGTTAGGCAGGTTTTTTTTGTGTGTTATTTTTTGGTTTAATGTTATTGCTAAATTTTGTTTTACGAAGCCCTAAAGTGTGTTAGATTTTTTCTTCTTTATCAACTTTAAAGTGCTTTATTTATTATTGCTCCTAATACATAGCAGTATTAGCTATAAAATGATTTCAATGAATAGAGTATTCCGACTTTACAGAGCCCTTGTCAGAACTATGGTTCTGTATGGATGTGAGACATGGACGCTTCTATCAGCAACTGAAAATAAGTTGCATGCTTTCCAAAATAAATGCATGAGAAAAATACTTTGAATCTCCTACGTAGAACACATGACTAATGCGTATGTTATGGATAGAATATCCTCAATTGCATGTTAGAACACATGACTAATGCGTATGTTATGGATAGAATATCTTCAATTGCAGGCCCTCAAGAAAACATTATGGCAACAATCAAACGGCGCAAACTGACATGGTTCGGTCATGTGTTTGCGGCACAATAGCCTTTCAAAACAATTATCCAGGGCACGGTGGAAGGTGGGCGTAGGAGAGGCCGTCAGCGGTGATGCTGGTTCGACTATGTCAAGGATTGGACAGGGTTGTAATTGACTCAACTATTGACGACCGCCCAGGATAGGCAGAAGTGGAGAAAGTTGACTGCCGAAGTGTCCATTCGCCCCCCCCCCCCCCAAACGACCACAACGGTCATGGGATTGATGATGATGATGATGATGATGATGATGATGATAAAGCATTCTTTCTTAATTCTTTGAATTCTAGTTGGCAATTTTTTGGATAATGGACAATCTTTATTTCCTAGAGTTATTTAAATAAAATGTCTGTATCTTTCGCTTCTGTTTCTATTGACTTATATATAGAACAAGCATCTGCAAAAAACAACAACAACAACAACAAAAAAACAACGTTTGTTTATGTAACAAAGCTATTAGTAAAACATTTATTTAAATTACAAATAGATGGGAACTTACGACCGTTCCTTGATTATGTCTACTGGTGCAGATTTTGTGTCATATGTCATATGTGTCATATAACAATTTCTTCTGAATCTATATCTTTTCATGTTCTGGTTGTGTTTTAGCGAGCTTTTCATATCAGTGGCGTCAACGATACAGTGCAATGGTCATGTTATCACCTTATCTTATACATTATAGACGCTACTTCTATATAGAAGATAATTGCGTTCCACGCTCATCCGCGGTTTGAGTTTAGTCTTGCATCTTTATTAATGTTTTAAATTATGTTAAGTTACTGGTTTTCTTGTTTATTCAGGTAACCCGTTCCATGCCCCGAACCACGTACATAAACTACGATTTATTCAATTACATTCTTTTCGTTTTGCACCCTTTTCTTTTACGTTCTATTCTTACTTTTACATCCACAAATGACATTGTGCCTACGCCTCTGAGTAACAAGCAGGTCGTTAGTGATTGAAAAAAGTTTCAATGTAATGACCCAGCTCAAGCTGAGACTGTCAGCATAAATAAAACCGGATATTTAGACCAGACTCTTTTAAAAACAGTTTTTGGTTTCAACATTAATCTCTGTTGCCTTCATTGTTTCAAGGACCAAAATAAGTATTTAAAAAAGAACTCCCCCCCCCCCCCCCCACCAAAGTTTATTTTTAGATTAGACCTGTTTGAAAAACAGAAATAAGAATTAAGAAGAAAAATAATGTTTTTAAAGATCACCATTATTGCAAAAGGATTCTGAATAGGGAAGTAGGAAACGTTTAAAACGAGCACATCGATAATGCATGTTTGCTTCTAAATGATTTTTTCCCCCATAAATTTCTGTTTGTGATATATGTCTGTTTGTAAAGTATGTCTGTTTGTGTAAAATGTATGTCTGTTTGTACTATGTCTGTTTGTTATGTTAGTCTTTTTGTGATGTATGTCTGTTTGTAATGTATGTCTGTTTGCGATGCATGTCTGTTTGTAATGTATGTCTGGTTGTGCTATGTCTGTTTGCGATGCATGTCTGTTTGTAATGTATGTCTGTTTGCGATGCATGTCTGTTTGTAATGTATGTTTGGTTGTGCTATATGCTTGTGATGTATGTCGTTGGTGATGTATGTTTGTTTATATGTCTGATTGAGATAGACCTATACGTAATTTCTATATGTCTGTTTGTTATATGTCTGTTATATATATATGTATATTTGTTATAGGTCTATTTGTTATATGTCTTTATATGTGTTATAAGTCTATATTTTTGTATGTTGTTAAATGTCTATATTTGTTTTATGTCTATTTGCATTGCGCGTTTGTTAACACTCACAAGAAAAGATATTACAATAGTTTCTCTTACATTTCACTCCAATGCTAGGGAATTATTTCTGTTTTCTAAAGTAGTGAAAAGACCAATTGGATGAGGTAATCAAAAACACTAAAGTCTGCCAAGTCTGTGACGAAGATTTGAAACTGATACAGCAATCATCCAATACACCAGACAAAGCCGTTTTTCGTTTTCATTTGTAAGATATAAATTCATTATTGTTTATCTATTACTAGTATGCTTAGTATGTTTCTTAGTGTTAAAAGTATTTCACTGTATCTGTTTTGAAAAATGTCACTATTAAACAAAAAAGAACATATCTTGCTTATATTAATTATACCCTTTTGTATGGTTATAATACTGGTTGGATTGATTGCAAAGCCACAGGGAGCTCGGTCTCACAAGCTCAACGTCCTGGGAGTCGTTTCACGGTGCAGACAATAAGAAATTTAAAAAAATCCACCGCCGAGTTGGAGAGGAGATGGGCGTCACCAAGCCTACCAAGCCCACAGAAAGAATAAACAACAACACCTAATTTATAGAAAAAAAAATATAACTGTAACATCAAGTCTTCTAGAATATATATTTGTCTCTATATTAATTTTTTTTAATAATTTAAATTGTCATTCTGTTCTTCATTTTCGTATCTAATTATCCGATGAAAGTTTTTATTACCGTTTCATTTGGTCTAGTGTGCAAGGTGGTGTGTTAATACAAGAGACTGATTGGTCCGTGTTTTCACAAAAGTGAATGGTGGCTGTTCAGGACAGAAAATAATGTCACGTGGCCTTGATTGCATCATCAATAACTCATTTCTCCCAGAAAATTACCGAAGCAGACACTCTTAGTCAGTTTTGCTTTTTAAACATGCCCAAGCCTCTTTTCCCGCCTTTTCTCTCATTCGCTCTGTCTCTCCTTTTTCACTTTTCTTCGTTTCTTCATATTTTCTTCTCTTTTTCTGGAATTTTTATCCCTTTTCTCAACTTTTCAAATTCCTTCTTTGTTTCTTTTCGCTCTTTCTAGTTCTATTCTTTTCTATCATTTTCTTTTTTATCTCGCTTTCTAATCACATTCTCTCTAAATATTAATGTGATGCAGAAGAAAAAACAACAATGCTGTGTTTTTGTTTTGAGGGGACGTCCATTAATCACGTCAACAATTTGGGGCCGATTTTGTCCCCCATTACCTTTTTTTTTTCAACAATTGTCAAACTTTCAGAGACCCCCACCCCCTAATAAAATTATGACAAACAATGGTTTAACCCCTCCTCTCATATGCATATAAGTACTCTTTCTTCCCGAGTGGTATTCGGGCATGGAATGGGTTGCCTGAACAAACCAGGAAAACCAGTAACTTAACATCATTTAAAACATTAATCAAAATGCAAGACTAGACACGGACCACGGATGAGCGTAGGACGCAATAATCTTCTTTATAGAAGGAGCGTCTGTAATGTAAAAGATCATATAAGATTAACTAACAATATTTTATACGCTGGCTTATTATGTTGAATATAGAATAGAGATTGGAAGGTCTAGAAAAACATTTAATACTTATATAAAATTACATTGTTTAGCAGATTTTTTTTTTCTTAGAAATATTAAATGAATTTAATTTTAAGTTTTACTATTGATGTATTATGACAATATTAGGTCTTCAATAGTTTAGCAGGAAAAGGTGCACCAGTTGAAAATCAGCCTTCTATTCCCACTGTTCTTTCACTATTCCCTCTTGCATTATTATCCCCCCTCCATTCCCCCCACCCCCACACTTTACACTAGTTGCCTTTCCTGCCCCCCCCCCACCTCTCATACCTTGCACTTTTAGCCATCCTCCCACCTTGCAATCCTGGATTCGCCAGTGATAATTATACATATTACTTCATATAGGCTATTCATTTTTAAGTAGAAAAAAAAAATTAAATTAAAACTTTGAAATAATGAAAAATATTTTTTTACTTGACCTACTTTTAAGGTTTCACTTATTAGTAAATATCAAATATATGTTTATAATATTTCAGAATAAATATTCTATTGTCCTCCTGACGTACACTAACAAAAACGTGATCATAAAAATAAAGTCATTTACATTTCCTGAAAAAATAAAAGGGAGTAACCATGAGAGCCAGATTGATTGAAAAAACATCTTCCTACCTATTCCCTTCCCTCCCTTAGCCCTCCATTTAGACTTTAGACCAGGGGTCGGGAACCTATGGCTCGCGAGCCAGATGTGGCTCTATTGATGGCTGGATCTGGCTCACTGACAAATGCATGTTCGATTATTAAAAAAATGTTTCTTAAGACTCCTTTGATCTACATATTAATTGCATGTCAATATTTCATTCTACAAATGAACTAAAGTCTACTGCATCTCAGCATCAGAAGTGGCAAAGGAGATAAACTCCGCTGATCTAAAAGATGGAAAACCCTGCATTCATTGCAATTAAAGGGAAATTTGCTTTAATTTTTAGTTTTAAACATAATGTATGGCTCTTACAGAATTACTTTTCAAAATATGTGGTGTCCATGGATCTCTCAGACAAAAAGGTTCCCTACCCCTGCTTTAGACCATAAAAACTCATCTCTGCTATTATCAGAAAACTTAGGTCAGTGTTCTACAAACGAGATCGACCAATCAACGCGGTAGATGGCGTGGTAAAAGCGATACTGCTAATTTACATAACTTTTGACCCGGATAAGCAATTATTTTACTTCACGATCAATATTTTTGTAATGACCTCAACTGTTTAATAAACGTCAACAATACATTGTGTTTTTTTTTTTATTAAGATGAAATTTCGTTTATTGTAAGATGTACTGAGGAATAAACTAAAACAAAGACAAAAAAATGAAAAAAAAAATCCAAACAAAATAACGAAAGAAAATAAAATGCATGAAACTTGTGTGTGTGTGTTGCTCTGAATAGAATATACAAAAAAAACTAGAGAGAAATAATATTACTGTTAAATGAAATTCGATTATATTATGAGCTATAAAAATAGAGTTTTGAGAATGAAACGAAAAAGCTACTTGACCTACATTAAATCACCATGGTGACGTACCAGTGTCTATAGTCACGGATTTCTTGCTCAATGTTGAGACAATAAATTAATTTAAACTTTGTGCGAGAAACGTTTCCTTAGCTACACTTTTTTGTTTAAAATGTAAATTTCTTTATTTTGTTACATTTCTCATAAATACGAACAAATGTTCATCCCTTACCTTCCCCCCCCCCCCCCCACTTCCTTCCCAACTGACACACCCAACCAATAAACCAATAAAAAAAGTTCTTTTTTTTTTTGTAAGGCAGCGCCAAGGTTTTTAATTTTTTTCATGTTTTCCTCGTTAGTTTTCTCCCTTTTCGGTTTCTTCCGTGGACCTCTTCAGCCCGTAAGGCGCTGCCCTCCAGTCCTGGAGCCCGTAGGAGAAAGGCCTTCTGACGCCACCGTAGGGCTGCATGCCGAACCACTGGTACCTCTTGTTCAGCTTGGACAGGTCCTCCCAGCTCATCAGCAGGTCGTTGTTGCTCAGCCCGCCGTAGCCGCCGAGCGGGCCGCCGAGGTCGCCGCGCTTCATCCAGTCCTGCCACGACTGGTAGTTGGCCCTGCTCAGGCTGTTCAGGCTGGCCGGCATGAACGGGTGCTGGCGCTTGACGAAGTCGTCCCACCTCTGGTACTGGTTTCCGGAGCCGAAGCCAGGAGCGTACCTGCCGGATTCCCAGGTGTTCCACTGATCGCCCAGCATGTCGCCGGCTAAGGGCGACCCGGTTCTCTTGGCCAGCCAGTCGCTCCAGCCTTGAAGTGCGTTCCTATCCATGGGGCCGAAGCGGTCGTCGGCACCCGAGAGACTGAAGCCACGTTTGTTGACCCAGTCTTCCCAGGGCTGGAACTTCTCGCCCAGTAGGTTGCCCCTTTCAAACGGGTTGCTGGACTCCCTCTTTGTGCCCTGTGAGCTTTTCTCTTCGTTGTTTTCAAACTTGTCGCCTACACTTGCACATGAGCAAAAGGCCGGAAATGCCAGAACTAGCAACAGGAAGTGAATTTTGGAAACCATGATGCAATAGATCTGAAATAAATGTAATAAAAAGATACATATTAAAATTCATAATAAAAAATACATAGAATTGTATAAAGCAAAAAAAAAAAGGGTAAGCAAATGCCATGATTGTTTAATTAAAACAGTTAACAAAAATAACCCATTCATCAGTTCATAAATTTTTTTTTTATTGTTTGAGTTGATTCCAAATAAAAAAAAATTACTTTATGTTGAGGCTATTTATTTCAAACATTTTCTATAGCCAACACAAGAATATGTCTTTTGTAACAGAGGTTTACACTACATTTGAAATAAAAATACGGACTAGATATTAAATATAAATTATACAAGAATTGAAAGATTATCCTAAATAGGCTTTTATTTGTATCACGTTTTCCAATACATATCTTTCGTGTTAGCTTTCATCGTCAGTCATTAGCTCTATCTACGTGAATTGTATTCCGTAACAACTAATTTATTGGTTTCGGTTTAATATTTTAAAGTGTATTGCCATCTGTTTTGTTGTCAAGTCACGCTCCGTTTCTGCAGGCTCATCACTTAAATAATATCTTTCCGTGTCATCTGTTAGTGACCCCATTCACATCGTTATGTAACAGCCTTTTGCGCGCCCAGAATGAACATTGTTTTTTTTTACAAACAATTTCAGGATATCCTTAATTATAAAATACATTTATACGTTTGGATCTGCAAATAAAGGAACCCAGCAAGAAAAAGAAAAAAAAGTTTTTTTTTAGATTATTGGATGAATATTTAAAAAAACTTTCCTTTAAATAAAGTCTCAGTTTTGATTTTCAAATAAATAAAGTCTCAGTTTTGATTTTCAAATAAATAAATTCTCAATTTTGATTTTCAAATAAAAAAAGTCTCAGTTTTGATTTTCAATAAATACAGTCTCAGTTTTGATTTTCAAATAAATAAAGTCTCAGTTTTGATTTTCAAATAAATAAAGTCTCAGTTTTGATTTTCAAATAAATAAAGTCTCAGTTTGATTTTCAAAGTTTGTATTGATTAAAACATTGTATCGATGGGGAAAAACAAAGGGCTTAGAATTTAAAATATATATTTCTCTCACCGTAGTTGCCCAAAGCTTGTAAAAAAAAAATTTGACTCCGATTCCAAAAGGGATAAAATAAAAACACAACAACATTGAACAGAACAAGATGGCAGTGTTTGAAATTAAGTAATGTTTTAGTTGAGTGTAATATAATTAGATTTGCATAGTTTGTCCAAGACCAATACCACATGGATTTTTATTAAAGAAATAAGAAACATATTTCATTTGAATCTTTGATTTTTATTAACAATAAAATTCTGGTCTTCTCCGTTATATGATAGTAGGCCGATAATATGTCTTAAACGAACACACTTCCCATAAGACAAACTGATTCCGGTTAGTATTTAAATGTAATAAAGCCACTAATCTTTATGCTATTTCGTTTTAGAAGTAAGGAGGCGCCGTTACCATTGATAACCAAGGCTACATGCGTTTCATAAAATATTGAAGCAATCTTTTTCTTCATTATTTCTAATCCTGGGTGTACCATTAGATTAAACAACCCACCGAGTTTTAGCCAAAATAACGTATTCTCTTCTCTCGTCGCTACTTCATGTGTTTCTCTTATTTCATTGCTTCCTTTTTTACTCTCACTTAGTTACTGTCTCTGGAACCTTCTTTCCACTTTCTCTCCTCCTACCTCTTAAAAGAGATTTAGTACCCTAAGTGGTCACATTTTGGTCACTTCCGGTTTACACCCCCGCCTGAATCTATAAAGGGAGCTTCTAGTTAAATTAATCTAGACATGGACCTACGCAAAAACCAATACAAACCAATGTATTAACTTTCTGAATCGATTGCTACCACTGAAGACTATACTATATGTCTTACTGAAAAACTATAGTAGGCTTATAATATGTCTTAAACAAACACGCTTCCCATAATGTAAAAGTAATACACTTTTAATGCGAATCCAGTCTGTCGTCCTCACCAAGTTTACCAGTATAACAACTCGATAAAAAAAGTTTTTTTTAAATTTCAGCCCTCGTTACCTAAGCTCGATGTATTACGAAATGTGTCGTCACACGAGTACTGTGACGATATATAAAGCCTTGTCACTTTAAGCTGGTCAGGCTGTCCGTGCTAACCGTGCTAAGTCCACTCCATTGAACCACAGAAGTGGACCACACAAGTGGAACGGAGCTCTACGATTGGTCCATATAATAAAACCTGGTCAAGGGGGGGGGGAGGGGCGACCACCACCAGTTTATCTGGATGATGAAATATTTAACAAAAATCCCTTTTGTCATATTTGTGTCTAGTAGGCTACGTTAACGAAAAATGTTACAAAGGCAACAAACAATAAAAGTAGAAATTGAATTTTTGTTTTAAATAAGAATTTCATCAAAATTAAAAGAAGCCTAAAACTTGTCTTCCAAATTATCTATCTGCCAACGGCGAAGATGTCTGCCTATTTCGATTTAGCAATTTATCTCTTCTCTCACAAATTGACTCGCGGTTATTTTTTATACTCATAAATTTATCTAATCATTTAACTTTAAAAGATACTTCATACTATGCCGCCAGCTATACCTAACGTATTGTCACATTAAAAAAACAAACAATAGACCTACGTCAAATTGCAATTCGATAGTTAAGTCAAATCTTATATTATTTCAAATTGGAATTTTTTTTTGGTTGTCTTGGTCTCATGCCTAGGGCACGTTGAACGCAACTAGGTCTATATCACGCACAAAGCACAAACATTTATCTGAAAAAAAATCACGACTCTCATATTCACAAAAAAAAAACAACAAAAAACACAAAAAACACAAAAAAAAAACAACAAAAAACAAACAACCAAACAATTTGACGGTATTTTTATTTCACCTTTCGACTGTCTTGTATTTCTTACATATTTGTTTAAAATAAACGATATTATTATTTTTTATAGTTGACCATTGGCTATTAGCAAAAATTTAAAAAAAAGTACATTATTTCAGCCATTTAAATTTTTTTTTTTTAGTTGCGAGAAAGAATTCTATTTTTTAAAATGTAAACATTCTAAAATAAAAAGAAATAAAATAATCAAATGTGAAAAAAAAAAAAGAAATTTCTAAAAACAACAGCAACATTTAAAATGTAAATGATATCCCTGACATATATAAATTATGTAGGTTCTAAATTGTGCCCCGCAGACATGTAAGGCTTGAATTGACAATGTCAAGTTGATAGACAATCAACTAAACATTGAACTAGACCTAGTCAAGCAATGAAGTAGCTATTCAGAGAGCTAAAAAACTAGCCAGTAAGTCAACTAGCTAAATAACTAGCCAGTAAGTCAACTAGCTAAATAACTAGCCAGTAAGCCAACTAGCTAAATAACTAGCCAGTAAGTCAACTAGCTAAATAACTAGCCAGTAAGTCAACTAGCTAAATAACTAGCCAGTAAGTCAACTAGCTAAATAACTAGCCAGTAAGTCAACTAGCTAAATAACTAGCCAGTAAGTCAACTAGCTAAATAACTAGCCAGTAAGCCAACTAGCTAAATAACTAGCCAGTAAGTCAACTAGCTAAATAACTAGCCAGTAAGTCAACTAGCTAAATAACTAGCCAGTAAGTCAACTAGCTAAATAACTAGCCAGTAAGTCAACTAGCTAAATAGCTAGGCAGTAAGTCAACTAGCTAAATCGCTAGTCGGCCAACAAACTAAATAAAACTAACCAAACCATCCATAGATTTATATCGTACGTTACTGATAAATAGGTTAAAACAGTCAGTGCTAAACTGTCATTATTTATTCTTCTTGAAAAGCTATAATACACCAAACTGTACAAACCATAATCACCCTGCCCCCCCCCCCCCTTTCCAACAACAACAACAAAAAAAAAAGAATAAAAAACAAAAAAAACTAATATGCAGGTGAACTATAAATAGCACACGTAGGCCTTCTAAGTGTTGTACCCAAATTTCGCTTAAGGTCACTGGCCCAATAATATAGTAGCTAGCGCGTTACAACTAATTACCCTTTCATAGACGCTGAAAAGAAAAAGACAGTAACCATTTCGTGAAAGGCGTTGAGACTATAATAATTAAAGTTGCATCATGACCTTAAGTTTAAACTACTCCTGTTTACTGAATAATCCAGCAGTCTTGAAACTCGTTTCAGCTGGTGAAAACTAAATTGATTCTGTCGTCTGCTTATTCACAGAAGACGTCACGTGCAAAGTGAATACGAGACCTGTACAGTTGAAATGATCAGACTCTAGTTATACAGGACAAAAGAAGAATATAATTGTTTCAAAACAAGAAAGAAAGATAGAAAGATTGAGAACAAAAAATGTGGAAAGATGAAATGGTTGATCTCGATTTCACTATTGAAACGGGCGTACGTGAAGTTTGGTAGACACGCAGATTGGTTGTTTTAATCTTGGCAGTAGATGAGGGACAGTGGATTTGATATAAAGGTTGAGGGAGATGCAAGTTCATAGAGAATTGGAGATTTAAAGACGTGGGAGACTATGTGCATTGACGCCAATGTTTACTCTGCATGAATTCATAATAATGGTGTATGTTCGGCGATGGGGTTGTGTGACGTATGGCGTCGGAAATGTGGTGGGTATGGCAATATGTCTGTTTCTCATTTAGATTTTATTTTGTTTCTTCGCTCCCGAGTGGATGTCCTTAAAAATCCATTCGATGACGAGGAGGAAGAGGAACGGAGACAACCCTGACGAACTCCGGTTCGCACCTGGAAAGCATTTTTGAGCTGCCACCCATGCACGACTCTGCAGGAGGCATCTCGTAGGACACTCACTGGATCCTGAGAAATACAACCGCTCAGCACTCACAGACTCTGAATGACATACATCGATATGGATACACAGATCACCATCACTCATACACACACACAATCACATAAATGTAAACACATAATTTTTATTATTGAGTCAAGTATGGATCTACGGTAGTTCCACCTACCTCCTCCACCCCTTAACGCAGCATTTATCTGCTATCACATGACTTCTTGCAACTTAACCAATTTAACGTCTTATTTCGATTCAGTTCAGCTATTTTATAGTGTTGTAATAAGTTGATATTTATTGCCGAAACCGAAGACTACACTCCCCCTCCCTCCCACCCGCGCCGTCTGGGCTAATAATTCCTGAAGTTTTTGCCACAATTGGTTATACTCTAATATCTAGAATTACTCAAGCGTGTTACTATGCGTGCGTTATTGCTGATCTATAAACATACATGAGCACTATGTATAAATATAGAATGTTTTAGAGCAACAGATCGGGTGTAAATCTTTGACCTAAAACATTTCGATATTTTGTTTTAAATCGAAAACATTCTGTTATAAAAGGTCAACAAATGAGATTAACAAGGGAAAAAATCACTTTGTTTTAGACTACTAGAGTGAACCAATAAATAATTTTAAAAATCAACATAAAGTTATCATAATTGATAAATCCACTTTTATTAATTACACTTTTGACTTTTATAGGTAAGTGGTGGTGTATAAAGACGCCATTAATTTTTTAAAGTTCCGGTGTGAGCCGAAAAACAGCCAAAATTATGTATCCTTATATGATTAAATGTATAAGGTCACGAATTATACAAATAAAAACAAACAAATTGAAAGATGATTAAGAAAGATGATTAAGAAAGATGATTAAGAAAACAATTAAGGATGAAATGTAAAATTTTGTTCCAAGAGACAGAATATGCTAATAAATATTTTGAGTTTTAACCATTTTTACACATTCATGACACAATAAGATGGAAAATGTATTCAAAAACTGCCAAAAATACTCATTAAAAACATTAAAGCGTAAACACATACACAAAAAATACATATGTTGACTCTAAGCTCTAAAACCACGCTCTCCCCCCCCCCCCCCTTCCCCCACTAAACATGTCTAGATCCATTCTTGGATTATTCTCGGTCACAATCCACTGATTGACAGCACTGTATCCAGTAACACGGAAACGCAATGAAAAGATAAATCTCCTTTCAACCCATCCCATTATATGATAGTTATAACCTATATACATTGTATTATGTAAGTAAACCATTGTCTAGACTATTTTCTTTATATCTGACACATATAGAAAAAAAAAGAAGCTGAAAATAGAAATCTTTCAAAAAAATATTTCTATTGAGTAATTACGATAGGGCAATGCCTGAATGACATAATAAGTCAATTTGTCATACGGTGCTAGCAAACTTGAAATTGGGTCAGTAAAAAAACAACAACCCACAAACTACGAACTAAAATAAGTTCACATTATACGAACAAATGACATCGGTGGATAAATTGCTTTTTATAAGCAATACATTTATCAACCTATATAAACACAGAGAGATATACATAGTCGAAACCAGTGCGTCATAAAAAAAGAAAACATAAACAAGCATCTATTTAAAGCAAAATCAATAAGTCTAAAACTATTGTGTAAAAATTTGACTCCTATTGAGTCTTTATTATTATATGTTTGACATTATTTCCATACAAAATTAATTGAAAAAAACAACAAAACTTTACTTCAGGTATATTAAACTAAGCCAATATCAATACTAAAATTAAATAGAGAGTCCTGGAAACCACCGGGCAATTCACCATAGCTGTAGGCCTTGTTGTTTGAACCCCTCCATTAACAAATATTGAGACCGAAGAAGAAGAATACTAAAAAAATGCTACCTAACATCAGTTAGACTTATACTAGAATATGATTATTCTGTATGGGACCCATCAACAATAATAAAACTCCAAAAATCAAAACAACTTCAGAAAAGAGCTGTAATATTCACAACTGACAAGTGTAACACCAAGAGTTAAATAACTAAACCTTGAAACACAAGGGGAAAGACGGAAAAGAGCAAAGCAGTAATAATACATAAAGCATTGAATTCTAACTTAGAAATACAACACAAAAATCCATTAGTACAATACTCAGATAAAGTGATTAAAAAAAAACTTTTCTTATATATTATGCAAGAACAAATGCATATAAATTCTCTTTCTTGCCAAGAGGCATGGAATGAGTTGCTTGAACAAATTAAGAAAACCAACAACTTAACGTCATTAAAAACTTATTCAAAATGCTAGATATAACTCAGACCACAAATACGCGTAAGGACGCAATAATTTTCTGTTTAGAAAGTGCGTCTAGAGACACTCACGATAAGAAAATAAAAAATGAACATCTTCTGTTTCAGAAAAATACATTTAACCTTAGCAACCGTAACAAACACAGAGAGATCTCACAAGGAATTCCATCAATGAACAACAAAAATTCAATATTATATTTCCTTTTTTTTTTAATGGTTTTGGGGAAATATTTTTTTTAATGTTGTTAATTATTCGAGGGGAAATTTGAACTGTTCCTAAAATGCTCTGTATGATATAATGTTATTCTAGTTAATTCAAACGCTTTAGGCAGTTTGTCGTATCATTATTTTTTTACCTTGTATTATTTTATTCTTCTTTTCTTATGTCCCTTTTAGCGTACAACAAATTTTCAATGACACTTTTTCTGTTTTCATTTGTGGAAATAAGATTCGTGATAATAAGATTTTTTTTACAGTCTGTTAAAACAAACTTATAGTTCTTTTAAAGTCTTGTATTAAAATTATAGTTATTAGGCTACTTATTATTGAAACTACATTATGGTTATAAGCTATTTAAGATTCACAATACATGTTTATGTTCTACAACTATTTCAAAAGATCTAGGACTACAGTCTGTCTCAGTCTCTATATATATATACATAATAACATTCCACCAAATTAGATCTTGTTGATCAGTTCATATACCTTGGCTCCAACATCCCCACCGATCTATCACTGGAAACAGAAATCAGCAAGAGAATCGGCAAGGCTTCCACGACTTTATCCAGGCTAACGCAAAGAGTATGGGACAACAAGATGCTGACCATTAATACAAAAATAGCTGTCTATCGTGCATGTGTGATCATCACTCTCCTCTTCGCCAGCGAAACTTGGACCTTTTACGCATTGCAAGAAAAGAGACTCTCTTCTTTCCACATGCGCTGCCTCAGACGCATACTTGGGATCTCTTGGAAGGACCTCATAATAAACAGCGAGGTCTTGCTACGGGCTAACATGCCTAGCATGGTCACTCTCCTTCGCTAACGACGTCTCCTGTAACTTGGCCATGTTTCCAGAATGGAGGATGGGTGAATCCCAAAAGATCTGCTATATGCTGAGCTCGCCGTAGAGCGCAAATCTAATCGTCTTCCGATACTATGGAGATAATGATGATGATAATAACATTCCGTCCAATCATTGCATCCTATTTATATTTTGTTAAATGTATAATAATATGCGATTGTTGCATTTTTTTTTCACTATGGTTTACAGTTCACAACAACTTGCCAGTTACACTTATTGATCGGCTGAGGTGGTGGCATCGTGTCTATACAGCATGCGTAAATATTCTCATTATAGGAAACCAATATTAATATTAATAAAAAGATTAAATTCTTTTTAAAATATTTTTTTTCAAAGTAGAGTTGTGGATACGATATAAAATGTCACTGTTATCTTATTGATAAATTAGTTTAACGTCTCGAAACATTCAGTTAAGTAAAGTAGTAAATTACCCCTCGGACCGAATTGATCATAGGGCCGGTGAAGCAGCGTTCACCAGTTTCTGTGGCCACGGCATATTAGGTGATTGTGTGGCCGGCACAATGCACAGCCGCCTTTACTTTACCCCAACTAAGGTCAGGTATCCATCAGAGCTGGGTGGAGTCAGGGACACCCTCCAGACCCGGAAAAAAATCCTAGCCTATCTTTGTATGTTATCGTGACATTTAAGAAAGAAAATACAGTCAATTTTAGTTCTTTATTTTGTGAAGAAAAAAAAAAGAGAAACGCCAAGAAAACCTTAAAAAACACACTAAACTGAATAGACGGATTATAAGAACGTATTCATTGCCCAGGAGGATTAGTCTCCAGACAACGCTTAAGATCC
Source organism: Anisus vortex (assembly GCA_949126835.1). Lineage (NCBI taxonomy): Eukaryota > Metazoa > Mollusca > Gastropoda > Planorbidae > Anisus > Anisus vortex. The sequence continues at coordinate 72,283,174 of OX421492.1, forward strand.
GCAGACAAATAGACAGTTGGTCAATCAGCGTTAGACTCCTTGCTCCAAAAACTGGGCGCCTCTCCCCACTCCACCTTCCACGTTTTCTTTTTTTCCCCAGGGTATTAGACTAGTCTTTACTTAGATCTATCAGCTCAACACTGATGATCTTACGTCACCTTTTCTATAAAAAAAATATATTAAAGAGAAAGTTCGGAGCAATATTTTCCAATCAGCTAGCGAGATGGACTTAATAAAAGAAAAGGGGCAGTAATCGATCCTTTTTTTTTCAGGTAAGGACAAACGTGACAAGTGATGAAAAAGGGAGACAAATCGAGCTAATTTGTTTTTTTGTAAATCTATGATTAAAACAGGCTTTTTAAATATTATTTTTTATATTTTAGATAAGAGATCTATTGAAAAGCAGTTATCACCACAAATAATAGTTTTTTTAAAGTAATTATAATATGTGTAATTATATCTGTAAACAAATGTTTAAATATGTATGTTGTTAAAAGTAATTTGAAGACATTTCAGTGTGTACTAAAAAGCCTCATCTTCACCATTAAGAATTGCTGTTTTTCCCCTTTTCATCAAACTAACCTTGAGCAAAAAAAAAAATGGCCAAAGAATCCAGTTGCTAAGTGGAATTAACACGGACAAAAATAGTTCTCCAAAAATCTATAGACTGCATGTAGTAAACAATTAAAGTGGGGTGGGGGGGGGGGGCAGAGATTAAAGCGGGGGAGTAAATGTATATAGAATGAACAAGTTTCCAGTTTTTAAGGTCATGTTCAGAACTAAAAAAAAATACAAGCAACGTAAAGGAAAAAAAAAATGAATACATTTGTTGATATAAGAAAAGAAAAACTATTTAAAAAAAAAACACTTTGACAATGCAATCAAAGAATGGAATTCATTGATGAATGAAAACTGGAATCTATTCTTTTTGCTTTGCACTTGTGGTTTTTTGTAATATTTGTGTTTTGTGTTTTGCAAGACACGTAAAACGAAATATCGGTGGATGTCATGGCACCAAAACAATCAGTGACGTTATTATTATAATAAAGCAATGCAATATTTCATTGACAACGAAAATTATTATTTATTTTTTTGTGTGGAAAAACCTAATCTTGTTTTTTGTGCTCATTGTTTCAATTATTTTTTAGATTTAGATGATTAAGTTTTAAAGTTTAAAAAAATTAATATCCCCCCCCCCTTTTTTTTCCCCCAAATCTCTCTCACTCAATAACTTAAAACTAAAAAAAAAAAACAGTAAGGAAAACAAAAACAAGTAATTTAAAGAAAACAAAGAGAGAAATAAGAGTTGATGGATAGAGAGATAAGATAAGATAAGATAAGATAACATACACAAAAAATAACATCAAAGAGATAGAGGTTAAAAGGAAATATTAGAGCTTTGATTTTCTTTCTTCTAAATTTCGCTCAATCCAATATGAATGCTGAAGTGAAAAAAAAAAAAAAATTGAAATATTTTGTGTATTGGTTTCATTGACAGAAGAATGAAATGGTCATCTGCTGATAGATTATACCATATTTGATTTATTAGTGTGTGGTTTTTGTTTGTTTTTTTGTATTCATACTATATGTCGACAGGATTATAAATCTATGTGATTAAACGTCAATAGGATTATAATTTATATTTGATTATAGGTGTACATGTTTTTTGATCTATATGATTAAAGTTATATACGATTAAAAGCCTAAATTAAAAAGAAATGTCTATATAGTTATTAAGAAAGATGATTAAAGGTCTATATGATTTTAGGTCCTTACGTTTATAGAAATAGTCTATATGTTTATAGTGCTACATGTTTTGGGATCTTCATGATTAAAGTTCTATATCATTAGGCTATAGTTCTTTAACATTAGTAATATCATTTTTCACCGTGGTTCCACAAAACCCTTAAACGTCAACAAAGGCTACTCAACTATACTTGTGGGTAGCTCTATATGGCATCAAGTCATTTAAAACTTTTTGTGTAAAAAGGAGAGCTTAATTCAAGCAAAAAATCATCGCAGTTCTAATGATTGTTCTTGAGAAAAAATATCAACTTTATAAATATCTATAATAATTTATTCATATAAAAATGAAATAATAAAATGTAATGCATGTATAAGATCTATACTTGTTTAGAGCAATGTGTATCCACATCACTAGAGTAACAAGGATTATAATAACAAGGCAATGAACCTCAAAGACAAGGAAATATATAATTTTAAATAAAAGAAATATATATTCTTAAATGAATTGTAATCTTAAACTAAATTACACAGAGGACAAAGAAAAACCGGATGTCACTGACACCCACACAAGGCAGACCCAGTTGGTTTTTTGATCACGTGGAGAGAAGATGATTTGAACACATATACATGAACATATATATACGCCTTATACAGCTGTTGTTTTTTATCTTATATATTTATAATCTAAAAAACATAGAAAGGTAGAGTTGGTGGGGTAGTGGGAGGAGGGGAGGGGGTGGACACAACAGGGCAGAGAGTGCTGAGTGCTTTTATTTTCTAATTAATTAGCAGAAGACGAAAACTGAAGAAGGAGAGAAGGAAAAAATAAACTAGTTTTAGTTTATAACATTATTTGATTTTTGATAAATGAAGCTATCAGTTTAATTCGCCTGAGGGGGTTTCAGAAAATTCTTGCTTCGTCTGAAAAATATCTTGCAAAAAAAAATAAATCATGAAATAAAATAAAATAAAACACTTACAATCAGTAAGCTTCGACTTGTACTAAAGGCTATTGAATTTTAGTCATACATTTATCTGTGTAATTAATATAGATTTTAATACATCTCATTACAAAAGCCAGATTTTTTTTTTTAAATGAACCCTCTGGAGATAAAAAATTATATTATTTGTCTGAGTTATATCTAACAGACTCGGGTTAAATCTGAAACTGTTAAAATACCAATTCTAAATCTTTGCTACGAGACCATTATGTTCTATGTTGGTACATGTGATAAAGTGATCGCTTTAATAGAATGTAATAAATATTTTCGAGACATTTAGTCTATTCTGAGCAGTTCATTCAATGAATTGTATAGATGGGGAAATAACTCTCTTGTCTAGAGAACTTCGTTGAACCTCCCAACCACCTCATCTCACATAACCTCCATTTGCTAAAATCTAGATACGTTCTCACTACAGTTTTTCTTGTAATATTGTTAGTTATTTTAACAAAACACATTGTAATCATTCGTTTCTCCGTCATTTTGACGGGGCATAACCACTAGTCTCACATAGGCTCCCTTTGTTCTACCAATGCATAGTATCTTTAATTAGTGGTTATCCAAATAGAACGTTCGAACTAAAATAATGGATTTGGGAGTATTAGGAGGTTGTGGTGGTAAATTGAGTGAATGAAAACGAGGGGAGGGGAGGGGGTTGGGGAGGGAGGGGGGTAGAACTCGTGGACGCAATCACCATGATTAATTCCTCACGAATTTACGCGCCATCTTAATTCAGCAAACTACTTCTTTTCGCCAATACCCACTATTAAACATGGCGTCCGCGCCGAAAGCTCGGCCTGTGATTGGCTGTTTTCGGGGTCACGTGTCTGGAACTCGAACAAATCATCAATGCAAATTGGTGTTCGATCGCCTACCAGTAGTAGACGCACTTACCACCGTTGTTGTTTTTTTTTTCGTTTTTTTTTTGGGGTGAGTGGAAAGGGTGTGTGTGCGGGGGGGGGGGGGGGGAGTCCAAACTTTTCCCGCCCCTAGATGAAGGTTCATTAACAGAGAAATGGGTCCTGACAATGACGGCAGATTGTAACGTACGCAGTTAGGACAAAAACGTCAACAGGGAGGATTGCTCCAGATAGAACGTCTTGAGCGGACTCGTTCACTTCTTTATGGTCACAAACTGTTGTTTTTTTGTTTTTTGTAAAGAAAATAAAAGTGTAACTGAAAAAAAGAATTTGGAACTAGCAAAAGTTAATTATGTTTTCTAAAATATTGATGGTCAATCTGGTCATCCGACTTGCTACCTAATTATCTATTTATCTACTGATATATCCAAATGTCTATATTTCTATCTACCAATATATCCATTTATTTATCTATCTATCCACCCATCCATCAATCCATCAAACTATTCATCCCCCCTCCCTCCATATATTTATTTATTTATCTATTTATCCATCCATCCACCTATCAATCATCCGTCCATCTATCAATGAACCTATTCATTAATCTATCTTAATATATTTACATAAATCCATGCCTCTTTCAGCTCTCTCTCTCTCTCTCTAACTCTCTCTCTCTCTCTCTCTCTCTCTCTCTCTCTCTCTCTCTCTCTCTCTCTCTCTATCTCTGTATTTATATATATAGACATATATATAATACAAATCTTTCTGTGTTTGATTTAAACATTTCTCTATATAAAAAAACAAACATTTTTGTCTCTCTCTCTCTATGTACCTATCTTTCTATCCATTTATCCATCCAAAATCAACTAATATATATATATATATACACACACACACAAACACACAAAGAGCAAATAGCAACAGACTGGCAACAGTAACAACACGTACAAAACACAATCAACAGAAAATCACAAACAAACAAAAAACAACGCATTCAATCACAGTATCTTATAACTGGAAGTGAAAACGATGTCATAATTTGACGCTAAAGACATGCATTAGACATAAAGCATTTCATGACCAGAAACAAGTCGCCATGAGGATTTCTCGGCAGCTAAAATAAACCCCAAAGACAACCACAAATTTCAAGATAAATGCCAAATGTTGGGTTATCTTTTCAATCGTTAAAGCATTAACTGGTGTTGCAATTTCATTTACTTTTTTGCGTTTGTGTGTGCGCGCATCCGTGCGAGTGTGTGTTTGTTTTTGTGTGTATGTGTGTGTATGTGTGTGATGAAGTAAGTCTAAAAACATATAATTTCTGTTCAGACCTCCGGGTCTGGTGGTGACGCAGTCCTGATGGAAAATGTAAATGCAATCAGACATTGCGTTGGCCGCACAATCCCCATCGTGGTTAATGAAACGGCTTAGTGTTCTTCACTATCCTGCAAAGACGAACTTTACTTTTACTTTATCTTTTACCTTCCTTTTAACTTAAAGAGATCGTAAATTAAACAGAAAATATATAATAATAAATGTAAATCTACATTCAAAATACTTTTTAAAACTGAAAACTTAAAGAATCTTTTAAAAATATGCTCAATTATCTTAGCTTATATGTTACAGACGCCCCTTTCTAAACAAAAGATTATTGCGTCCTACTCTCATCCGTGGTCTGAGGCATTTTTATCATTGTTTTAAATGATGTTACGTTACTGGTTTTCCTGGTTTGTTCAGTCAACCCCTTCCATGTGCGGATGCCAGTTGGGAAGAAATATTACTTATATGCATTTGTTCTTGCATTTGGGATGTGAAAAGTGTTTTTGATCTCATGTTTATATGAGCATTCTAATATATTGCTATTGTGTTGTATTTCTAAGTCAGAATTTAATACACTATGTATTATTACTACTTGACTTTTTGCCCTTCTGTCCTCTGGTGTTTCTAAGTTTAGTGATTTAACTTTTGGCGTTACTCTTGTTAATTGGGAATATTCGCTAGTTATGAACCTTGCAGCTCTTTTCTGATTTTGTTCTAATTTTGTAATGTTTTCTTTAGTTGATTGGTCCCATTCAGAAGATGCATCTTCTAGTATAGATTCTAGGTCTAACTAATTTATGTAAAAAATACAATTATTATGTAGTTTGCCAAACATTGCGAAATTTTCAGCGCAGACACATCAACTATTTTACGTAAAAATTTCATACAAGCATGACTAGAACTCAATATTATATTTATTATTATTATAAATTATAAGCAAAAAAAAAAGTCTTAAGCCTATTTTAACAAATAATTGTAAGTTGGCGAAGTCTCGCCTGATCTTTTCAACCGGCATGACTTCGGCAACAATTTGCCCAGAAGCAACGGGGAATTTTTTTAATTGATTCGGAAATATAGAGGTCTAGAAGTAAATTGAGAAAAAAGATTTGGTTTGAGAAAGTATTTTTTCTTTCTTAAAGAGAATTGTAGTTGTTATACCAGATGGCTGTATGAAGACAATGTAATATTACTGAGATAGGAAAAAAACTTTTCTTTTCAGTTAATCAATTTTTCAATGAAATGAAGTTTTGAAAAAGAAGAATAAGCCTAAACCAAGAATTAAAATTAACGTGTGTACAATGATTCACAATTCCCTTTGCTATGAAGCCATAAAATAATATATAGGTAGTAGCTATATTAATAATTAAAAAGTCGAAATAAAACCCATTTTTGGATATTAAGAAAACCTATATCGGAAGTAGATATAATCAAGTGACTGTCCATGCGGTCGGCAGTCTTTTCTCATAACTCACAAGGAACGCAGGCATTATTTTAGACTCAGGAAAAATAAATAAAATTGTGTATTATGTTGATACTATAAAGCTATATTTGTTCATTGGATGTGAAGTGTCAACTGTTAATGAATTGTTATTAAATAATATGCTGCAATAAGTCGTTCATTTATTATTTACAAGTTTGGAAGTTATATTGTGGTGATGTCGTCCATTTTGATGTTCAAATCAATCAAATAATTCAGCTACTGCAACTCAAATACTCTGAGAAGACTGGTGGTAATGTTTGATAGTCCAATAATAATAATAGGACATCAACAGGTTTGGTGGCAGCGAACGGAGAGAGAAGCTGAAGGATATAATATTATGTTCAAATTCGAAATTTTTTGAACTTTTTGAAGACGTACTACAAACCACATGGAAAATTATGTGAGTACCAGTTTTTGAACAAAACTGAAGCCTGAGTCAATTATTTCAAATACATATACTATTTATATGATTGAGCACTATAATAGCTCTAAGAAAATATAACATTTGTACACCGATGACAAATATTTCATCATTGGAAAATTCGATACAAAAAATCGAAAAAAAGTGACTATACGCAGATCATTATTTAATATTTGCAACCGGAAAAAGTTTCGTTCCCACATGTTATCAACAAGGAACCTAAACTATATACATATGTTCAAGTCCGATGTTCAAATCCGATGTGACACAACCATGTGTTGAATTTTATGTAGCCTACATAACCATATATTCAAATCCGATGTGACACAACGATGTGTTGAATTTTATGTAGATTAACCACATGTTCAAATCCGATGTGACACGACCAGGTGTTGAAATCTGATGTGTTGAAGTCCGATGTGCTTATCGGAAGATAAATAAATAACATTAAATAACTTTAAATATAATTAATATTTAATCTGTATACCAAAGACTTTGACATTAATTTTAATTAATGGTATACATTTTTTTCTTGTGTTCATTCTAAAATTGGATTATACCATACTGAAGTGGAAACTTGAAGCAACTCAACTTGATACAGTGTGAACATTCATTGGATTATTAAATAATTAATTAAGTTTCTTCTGGATTTCTACTCTGGATTTACATTGCAGTAATTTCATACAGTGAATGTGTTTTCATTTGGATTATTAAGTAATCTTTAATTTAATCATATTTTTTACATTCATTAGTATGAATTATATATATATATATGTATTATTTATGTATAAAGCGGGCTCTGGTTGGCGGGACTTTCTAAAATAAATCTCTTGTCTATTCTTATTCTGTCTATCATCTATTTCTATTTCTTAAAAGAGATTGATTAGAAATGATTCTTTGTTAGGGTTATTTCTGTTAGTTGTCTTGACTTTGTTTGTTATTGTTAAGAATTATTAAAGTAAAATTACTATAGTCTTGTCAATGTTATACATGTTGTGATTCTTTGTCAAAAATTCCTCTATCATTTGTGGTCCAAGCAGCATTAGTGTATTGTGATTGTGTTTTTTTTTTCTATTGTTACTTGATATAATTTTTTTTGTTGTGTATTTTTTGAGATATCATTAATATGCATTGGTTAGTTTTTGCTCTCTGAGTATAATGGTCTATGGTAAGAACATTAACAATAATAAGTTCACCTAGATAATAATAATATGAATATTCACATTCATAACTATATAATTTAAGTAGTGCCCAAATACATGTAACTACAATTAACAAAATAATAATTGATATCTAATACATGTAACTACAAATGTACAAAATATTCACAATATAACAGGTAAAATAACCTAAATAAAAATAATATTGTGCTTTGCAGTGCTACTGTAATAATATTATCTAGAATTTACATTGCTATTAATTATAGTAAAATTATTGTGTATTGGCATTAATGAAAATGTACTTCCAGTAATCACTATGAAAATGTACTTCCAATACTGATAATAATTACATCATAAGAATAATATCAGAGTGGCTTATGATAACATTAATCTAATTGTTATATGCCATCCTCAATAATAATAATAATATTATCTATGTGCTACCATTGGTAATAATAAGATTGTACATTGCTTTGCGGAAAATAATTGTGCAACCTATATAGTAATAATAAGTCACAATAGTAAAAAGTGACTTGCACTTGCTTTCAACTCTACTATAAAATTGATAATAATAATAAAATAAACAAGCCATAATAGAAAATGTGTCTTGGCTTAGCATACTTGTTGACATTCTAGCATTTTGCATTCTGAATTATAAACATTTTACTACAGCATAGGAAAAAAAAAAAAAAGTTGCTGTGATATTATATGACTGCTCATTCTGTATTTAATAAATATTGTCATTCAGTAATATAAAAATGCTCATTCAGTAATTAATAAATATTGCCATCCAGTATAGGAATAAAACATTGCTGTACTATAAAATAGTGCATTATAATAATTGTACTGTACTATAATATAATAAATCTTGACATTCATAATAAACAATAATGGAGTCAAAGGTTCAATTACTCTATGATGAGGCTAAATTGTTGGCAAAAGAATATGGTATTACTGATAAGAAAGAATATCAAGAATTTGTTGAAAATAAAGTTAAACAATTGAAAAAAGAATTAGCAGATAAGGAAAGAGATGAACGAGCAGAATTAAGGGCTCATGAAATTAAACAAAAAGAACTTGATAATGAAATTAAACAAAAACAACTAGAACTAGAAATGAATAAAGAAAAAGAATTGAAAGAAATAGAAATGATTAAAGAAAAAGAGTTAAGAGAAACTCAGTTGAAAGAAACTCAACTAAAATTAGCTCATGAATTGGAGTTGGCTAAATTACAAAATACTAAAGTTGAGCAAACAAATAATGAAAAATCAAAACATGGTGTTAGATTTAAAATGCCTCCTTTTGATGGAAAAGAGAAAATTGTTGATTTTCTAAATTTATTTGAAGCAACATGTAAAGGATATGGGATTCCCATTTCAGAATATTACATTCACCTTATTCCACAATTGAAAGATAAGGGTAGGGAAGCACTATCACATATTGATAAAGAAATAACTGATTATGCCATTATCAAAGAACAATTAATCAAATTCTTTATTCACTCTGAGGATTATTACAGACAGAAGTTCCATAACTTTATCTTAACAGACAAGATAGAACCGAGAGCTTTTGTGTCTGAAGTGAAAACATTTTTACTTACCTGGTTAGACTTAGTAAAAATAGATACAAAAAATCCTAATGAGATTATAGAAATCATGGTTGTTGATAAAGTATTAGAACAAGCTTCTAAACCATTGTTTACTCACATTATGGAAAGAAAAGTTAAGACAGTTGAGAGTTTGATAGATGCAATCTCAAATTTTAAGGATAGTCATCCTAATGTAGAACTGACTAAACAAAATCAAACAGTAAATACAATTCAACATAGAAGAAGGAGCTATTCACCTCCTAGGTCTAGACATAATCAATTTGGCAATAGAAAAAAATTTGGTAATCAACCAAAATCTAATAATTATAGATGTATTTTTTGCAATGGTACAAACCATTCATCAGAATATTGTTACAGAAATAACAATGCAAGAGGTAGAAATTTCAATCCAAACTTCAATAGATCAAATGTTGATCATAAAGGTTTTTCAAATCAAAATTTTTCTAATTTTGATAATAGAAACTTTCCAAATCAGAATTTTTCAAATTTTGGAAACAGAAATATGCCAAATCAGAATTTTTCCAATAACAATGTGCCAAATCAACATGTTGGAAGACAAGATTTTCCTAATACTCAAAACAGACCTCAATCAAATTTCCAAAATAGAAGAAATAGAGGAAAACTTAACAATTCCACATCTCAATCTAATAATGTCATATTTGAAAACAAGGGTCAGTTAATACTTTTTCCTGCTTATGTGGAAGGAAAGACCACTTACTGTCTAAGAGACACCGGAAGTAGTATAATATGTATAGATGAAAGTATCATTCCAAATCAGAAACCCACCAATATAATAAGAGTGGATACAATAAAACTTGCAAATGGTTCCACAATAAAATGTCCTATCACTATAATAGACATTGATTGTCCTTGGCTCACTGGAAAAGCAGAGGCAGCCATAATGAAAAACTGTGTTGCACCTTTAGTTATTGGTAATTCTTTCAATGTCAAACATGATAATAGTTTTGACATTTTTCAAAAATGGATGAATGAAAAATCCAATGACTTGAATTTGAAACCTGTTCTATTGCAAAATGAGAAGTTAGTAGATTTACCAGAACAAGAATTTTACCCTGCTCTACAAACTTTTAATTTCTTACAAACCATAGGAAAGTCAGAAAATAATATTCTCAATGAGACACCTAATATTGACTTATCCATAAATAATGAAAAGGATAATCCTATTCCCAAATGGAATGGAACAGAAAAACTAGAACAGTATGTAAGCAAATTTGAAAGTCAATGTGAAATAAACAATGTACCAAAAGAATTACATGCTATTTCATTATGTAGACATTTAGAAGGTCATAAACAAATATTCAACATTGCTAAAAATCAAATATCTGATTTTACTAAATTGAAGAGTGAGATATTATCATACATTGATAGTCCTCATAAAAAGGAAACCCAAATGAAAAAAACAGAAAATATAAGTTTAATAAACATGCCTTTTGATGAGCTAACTCTAAAACAAGAACAGAAAGAAGATCCATACATAATTAAAATGGTATCAGAAATTGAAAAAGGTCAGGTTAAAAATAAAAACATTGAAATAATAAATGGAATTCTCTGTAGAAAGGACACTAAATTAGATATAACTCAAATAGTTATACCTAAAACATTAACTGTCAAAGTAATGCAAATTTCGCATAACAATGCATTGTCAGGTCATTTGAGTAGCAAGAAAACAGTTTGTAAACTTAAAAAGAATTTCTGGTGGCCTAAAATGGAAAAAGATTTGAAAACATTTATTAAAAGCTGTGATACCTGTCTTAGACATAATAAAAAAGATTCTAAACATAAGGCTCCAATACAAATGACAGACACCATAAACAAACCTTTTTACAAGATAGCAGTTGATATCAAAGAAAATATTCATAAAAACATGAGAAAACTAGAAGTTGGTAATAAAGTACTTGTTTATTTGCCAATTGGCAGTGGCAATACTATGGAATGGAGAGGACCTTTTGAAATAATATTTAAGCTATCTGATGTATTTTACAAAGTTAACATTAATAACAAAGAAAAAATTGTTCATTTAAACAATTTGAGAAATTATGAAGAAAACAAAGTTTTTGAAAATAAATCAGAAGATGATTTGATAATTGAAAATAAATCAGAAGATGATATCAATAAATCAGAACATGCAAAAATGACATTAAATAAATGTTGTTCAATATTAAAAAGCTATAATAGGGAAAATAAAAGCAAAATAATTGAAATTGAAAATAAACCAGACAATGATATTAACAAATCTGAACACAGAAGAATAACATTGAATAAATGTTGTGAAATTCTAAGGGATTTTAGCAGAGAACTCAGGTATAATCAATAAAATTATACATAGGAATAACTAAATTTATGAAAAGGATATGATATTTTCAGTAACAGGTATAATGACATGATAACATTTTTTTTTCTTTTGTAAAGAACAAATATGTAAATATGGATACTGGTATAAAATAATCTAATTGATGAAAATAATGATTATCAATTGGAAATTTTTTTATGTAACCTCTGAACAGTTTGGTAAGACTGTTAAGCACATAAATTTTGTGGCCTCTGAACAGTGAATCTGTTATGCCATATGTTAATATTAATATGCCTATGTAAGTCTTTAAAAAAGCATTAGAGGAATTGAAATAAGAATGATATAATAATGAAATGCCTATGTAAGACTCTAAAGTCAGAGCATTAGATGATAATATTGTATTGTATTCATGTAAGACTAAAGATAGCATTGAAGCCAATAAATAAATGATACATATAAGACTCACAGGAATATGAGCAGTGTAATATAAATATATAATTGAAGAAAAGACTTGAATAATTTGTGTAATATTTTATTGTAAACTAAGATGGAAGATAATCATGTTACATTGTAAGTAATGTTATTGGAATATCAATCAATAATAATCTATAACAATCAATAATAATCAAGAATAATCAAGAATATCAATTAAAAATAAATATTATGAAGATATATATTCATAATAACCATTATGAGAATATCAATACAAAATGACAATTAAAAAAAACCGACATTAGTATTATATTAATTTTGTTGTATAAAATAATAAATGTTGTATAAAAAAAATTTTCATGGAATCTATTTAGATTTTGTGAGATAAAGATAATGGATAATCTCGACAGCCTTGATGAGTATTTAGCATAATTATTATCCATACACATCATTGATATCCAATAGTTTATCTCAGTATTACTGAAGTTGATTAGACAATACCTAAAGATAATTGTCTATGACTAATTGTCATATTAACATTAGACATTATTCTTTGTGTCTTTTGTTTATATTTCTGCCTATGAATTTTTTTTTGATTGTTTGTACATATATTAAATGAATTTTTTTTTTTTCTCTATGTATTATTAAATGAATGATTATATGCATTAATTAAGATTAAGATAATTTTTTTCATTATTGTAAACATTTTTCGTATCAAAAATAATAATAAATTATTATTTTTTCTCTGTGGTTGGGGGGTATGCTATGAAGCCATAAAATAATATATAGGTAGTAGCTATATTAATAATTAAAAAGTCGAAATAAAACCCATTTTTGGATATTAAGAAAACCTATATCGGAAGTAGATATAATCAAGTGACTGTCCATGCGGTCGGCAGTCTTTTCTCATAACTCACAAGGAACGCAGGCATTATTTTAGACTCAGGAAAAATAAATAAAATTGTGTATTATGTTGATACTATAAAGCTATATTTGTTCATTGGATGTGAAGTGTCAACTGTTAATGAATTGTTATTAAATAATATGCTGCAATAAGTCGTTCATTTATTATTTACAAGTTTGGAAGTTATATTGTGGTGATGTCGTCCATTTTGATGTTCAAATCAATCAAATAATTCAGCTACTGCAACTCAAATACTCTGAGAAGACTGGTGGTAATGTTTGATAGTCCAATAATAATAATAGGACATCAACACCCTTGTCTACATATGATGGGTGGAGAGAGAGGGCAACTGATGCATGGGCAACATCAGCCTAACACACTGCCCAGGCTTGCGTCCTGGAGATGACACTCCAGCTTTGCTATTTAGCGTGGACAAAACACGGAAAGCGGCAGTTACCGGCTATAAGCCATCTGCTGCAGAGGGCAGACTTCGTCCTATCGAAGAGGCTGGAAGGGCAGCGAAGAAAATTAAAGAACATATACTGCCCCTAACCAGCTCCAACGGTTCGCTTTCAAGTGCTAGAGATGCGACAGAGCCCAATTAGAGGTCCTCACAGAAACAGTTAATGCTGCGGGGCTGGAGATGTCACAGGAGCGCAAATCTAATTGTCTTTCGAGACAAAGTAGCCAAAGAAGAATCTAAATGTGTTTAATTATGTGTGTTAAATATGTATGGGCTAACAATGTGTATATGCTAAATTATATAAGTGTTAAAGTTTGAGGGATTAGAATAGTATGTGATAAAATATGTAAGTGTTAAAATATGTAAGTGTTAAAATATGTCGGTGTTAAAATATGTAGATGTTATAATATGTAAAAGTTAAAATATATAAGTGTATACATCTATAAGTGTTAAAATATGTTTGTATTACAAAATGTGACCGTGCTGTAACCGTGATGTAACTGATCATCGTTTTGTCGGTAGAAAATTTTATTTTGACTGCAGGTGGCGCTCAGACAGTGAAGCACGCGCTTTACTTTTGCACCCGACTTGTCCAGCTTACGGAGGAATCAATCTGCGCCACCTCGGAAATCCCGGGAATTTGAGTGACAGCTGATCCCTGGTCCCAGTAGAAAATAAAAAGTTAAAAAAAAGGAAAATATTTCACTAACAGACTACACGGAAAGATAGAAATAGAAGCAAGCTAAGTATCTCACTTATTTCAACCAATTCACTAGCTCTTACTACCAACAAACTCTAGCCTACTCCTTAAATCACTCTAAAACTATTTCACTAACTCAAACTGTTTCACTAAATCCAACTATCTCACTAGATCGAACTATCTCACGTACCCAATATCTCCTTCATCTAAATCTCTTAACTATCGCAGTAGATAGCACTACCTCACAAACTCTAAAATGTAAATCACTCACTTAATCTACCGGTATTTCACAAACTCTAACTATCTCAAAACATCAAACTATCTCATTAACTTTAACTATCATATATGCTTTATTTTTTCACTAACTCTAACTATCTCAATAGCTCAAACTTTTTCATTAACTTAAACTATTCTATTAACCCTATTTCACTAACTTTATCTCACTAACTCTAGCTATATCACTACATCTAATTATTTCACTAACGCTAACTATCCCACTAACTCTAGCTATATCACTAACCCAAAATATTTCACTATCTCACTAAAGCTAGCTACATCACTAAATAAAAAAAATTCACTAGCGCTAACTATTTCACGAATTCTATCTCACTAACTCATTACATCTCACTAACTCATTACATCTCACTAACTCATTACATCTCACTAACTCATTACATCTCACTAACTCATTACATCTCACTAACTCATTACATCTCACTAACTCTATACATCTCGCTAACTCTATACATCTCACTAACTCATTACATCTCACTAACTCAATACATCTCACTAACTCATTACATCTCACTAACTCATTACATCTCACTAACTCAATACATCTCACTAACTCATTACATCTCACTAACTCATTACATCTCACTAACTCTATACATCTCGCTAACTCTATACATCTCACTAACTCATTACATCTCACTAACTCAATACATCTCACTAACTCATTACATCTCACTAACTCATTACATCTCACTAACTCTATACATCTCGCTAACTCTATACATTACACTAACTCATTACATCTCAATAATTCATTACATCTCACTAATTCATTACATCTCACTAACTCTATACATCTCGCTAACTCTATAAATTTCACTAGCTCATTACATCTCACTAATTCATTACATCTCACTAACTCTATACATCTCGCTAACTATAAATTTCACTAGCTCATTACATCTCGCTAATTCATTACATCTCACTAACTCATTACATCTCACTAACTCATTACATCTCACTAACTCTATACATCTCGCTAACTCTATACATTACACTAACTCATTACATCTCAATAATTCATTACATCTCACTAATTCATTACATCTCACTAACTCTATACATCTCGCTAACTCTATAAATTTCACTAGCTCATTACATCTCACTAATTCATTACATCTCACTAACTCTATACATCTCGCTAACTCTATAAATTTATCTTACTCATTACATCTCACTAATTCATTACATCTCACTAACTCTATACATCTCGCTAACTCTATAAATTTATCTTACTCATTACATCTCACTAATTCATTACATCTCACTAACTCTATACATCTCGCTAACTCTATGAATTTCACTTACTCATTACATCTCACTAATTCATTACATCTCACTAACTCTATACATCTCGCTATCTCTATACATTTCACTAACTCATTACATCTCGCTAACTCTATATATCTCACTAACTCATTACATCTCACTTACTCATTACATCTCACTAATTCATTACATCTCACTAACTCTATACATCTCGCTAACTCTATGAATTTCACTTACTCATTACATCTCACTAATTCATTACATCTCACTAACTCTATACATCTCGCTATCTCTATACATTTCACTAACTCATTACATCTCGCTAACTCTATATATCTCACTAACTCATTACATCTCACTTACTCATTACATCTCACTAATTCATTACATCTCACTAACTCTATGCATTTCAATAACTCATTACATCTCACTATTTCATTACATCTCACTAACTCTATACATCTCGTTAACTCCATACATTTCACTAACTCATTACATCTCGCTAACTCTAAAAATCTCACTAACTCCATACATTTCACTAACCCATTACATAACGCTAACTCTATACATCTCACTAACTCTATACATTTCACTAACTCATTACATCTCACTAACTCTATACATCACGCTAACTCTATACATCACGCTAACTCTATACATCTCACTAACTCTATACATCTCACTAACTCTATACATTTCACTAACTCATTACATCTCACTAACTCTATAAATCTCACTAACTCTATACATCTCACTAACTCTATACATTTCACTAACTCATTACATCTCACTAACTCTATACATTTCACTAACTCTATACATCTGACTAACTCATTACATCTCACTAACTCTATACATTTCACTAACTCATTACATCTCACTAACTCTATACATTTCACTAACTCATTACATCTCATTAACTCATTACATCTCACTAACTCATTACATCTCACTAACTCATTACATCTCACTAACTCATTACATCTCACTAACTCATTACATGTCACTAACTCTATACATTTCACTAACTCATTACATCTCACTAACTCATTACATCTCACTAACTCATTACATCTCACTAACTCATTACATTTCACTAACTCATTACATCTCATTAACTCATTACATCTCACTAATTCTATACATTTCACTAACTCATTACATCTCACTAACTCTATACATTTCACTATCTCTATACATCTCACTAACTCATTACATCTCACTAACTCTATAAATCCCACTAACTCTATACATCTCACTAACTCTATACATTTCACTAACTCATTACATCTCACTAACTCTGTACATCTCGCTAACTCCATACATTTCACTAACTCATTACATCCTACTAACTCATTAGTTCACGCTAACTCTATACATCTCACTAACTCTATACATCTCACTAACTCATTACATCTCACTAACTCATTACATCTCACTAACTCATTACATCTCACTAACTCTATACATCTCACTAACTCATTACATCTCACTAACTCTATACATCTCACTAACTCTATACATATCACTAACTCTATACATCTCACTAACTCTATACATCACGCTAACTCTATACATCTCACTAACTCTATACATCTCACTAACTCATTACATCTCACTAACTCTATACATCTCACTAACTCTATACATATCACTAACTCTATACATCTCACTAACTCATTACATCTCACTAACTCATTACATCTCACTAACTCTATACATCTCACTAACTCTATACATCTCACTAACTCATTACATCTCACTAACTCATTACATCTCACTAACTCTTTACATCTCACTAACTCATTACATCTCACTAACTCTATACATCTCACTAACTCATTACATCTCACTAACTCATTACATCTCACTAACTCATTACATCTCACTAACTCTATACATCTCACTAACTCATTACATCTCACTAACTCTATACATCTCACTAACTCATTACATCTCACTAACTCTATACATCTCACTAACTCATTACATCTCACTAACTCTATACATCTCACTAGCTCATTACATCTCACTAACTCATTACATCTCACTAACTCATTACATGTCACTAACTCATTACATCTCACTAACTCTGTAAGAGTACTCTCCAACTTTATTGGCTTTGTAATCTAACGTGGGTAAGTTTCTGCTATTTGGGAGATTGCTAAAAGTTAAGACATACTAAAATTGTGTCACCATGCAACAGTGCAGCCGGCAAAAGTTGTCGAATTCATTAACTCCGAAATCTTACATTCCCCAGTGAAGACCTTTGTTTTAGACAGCCCGAAGACGAGGTTCTGTCAATGGCAATATGTAAGCTTGGTAGCATAGAATAGCACAGCAAGTTTTCGGCTCAAAGATCTTTACTTTGGTTTTTCCTATTAGTTCTGGAAACAGGATATTTTAAGACAACGGCCTGAAATGTGCGAATGTATGTATGTGGGTTTGTGTGTGTGAGAGTGTGAGTGAGAGTGAGTGTGTGTGTGTGTGTGAGAGAGAGAGAGAAAGAGAGAGAGAGAGAGAGAGAGAGTGAGAGAGTTAAAAGTAAAGTACCCAAACTGATCATAGGGCCAATGGAGCAGCGTTCACAAGTTTCTCTGGCCACGGCATACTAGGGGATGTGTGGTCAACACACATCCCCGGCCGCCTTTTTTTTTACCCCAACTAATGTCAGGTACACCTGTGTTTGTTTTCTTAACGAAATTCTATAAATTATGAGCATTTGATTTACTATATTGGAAGTTTCTTAAGTCTCATGTTCTCTAAATTATTAGAACTACTTATAAAATAAGGATCTAGTCATTAAAAATTATTTATCATATGTATGCTTTTTAAGAAATGTTATTTAATTATTTAAAAACAACAACATAGCAATGTTTCAAATAAATAAAAAAGTAATGATAAAATTGTGAAGCGGAAATCTAAAGAAACAAAAAAAAAGGTAAATATTTTTGTACTCCCGGATGGGAGCTGCAGATTGTTATGAGGCGGGAAATTTTTTCTAGTAAATCCATGAAGATCCTTCGCCTGGGGCCAGTTGTGGATAGAAACATTATGTTTTCCGCTTTAATTAATTCAAACAGTTCATGTCAGTGTGACCCTGCGACAGATCACGCAGATGTATCCTGTAAAATTCCGCGAGAGCTGGTTGGGAGATGGGCCACCACGTGATTGGAGGACGGGGTAATTGGAGAGGGAGGGTGGCTACAGTTTTATTCTAAACGTGTTGTATTTTGAATTTCTAATATTTTACAATACTGTTGTTGTTGTTTTGTGTAGAACAACTTCATTATTATTATTATTATCATTATTGTCTTAAATTTCACTCGATCACGTTCACAAAATTAAATCACATTTCAATATTGAAAATCCCATAACATAGCAACTGGTCAGTTGGCAATTTAAAAATGTTACGATCAATACATTATATGCAACTTAAATAACATCTCAGAATTAAAGTATATATTATCTAGATATAAAGTAGGATGTGTGTGTGTCAAATCCGATTCCCATTTGGTGTTTTTAAGACACGTGACCTTAATGTCTTTTATTTTACTTTTGCTATCCTGCATGTGTCCCTTCGAGCCAAATGGTTGGTGTCCCACGACTGTGATGTTGTTGACCTGGGTTCCTTAAAAAAAAATTGTAATAACAATAGGTAGGCCTACCTTTTGCATCACGATTATCAGCCAACTTTTAAAGGGTTTTTATTTGTTATGTGTGGACTAAATGAGAGTGTAGAATTGTATCTAATTTTCCCCACGCTAAATGCGAAATTGTTTTATGAGCCTTTATCTGGTTTGTAATTAGTTTTGAATCTACTACCTCTAATCTGACAATAACTTATTCAATCAATACTATTAAAACTTTTTTTTCTATATTTCTTTCTTATTCTTTATTGTTATCGCTTTATTTTTGCGTCAATCGAAATAGAAATTGAATAGCAACAAATCTCACATATAACAAACCTAACAACGTCAGAATAAAGTTATATAAGGCAATAAATTTAATGAAGTGTATAGTGTATGACATCTCTAAATGCTCATATAGAATACATACATTGTAACGATTAACTCTGATAAATGAGCTCTTAAAAAAATAATAAAAAAAAACACCTTCAAGTAACTTGTAAATAATATATTCAGTTCATTCGATTTCCTTAGAATGTAGGCCCATTGGTTGTTTCTAAGTTAATTTACCGAAATTATTGTTTAATTTCCATGCCTAGTTAAATGTTGACATGTCTACAGATGTATAGGGACAAGAGCTGTAAGAATTATTCTTAACATTTTTTTAAAAATATTTAGCGCCTATTCGTATCTCTAGGCTTTCGTTGTAAATTGTGTTGAAGCATCAGGCTTAGAATTAGAGAATGTTAGGTCTATCTTTGAAATGTACGACCTATCAACATAGCTACCTGATAGCAAATAAAATGAAACGAAATTCTGTATTATATCTTGTGTGCGCCATTGCGCAATTGTGTTTTACATGCCAAAATGTCTATTCGGATGGGCCCTGCATTCATCAAAATGGAAGAATTTGTTCTGACGGCCAATATTTAGATAGAATTCTATTCGCGTGAGTCTGCAGGTCTAAGGGTCTTTTAAAGCTTCTTCGAGACATGCCTTGCCCTCTCAATGACATGTGTGTTGCGCGCAAGCATGTCAGACAGAAACAACAGACTTGATTAACACCGTGAACAGGTGGAATGATTCCCCTGCAGACACAAATTGACACGTCCATTTTCTTTTGCATAAAGAGTCTGCTCCAAAATGAGTTTTCTGCTTTATCACAATATTAATTACATTTCTTTGCTTCCGTTTTTTGAGGATTTAGAGATATTTTGGATGGACGCCTTTTCTGTAAAACATTATTATATTTAAACGAAGTTTTCTTACAAGATATTCAAAAACAAAAGAAAATGGGTCATTGGAAAGAATGAAATAGAAAGTGAAGAACATAAGCTATAAAATAATCAAAATGAAAAGTTATGTTAATATAAGACATGCCTCTATTTTCAACATAAATAAATTTTACATTAACAGAAGAGAGTTTGAAGAACACGATTTCAGGCTCGTTTTATGAAAACAAAAGAATAGGACGAGTCAAGACTAAAGGCTGCTTCACACCAATGAAGTTGGTCGGACGTGCGCCTCCACCAGGATTCGAACCCAGAAGCCAGATTTTTAATTCGTTCCGCGAGCCAACAGCCTAAAAGTTCCCCCTGCTTTAGCACTCAATTTTTAATAGAAGATACTTGAATAGTTTTTTTTTAAGAGTCTTCCACGTGCCAATAAAAATCGTTCTGCGTGCCAAATCTGGCATGTGTGTCGTAGGTTGCCGACCCATTGTCCACATAATACGAAATAGAAAATGGTCGGGGGGCTTGTACTCCGTAACGTCAACGTGACGTTCAAATCCTACCGTCGTCTATTCCATGAGGCCCTGCAGTAGTCTGGGGACATGTCATGGATTTAATTATTTTTTTTCTAGAAAGAGCGTCAGTAGCCTTAAAAACAACAACGTGCTTTTAAAATGCCCTTGACATTAACCTTGATCAATCGTTTATTGACAGTGACACATTGTAAAGTTTAGAGTTTATATTAACCCAATTTTGTCATGCTAGATCTATATATTACAAAACAAAAAAAATCTTCACAAAACTGAAAGATACCGGATGACTGAACTTAACAATTGAGTTTAGAACAGAACACGTGTCGTACAAAAATGTTTCCGCCATCTTCACTGAATGTTCAAATCTGTGGTTTTAAACCAAGAATTAGGGAGATAATTGACAACTCTTCTTGTCATATCCTACCGTGTTATTTAGCAAAGGGTATTGGGTGCTGAGTTCCTGTCTCGAGATAGTGTGTGTATCTCTGAATGTAAGAACAATAACGTGGCTTTTATTGATATTTTGAACTGGGTTTTTTATTTGTCTGTTTTATTTGAAGGTTTTATGTATGATATTTTTTTTTACTATAGCATACACTGAAGGGAACAAAAGAAAGCAATGAATGCAAAACTTAAAAGATCTATAAGTTTCTTTGTGAATGAGTACTCGCGCCTTACAAGTATAACATCATTGGACAAACCTAGAAATCTAAAAGCACGTCATGAAGGAAGGATAAACATGGAATTCGGTAATATTATATAAATAATTAAATTCTAACTTAGAAATACAATATTCTAATGAAACGCAAAAATAAGACATACATCCAGATATAAAACCACTTATCATACTCCATAATCGAGGACATTTAAATTTAAATATTCTTTCTTCCCGAGGGTCATTAAGAATGGAATGGGTTACCTGAACTAATTAGGAAAGCAAAACATCCTTTAAAACACTAATGAAAATGCAAGACTAGACTCAATTCACTGATTAGTTCAGGAGTCAATAATTATCTTCTGTATAGAAGGAGCGTCCGTAACATATAAGATAAAATAACACACTTTACCACTGTTTAAAAAAATGGAATCCTAATTTGTTTATTCATTGATCTATGTCAACATGCGCATACACAGACCAAAAAGAAATGTTTATAGGTTCTTATACACGTTATTAGTCTGAGAGCCTTCCTAGTCCAAAAGCGATAAAAGCTTAGTTGAAATGGCATTCATGATTCATGTTAGCGCTCTGAGAAGGTCGCCATTTTGTCTCAAAAAGAGCAAGCGTTAAAGATTATGTTACACCGCCCACATAAAGCGCCCCCTGCCCCCAGGCGTCTGTCTAGTTGGTGAGTTTATCTATGGCCAATTAGTGATTCTTTTCCTTTGCTTTGGAGAAAATGCTCGAATGTTTACTTTGAAATAGATGACGTTTTACAAAATGTTGCTTTTTGTGTTCTCGCTGTTACAGTTTTGTTATTTTTGCTGTACATAGTTCATTAATCAGCAGGATACGTAGACAAAATTAGACAAGCGGTTCCCAAAACTCTTTTGTGTGTGACCCTTGCTAATTTTTTTTTTATACTTACACTTCGAGACCACCTGGTAACATTGATATTGCTTATACCAGGGTTGTTCGACAACCTACTGCACGCCTGCCAGACATGGCACATATTGCTTATACCAGGGTTGTTCGACAACCTACTGCACGCCTGCCAGACATGGCACATATTGCTTATACCAGGGTTGTTCGACAACCTACTGCACGCCTGCCAGACATGGCACATATTGCTTATACCAGGGTTGTTCGACAACCTACTGCACGCCCGCCAGACATGGCACATATTGCTTATACCAGGGTTGTTCGACAACCTACTGCACGCCTGCCAGACATGGCACATAATGCCATTTTTTTTCAATCGCACTTGCAAGACACCCCCACCCCCACCCCCAGAAAAAAGGGCAATTCAAGTCTCTTCTACAAAAAATGAATTGGTTAATGTTGGCACGCTAAATGAATTTGAAATCATACTTTAGTACGCTATTATAAAGGGTTGTCGACCCTTAACATTATAACTATAATATAAAGTAACATGTAACTGGAATGAATTTCCACAAAATATCTTACTTGTTTGTTGTAGTTAAAATCGGGTTCAAAATATCACCAAAAAAAAATGTATTTTGCAGAACAATCGATAAACAGGAATAGATTGTGAACTTTTCTCTTTCTGACCCGTTAATTTCGCTTTTTCCTTGGACGGTGCCGGGTCACGCCCTAATAATTGTGAATTGACGGATGATACAATCTGAAGGTCAACGCTTGTTGTTATTTCCTACCAAAAGGTTTTATTAGTTAATGCTATAGTTTACAGAATGGGCTTTTAAAACAGAAGATTATTAGGGCATGTCCGTGAACTGGGTTTAGGTGAGTGTAGTCTTGCATTCTGGGATGTGCTGTAAAATTATGTTTAGTCACTGGTTGTATGACTGGATTAGCTAACCCATTGCAAGCCATAATCCTCCTCAGTAGCATCTTTAATAGACAAGCTGTTTGGGTCACCACAGCAATACAAGAATTTTTAATAAAAAATCTTATAATACAAATGTCTTTTCGGTGCCATAAGGTTACTGTAAAAAATACGCTGTCACTGAAACATAGATTGTAAAACTTTTATAGATTGTATAACTTTTATAGATTGTAGAATATTTATAGACTGTAGAACTTTTATAGACTGTAGAACTTTTATAGATTGTAGCACTTTTAAAGACTGTGGAACTTTTATAGATTATAGAACTTTTATAGATATTAGAACTTGTATAGATGCCTACAATAGTTTAAAGTTGTAATCATTTGAAAACGAAAATAACTCAACGAAAAAACAACTTAACTATATTGTTTTACATGTTAATGTTGCTGAGCTGTTGTTGTTTTAAACCATAAGATTACTAAATTGCTATTTATGATGGATGTTGTGTTTTTTATTTTTTCTATTTTATCTCTACGCTTGACATCGAGACGAATATAAAAAAAACCCAATAACAATAACAAGCGTAACATGAAAAGAATAACATAGTGGTGACGCGTCTATCAGGGAATATCAATGTCACATTTAGAAAGAAACAAATAATAATGTATATTAGTATGGGGGAAAACAAAGGTTTTCTGACAAACAAAACAATAATTTCTATGACAGCGCATCCCAAATATTTTATTTTGCGATCATGTCCATTTTGTACCATAGATATTTATATTTCTGAATAATTCGTATCATGTTATATAATATATTTATGATATTATATTGTAATGTGTATATTCCTAAAGGCAGCTCAAAAAGAGGGTTTAAAGGTCAACATCCCATAATGTCTGCATCAGTGCCTAATAGATATATAAGGTTACTGTTAAAAAAAAATACCACAGAATAGGTATTGCACAGAATAGGTATAGCACAGAATAGGTATAGCACAGAATAGGTATAGCACAGAATAGGTATAGCACAGAATAGGTATAGCACAGAATAGGTATAGCACAGAATAGGTATAGCACAGAATGCGCAATCCCTACATGCACAGTCACTTAAAGTGAAGTTCGGCTTCCGCCATTTTCTTTTGATTCAAGGCAGCGGTCACTAGAAACGCTACTATAGTAAAATGAGAAAGGCTTAATTTATTACTGATATCTACTCTTAGCAAGCTTAGGACTAAAGCAAGGCTACTAATATATAATAGTAATATATGAGGTTACAACTTTCCGTTGTTTATCCTTTTCGAGGTCAGGCAAGCTATGTAGTTTGACAGGCTTATTTGTACGATAATCAATCGTTTTCGCATCATTGTTGCAGTTTATTACACAGCATCCTTTGTACCTTTTGCCTGAAACATTAGCTTTGGATGTTCGAAATTGTAGATTTGATGAAAAAGACATTGCAAATAAGCATAAATATATAGTGTAACCAGGACCGCTGCGTTTAAACAGTATGGCGTCGGTATTACTTCCGGAAACAGAAAAAAATGCGATTGCTCATTCTGTTCTATATTTATTCTGTGGCTGTCACTGAAACACACAACTCCATAATATATTGTCCCCCCCCCCCCACACACACACACTCACACACACTCCCAAGCTACTAGTTATACTTCTTTGGACTAGTAAAATACAAAAGAATAATTATGTCAGCCAGTGCATTGATAGCGTCATCCCCAATGTCACGTAGCAACTGCACTTTAAGTGAGAGTTATCTTTTCATTATAATGCCATTGCAGTGGCTTTAAAAAAAATTAATTTTATTACATCGGTTTGACATTTACCTGCTCACAGAATTCATTCAGTTGTACAATTTTCCAATTGATTTTTTTCTTCTTACTGTCCCTAAAGACATCAGTAGCAAAACCGAACTATGTGGTATTGAAAAGTAAAATGGGAAAAAGATAAATTGAAACGTAATCTCTGTAGTAGGGTAACTATTTAATGTGCATTGATTCGTTATATATTCAACATGAGATTTTATATAGTTTTGTATACTACGTGTATAGTTCATACTATAGTAATAGATTGACTTATATTAAATTAAATTTGTAGCAGCGTATACGATGTAGCGTAAGTCTATTGATTGATGGAGTACACTACAAAAACAAACTGACACTAAGCAAAAAAAAAAAAAAAAAAAAAAAAAAGATAGCCTTCAAGACTAAAAAACGCCCGTAGCAGTGCTGAGGCCTTTCTTTAAAGTAGGTCATTCGTGTGTTGAAGCATACATCCGGGGCCTTTGGACCAGCGTCAGTGTAAAAAAACAAACAAAGTTAAATAAGAAGATACTTATTAATACCGAATAAATATAATAATATTGAAGTATTACCCATTGTTTTTTTTTTTTTACGGCGAAACAACGAGAATTCAAGCGGGCACAACACGTCATATCGACGGGTAAAAAAGCGTGGATACGATGTGGTGTGTCCGCTGGGAAGTATTTCTTCGAAGGCTGATAGCTTATTCCCAAATACAGTTGTAAAAGGCCTAATGATATACATTTTGCTTTTAAATGATCAACTCGCACCCACCTCAATCAAAAGCTAATTACAAAATGATTTGACCAACCACACAATCCCTAATCACACAATTGTAGACTCCCATCCCGTTTTTTTTTTTTTTTTTTTTTTTTTTATTACAAAATATTTATGGTCGGTCTTTGTGGACGTCCCTTTAAATATATATCACAAGTTTATGACATAAACACCAATATCAAACAAACAATAAACTGCACCTTAACTTTTCCAAGGTGATTGTGTATGTGGTAGGCAGCATACACATGGGTGGATTCTTAGCGCCACGGCCTGTGGTGGTGGTAGAAAAGGGAGGGGGGGGGAGGTGGAGCGGTTTGCTCTTAGTTGTGAGCGAACTTTTAACCAGGACAAACAGACAATAGTACCTGCTGTACAATCAATGAGTACAACTAACTGTCACACGAGCCCCCGCGGGTCGTTGTTGTTTGTGTGTTTTGTTTTTGTTGTTGTAGACCTACTTTACGTTACGTCATAAGATTCTCCAACAGACTATGGTCATTGTTTCTGCATACAATTGTTTCTAAAAGTTCAGATGTTTGGCACATTCGTCCTGTTTTGTTCACTTTTTTTTTAACAACATAATCTGAAGTTTAAGAAAAACAAAAGCAGATAGTTCATGTCTTTTTTTAATAGATATCTGAATGTATTAGGCCCCCAAGGGTGTGCAACAGGCGGCCCGAGGGACACAAAACGGCCCGCCAAGCCTTTTAGTGTGGCTCACGAAGAGCTTCTAACGGCATTTTTTAAAATTCGTTGCATTGATAATGTACATAAATTTTCAGACTCTGTGGCCAGTCTTGTTGTATGAAATTTCATATGCGACCCAAAGCAGAAAAATGTTGCACATTCCTGTATTAGGCTATCATTCTAATTATGTATAATTGTATTAATTTTCTAAATTTTAATAGAATTTTTTTTTTTTTTTTGGGGGGGGGGGGGGGGGGGATAGTTTGCGTGGATTACATCCAGCTCACTTCACCATTATATGTGTTCTCTTTCTCACTCACTCATTTACTAACTGACTAACTCTATATATCTATCCGGCCTTTCTCTTGGTTGGACTTTCTTTTCTTAACCTACATATCTATCACCCCCTTACCGATCACCCAATCAATCAGTGATCTATCTATACACCTACCTATCTATAATATCAATCAATCGATCTATTTGCAGGTCTTTCTACATAAATATATTAGACAAGGGCCAGGTCAAAGGAGACAATAGAGTTGTTTAAAAAAGAACTTAAAGACCATTCTCTTTGGCTAGTGGATGTGTGCCTTACTTACTAAAACAACTGTCACTGCAATTCACACCAAGAGCACACTGAGAATGCTAAATTTAATAGCATTGATAGAAGCGCTATAAAAAAAATACCATTATTATGATTATTATATATATCTGTCTATATTATAGCTAACTATTCATCTACTCACTCATTATTCACCCATCCATCCATTTTAACCACCATCAAGATAATAAATACAACTAAAAGCTGGCGTGACCGACACATGCAATGACACATTGATCTATCCAAGATGGAACGGACAAGCAAAGACGTAAAACCACAACCACACAACCACACAGATTCCCCAGCTCTCACCAAACCCATAAGCCATGTAAAAATGTTTGAGGAAAGTTACATCACACATCGCCTCCTACACTATACGCAGTCAATAGATAAGTGACGGTGAATAACACAATAAAATAACAAGAACCGATAATTTAGCATCAAAGTTTACGATCTAGTCTTCCCTTAAGGAAGACCACATAAAATAACATTAACCCGGGTGGGGCTGATGGGGTGAGGTCGGTAGAGTATTGATATCAATTCTAGGTTTTTGTGTACGTTGTTATACTCCTTGAAAGCATCTAGTGGCTATTGATCAGTGCGTTACCGGTTTGCATTTAAGAAGCAACAGGTTTTATTATTTTCCGTTTCCTGTGTTGTTCTGTTTGAATTATCTGTAAGTCAATAGTGGTGTCTTCTTACAAGGTTTATATACTTCCCTTGTTATTCATCTATCTATTTACCTATCAATCATCGATCTATCAAACGTATCTAAGTAAATATCTGTCTATTGGACGGATTGTTTTTTTTTAATCAGTCTATCTGTGTCTGCCTATGTATCGAAGTATCTATTTATCTTCCTATTAATCATCTATCTATTTATAGATCTATCGATCAATTTATCTATATATCGCTATTCAGCTATCAATCACTGCATGCAGACTAATGTATTTAATCATAGCGTGGTCTTGTTATATTCTGTCTAACAGCCGTCCCGAAGGACTTCAGTTTTATTTCATGTTTCAAAAAACACGCCATAATATATTCTCCGGGTTCGCAGATTGGTATTGAGTCTAACCTACCCTGACATAGCTTTGGAAAAATAAGGATCCTTGGTATTGTGCTGGGCACACAGTCCCCTTGAACGGCGCTTCACCTGCCTTATGGAATAATTCGGTTTAAAACGGATACTTTACTTTTTACCTCACAGAAACAAACGGCATAACTTCCAAAAGCTGAATCGAAATGCAAAACATCCAAGGGAGGTAAACATTGACCTTTGTAACAAGGAACTCGACCAGTTAACCCCCTTAGACGCTAAATTTCCCCTTTTAAACATCACTGAATAAAACCTCGGCCAGGAGCCCCCCCCCTTTTTTTACCCCCACCTTCATCAAATTAGGCCTTGGTCCGGCAAGCATTAAGCGAAAATCATAGGCCCCCGGGGGCTACAGTGAATAGCGTCCCCCCCACCCCACTGACAAGTTAAGGGTGTGAAAAAAAAAAGGGGGGGGGGCAACTACGTTCTTCCATTCAAACCGTTTTGCGCGTGTGGCATGTCCTTGAGCTATTCCCGAACTAACGAGAAGCTTCTCGAGAATTACTCAGCCCAAGTTCACGAGAGTTATTCTTCTAGTTTCAGCCTCTTGTCCTTTTCTTTTTAAATGAGCGGTCACTTCGTTATTGACCTCTATCACCGAATGTCCACTTTGTCCACACTAGCACCTCGACCCCCCCCCTCCTGGAATGACCAACGTTTTACATTATGAAGCTGTGAGAAAAAGGGGGAGCAGGGGAATTCCAGCACCTTGGGACATTTGCGTTCAGGCCAAGACAGATTCGTAAAAAGACAACCTAGACCACTTAGTTTTAATAAAGGTTTTCTTCTTGTTGTCATGACACCCTGACCGTGATTTCCAGGAAGGTACAGACAGAAAAACAAACTTGCTTCTATGTTTACACGATGAGGTGATCCACATCTATGGTCTGTGGTTAATAATTATTCCAGTTGTTTTTACAAACTTTTCAAACTGTTTAACTCACTCACAAACTTTGGTGGCATAGTATAGTCATTGGAAATAAGTTACTGAAAAATGTGTACAGAATGATTGTTACTGTCACTTACAAGGCTCATAACCCGCATATCGACACTGCCACCTACGAGGCTCATAACACGCATATCGATACTGCCGTCTACGAGGCTCATGGCACGCATATTGATACTGCCACCTACGAGGCTCATGGCACGCATATCGATGCTGCCACCTACGAGGCTCATGGCACGCATATCGATACTGCCACCTACGAGGCTCATGGCACGCCTATCGATACTGCCACCTACGAGGTTCATGGCACGCATATCGACACTGCCACCTACGAGGCTCATGGCACGCATATCGATACTGCCACCTACGAGGCTCATGGCACGCATATCGATACTGCCACCTACGAGGCCGATGGCACGCATATCGATACTGCCACCTACGAGGCTCATGGCACGCATATCGATACTGCTTATCACATACAAACCACTACACAAAATACCACGAACATATCAAAACATGTGTAAACCTAGAAGTAATGTTAGATACTGTTATGCCAACATGAATTATTTCCCCATAAAATCAACTATAATGGTTTACACATCTTTTCTAGAAGGCAGTAAACATAATTTTGTAAAAAAAAATTCTATTAGACTATATGGATACAGATTTTCTAGAAGACAGTAAACATAATTTTGTAAAAAAAATACAATTATACGGATACACCTTTATCCACCCTTTTGGTTTTTGTATTTACAAATATTTTACAATATTTTACAATATTGTGATCTAGCTGATGGGTGCCCTGACATTAGTTGGGGATTAGTAATGCGGCTGAGACTTGTGCTGGCCACACGACCCCTTTATATGCCGTGGATACATGTTGGGTCCTGTACTTGTAGAGAAGGGGCGGGTCCTGGGTTTGCGCAACCTTGGATCTACCCAAGACGACTTAATTCTAATGAAAAAGGATCCAACAGCTAGGCTACTTATAACTAGACAAAGTAATAAAAAAAAGTGAACTATTCAATCACATGAAAAAACTACAAGAGAAAAGAGAGATATACAAGTCATAGATATATAAAGCAAGGTATTCTCTTTACCATCAACGCTCAAACTCATTATGGCAATACCATGGTACCATTGAAATCAGCATACCAAAATTATGTAAAAAAAAAACATAAAAAATTTAACACAAACAAAAATAATGTTACATTATTCCTATTTTATTCTTTAAAAATGTGGAATTTTTCCTCTTTTCCTCGTGTAACGGAGTTTCCACAATACAATAGAGAATAAGAAAAAAAATTGTGTTCGCATTTCACCAACTTAAACCTTTAATTGCATTTTTTGTTCTTCAACGACCAGAAGGCCAGCTAGTGACCAGGAAAGGCCAACATTGGCCTACTTATAAAAAAATAAAAAATACAAGTACATCGAAAAAAAAAATTCTCACTATGAAGGTTGGTATCGTTTAGAGTTTAGACAGTCAAATAACAATTACGTTTATTTTATCTGTAGCCAGAAGCAACATAAAGAAAGCACCTGTCTCTTGGCAAAAGTGTACATCAATAAAAACGTTTTAACGCAAGACTGAGCTTGATTATACAACTAACCCTTCCAGTACCGACCTACTTCTATCTATGCTGCCTTCAGTTCCGCTATATACGCGCCCGGGACTGTAAGGGTTAACATGTCTGGAATGGAAAGCTGACAGAAACAAGAAGAACCATAGGCGTGTGTTGGAACTATATGTCACGTGACTCTCTTCTCCAGCTTTATATCTTTGAAAATCCATCATACGTACAGCAAAGGACACCATCGTGCAGCAAATTACACCATCGAACATCATCCTATAACCTAATTCAACATTACATACCATCACTCGTCATCAGGCAAAGATAAATCCTTCTATCTCTTAGTCTTTCATTTCCAGCCTCCATCATTATATCAGTCATTCACCTCGTTCCTCAGTCAAACCATCATTCATGCACATCTTTACTATATCATACAATCAGTAACTCACCACTATCCTCTATCATACAATCATTCATTCACCTCTTTCCTCCATCATACAATCAGTGATTTGCATCTTTCCCCCATCATAAAGTCAGTCATTCACCCCTTTCCTCCATCATACAATCAGTGATTTGCATCTTTCCCCCATCATAAAGTCAGTCATTCACCCCTTTCCTCTATCATACAATCAGTGATTTGCATCTTTCCCCCATCGTAAAGTCAGTCATTCATCCCTTTCCTCCATCATACAATCAGTGATTTGCATCTTTCCCCCATCATAAAGTCAGTCATTCATCCCTTTCCTCCATCATACAATCAGTGATTTGCATCTTTCCCCCATCATAAAGTCAGTCATTCACCCCTTTCCTCCATCATACAATCAGTGATTTGCATCTTTCCCCCATCATAAAGTCAGTCATTCACCCCTTTCCTCCATCATACAATCAGTGATTTGCATCTTTCCCCCATCACTGTCACCCTGCAGGAGTTTTGGGCCTGTAAACGTATTTGCGCCAGCAGGCAGCACTATGTTTACAGCAGCACATAGAACTGTTCCAAACAGGAACGGGATATGCGCTATATAAGTCTCATATTTATTTATTTATTTATTTATCATAAAGTCAGTCATTCATCCCTTTCCTCCATCATACAATCAGTGATTTGCATCTTTCCCCCATCATAAAGTCAGTCATTCACCCCTTTCCTCCATGACACCATCAATCATTCACCCATATCCTCCATCATTCGAGCAGTCAGTGACCGCTTAATTCCATTAATCTTTAAAAGGAGACAAAACCTGTAGAATGGAAATAACCAACAGGAAAGATATAACAGATGCTGGGGAAAAAGTCATCAATTTCCAGAAAAATCAAAACAAACTTCCATCTTTTTTAAAAGTGTAGCATTCTTTGGTTCAGTTTTCACTTTTTTATTCTTACAATAAGAATGAAAAAATTAAATTGAAGTTTTTATAGGAAGAATAAAGCGACAAACAACGCAACAAATGACTATTCAACTGATTTCGTTAACCTGCCCTTGTCTTCCTCTTTCTAATCCCTCCCCCCCCCCATCTGTCTCTATCTATCTCTCCCCCTCTCTCTATTTTTGTTGTGTGTGTATGTTTGTTAACAAGATAAACAAATTATCATTAGAAGTAGGCTACCATCAATAAAGAATGGAACAAACACAGTTTTTGTTTCGTTATATTGGTGTATAGTTTTAATGTAACTAAAACTAGATTCTCTTTCCCAGGAAGTGATTGAAAAAAAAAGATGTATTTCTTTCTTCTTGTGTTTTGAACTTTTGGAAGAGGTATTACTTTCTTTTGGTGTTTAGAACTTTGGGAAGAGGTATTTCTTTCTTCTAGTGTTTTGAATTGGGAAGAGGTATTACTTTCTTCATAGACTATAAAAAGACTATTTCTTAAATGTTTCCGCTGTATAGAACCATAGACTATAATACACATCGAAAAGTCTTAATTAGGTGTGACCTTTTGAATTGTAATGATCGTGAACCACCGGTGAAATTTACCGCCATTTTCGTAAACAAAAAACATGCTTTTGGTGCTGTTTGACAATTGATTTCAACATCGACAGCTAGTTCTGGTCTTTTAGAAATATACAACGGCTACAATATTAGTTATGAGGAATCCGTTTTTAACATCAAATTTGAGTCGGCGATAATTAATACTCAAAGTGTTAGTCGCGTTTGGTTAAATTTAGCATTTGTTTATAAAATAAGTTAGTCAAGTGTTGCGTCCTTGGTAATGAAAAAACACAATGCGGAGATTTATAAAAAACAACAACACGAAAATTCTTTTGCATCAAGCAATTAGTTTGGGATTATAAATAGGTGATTCTTCAAATCTGACATTCACAATCCATCGTTTTTTTTTGGCGCCATCTTTTGGAAATGAAATAAAATTTAATTCTATACATATTTTCGTACAACCAGTAACGTAGCAAACAGACATGTTTCGAAGAAAATGATCGAATAAGACCGGAAATGTTCTTCTTTGTGACCTTTTATGCATGCATAATCGTTAAGACTTGTCGATGGACCGCTTGCTTTAGTATTTCTGCTATATGATGACTCGAAAGACTGCTTTTCGGAATTCCCGATTCGTATATTACTTTGCACTTCCGTTTTATTGAATCGCTTTGATTTTCTCAATGAAAAATTAAAATTACCGTAAAATCAAAAGTTCTATACAGCGGAAACATTTAAGAAACAAGGAGGAGCGTAGAAGTAATTTAAGACAGCCTTATTGGTTGCGCACGGGAAAAAAAGTACATATAAGCTCTAAAAATAGAGCAAGCGGTCCATCTTATTATAGTCTATGGTAGAACTTTGATGGGTAGGCCTACCTGACATTAATCAGTGGGGGTAAAGTAAAGGCGGCTGGGCATTGTGCTGGCCACACAATCTCCTAGTACGCCTTGGCCACTGAAACTGGTGAACGCAGCATCTCCGGCCCTATGGATCAATTTGATCCGTTGGGTACCTTAATTTTTCCTAATGTTGATTGTATCCTGCATATTGACCACAATAAGAATAAACACGTAAAGACACAATTAATGACACTTTTATTTTGAATGCATTAGTTTCCATTTGTGAAACAAAACAATGAAATGAGCCACAAAAGATATAAAAAAATCGATGTTGTTCTGTTTTACTCTTAATTTCCCTGATAGCATGCATTAAGCAAGTTGTTAATTACTTTTTAATAAGCAATTATTCCAACTTGGTACATTAACATGGCACTGTTTTAAATGGAAGTGTTGCGTGTGATAATGAACACGCATAGATCCCCGTCCCTTCTCTTATGCCTTTGTCTCCGTTTCTCTCTTTCTTTTTCACCTTCTCCCCTCCCCCTAGCCAATGTCGCTTTAACACGCACACACGCACGCACAGACAAAATGGATTCGGGCATGAGAAAAAGTGTATTGTGGTAATTTACTATTAAAAAAAAAACACGAACGACAACCGGTGTTTGTCTAAAAGAAAGTTTGCCGAAGTGATTTCCCCTGATTGAGACCTGACCATCAACGGGGTTAGACAAATTCGAAGACACCATCGCTAGGAACCAAATTTCCCTCCTCTTATCTGTGAGTGAATTATTTATTTTTTCGGAACTTTTACCTTCTACTTCCCCTCACCTCCCTCCCCCTTTATATCAAACTCCCACCCCTCCCCACTCACTCACACTACGAAAACACACACACACACACACAAAGCTGAAATAAAAGGGCGTATGAGCTAGTAACAAAAAAGTTTACCGAGTGCGATTTCAAAACCAAAAAAAAAAAAATACTAATTGAAAATTTAACGGGACTAAAAAGCGAAAAGATTATAGTTGGAGGAGGGCAGATAAAAACTTATAATATGACGCAAGTGAAAACGAATTATCGGGGGGAAAAAAGCAGAAATAATTGTTTTCTCAAAATACTATGCCATTACTAGACCTATGCTTGGCTGCCTCCCACGTGATTAAGTGGTTAACTATAGGCTTAAGATAATAGTGCAGTTTTATTGTTTCAAATGGAAATATATATATTTTTGTTTTTTGTATATTTTATATTTATATCTTTATTTATATTTATATCTTTATTTTTATCTTTATTTATAGGCCGATTTATATCTTTATTTATATTTATATCTTTATTTATATCTTTCTTTATAATTATATCTTTATTTATAATTATATCTTTTTTATGTCTTTTTATTTATATCTTTATTTATATCTTTATGTATATCTTTATTTACATTTGAAAAGTAATATTGGCCCGAGAAGAAAGTACAAAACCTTTGCTTTTTTTAAAGTTTATATTTTTCTAAATTAAGAGGCGCCCATGGCGTTTTGACCCAAAAAGCTATGTAGCATAATATATTTAAATAAAATAGATGTATCAACCATGCAATAGATATTATAAGGTGCAACCTTTTAAAGTGGCCATTTAAATTTACATTACAGTCTACACTTAAGCTTAAAATTGGGAAATTTTCATTTTATTTTTTAAATCACAAATTCATAAGCACATTTTATGTTATAAAAATATCTTTTTAAATCACAAATTCATAAGCACATTTTATGTTATAAAAATATCTTTTTCTTTTTTTTTTTGGGGGGGGGGGATGTTGTTATTTTACCTAACTATTGTACCGAACAGTCAAGCGGTATAAGGGTCCATAGTCTATAGTGAACAAATAAACATAAATATATAAATATAAAGCCAAAGAATGTATATGTTGCTTATCACATAAACCTACACGGTGGGTTTTAGGGAAACTTATTTAGTCTTCTGATCTTTTATCACAAAAAGTTTTTGTAATTGTCTTTTTCTAAATCAATGTTACGCTTCGCCTTTGTTTTCAACTCTCCACCCTCAGAAAGCCATGGGTTTTGGGTTTTATTTTCGTTATTTTTTTCTTTTGAAAAGAGCACCATTGGGAAACATCAAAAAGCTAACAATTGCTTTAATGCAGCGGTTCTAACAATATTTTATTTGCATTTTGGACACAGCCCCCACTCCCTGTAGGAAGGCTATTGATAGAACCCTGATGTTCCCAGAAGAAAAGAGAACATAACAGAGTATTTGTGGGGCACAATACAATACAATATTTTATTTGCCACATAGTACATAGGTACAATAAAGGCATAGTCAAAAACATAAGAAAATTATAGCATTTGTGAATAATAAATTGAACAATAATAGTAAAACCAATATTAGTAATAAAATGAAAGTAATAAAAAATTTATTAATTAAAGGTATCCTAAAAGAAAATTCAGGGGGGATAATTTAGTTTATAACACAATTTTTTGGGGGAAAAAACTAACAAAGAAAAAAAACAAAAAAAACTACAACTTAATTTACTAACATAGACATACAGGTAAATCACTTTCATTAGACCTGCACGGCATTAACATAGTGAGAACAAACATTTAAGAAATCATTCACAATTTTTCTTGCGGCTTAGTATATTACATTTCTTCTACGACTATCTCTCAATATCATATTGACAAACCAACAAGTTAAAATACTTAAACATTTCTAACCTTTTTCTCATTTTTTAAAAGCAGATACTAATATTTTTGAAAATATACTTAGTTTTTTAAGTTCTTTTAGAGAGCTAGAATTAAGCAGTTCCGACATTTTTTCTACATTAGGTCTGTTATAGTAATATTTTTTTAGATACATTTTTCGTTGGGCATTGAAGTGCACACATTGGAGTAAATAGTGATATCCATCTCCTATATCTTTTAAGCAAAAGGGACATAATCTTAAATTATAATCTATTCTGGAGTGGCGACCCAGTTCAACAGGGAAATTATTGTTACTTGTTCGTATTTTTAGTATATAGATAGCTTCTTTCAGATGTAATTTATTTAAAAAGGGTGGACTATTTTCCCAGTCAGATTTATATTTTAGAGCGCTATATAATTTACCTTTATTGCTTATTTGCATACTCTCATAAAGTTCTTGTTTACTTTGATCATTTATACGTAAGTTAATTATTGATTTTGAAAGTTTAGTGTCTATTATATCTTGTTCTAACCAAATATATCCTAATCCTAGTTGTTCCAATTGTAACTTTATATTGGCGGACCATTTGCATTTTTCAACCAGGTGCTCTTTAAGTAAAATGTTATAAATTATTTTAGAAATCCTGCTTTCTTTGCCGGTCGCTATTTTGATCCAGAAGTGTAACATTCTTTTTTTAATAAATGATCTTATATAGAGTTTGCCTGTTTCGCCTAGGACTACATAATTTGGTGTTTTTGTGTTCAATTTTAAAATCATCTTAAAATATCTTAGTCTAACATTTTCTAAAATGTCACAATTTTCCATACCCCATAGTTCGCAACCGTAGGTTAGTATAGGTAGTACTGTTTGATCAAATAGATCAATTTGACTATCTATGGGCAAGCTTAGTGTATGGCATTTTCTGAGAAGATTGAACATAGCATTAGTACCTTTCATCTTACAATATTTCCTGTGTTCTGAGAAAGAACCGTTAGCTGAGAAGATTATTCCCAGGTATTTAAATTTAGAAACTATTTCTATTATATTATTATTTAGTACAAATTTCTGATTTCCTACCCTCCCCTTTCTACCGAATATCATTATTTTTGTCTTATCTTCATTTATGTTTAAGTGGTTCTCCTTGCAATAGTTACTGTAAATGTTTAAGTTTTTCTGTAATTCTTTTGCGGTTTTAGCTAGGATTGTTGTGTCGTCAGCATATAATAATGTGAATATTTTTAGTAGATCTGCGTTGTTATCGTTGCTGATAGTTAAGCTACTTGCACCTTTTAGTTCTAAATAAGAATCTAAGTCATTAATAAACATAGAAAATAATAGAGGGCTCAGATGTTCTCCCTCTCTTAGTCCTGCTTCGCAGTTAAATAACGGTGACAGGTTTGTATTTAATTTTACTGTCGATTTAATATCTCTATATAACCCCTGTATACATTTAAGGAAAATTCCATCTATGCCTATATCTAACATTTTCGCCCAGAGTAATTTTCTTTTAATAGACGGGAAAGCTCTTTTTAGATCAATGAATGCACAGAACAGTTTGTCACCTTTATTTTTTATTAAAAAGCTCAGCGCATATAGTATAAATGATGCTTCCGTTGTGGAATAACCTTCTCTAAAACCCATTTGATTCTCGTTTAATAAGTTGTGCTCTTCAAGGAACATCTCCATTCGTACATTAAGAATGGATGAGAATAGTTTACCTAAGCATGATAATAAGGTAATTGGTCTAAAGTTTTCGGGCTTTGCCTTGCTGCCTTTATTTTTATATATTGGACATATTATCCCTAGTGACCAGCTTTCGGGGAAAATTCCATCTTTTAGGATAACATTGAATAATTTTACGTATGTGGGTATCATTATAACCTTTGTGCATTTTATATATTCATTATAAATTTTATCGTGTCCGCAGCTTTTATTATTACTTGTTTTATTGATGGCTGATAACACTTCATTATATGTTATTTCACCATTAAGTCTTGTCGTATCTAAGTTAGGTGCGGTTAAATTGGTTTTTATTGGGTTCATGCAACAGTTGTCTGTCGTTTCGTTTTGGGATTTGAAAAAATGGAACAATTCGTCAATACTAATGTCATTATAATCTTCTTTTCTGTTTTTGTCCTTTAGGATACGCCAGTACTCTTTTGGATTCTTTCCTTTCAGATTTTTTATTTTATTTCTCATTTTGTTTTCATATTTATTTATAGCGGTGTTCATTTCACGCTTGTAGTTTTTACTGTGTGTTTTTAAACTTTCAAGTGAGCCTTTGGTTTTAAGGGTACTATTCATTCTTCTTGCTTTAAGGTATAATCTTCGTTTTTGTCTACATATAAGTGTAAACCAGGGTTTATTTTTTCTTAGGTTATTTTTATCATTAGGGTATCGATTTGTGCCAAATATTTCATTTGCAGAATTTATTAATCTTTTATTTATTTCCTCTACTATGTTATTTATTTCTTGTTTTTTGTTTTCAGGGGAGTTACAAAGGTCACTTCTTTCTAGTAATTCGTCTAGTTTCAGATTTATGCTGTTTTTGTTTTGCTTTTCTACCATTTCAAAATAGTTCTTAGATTTAGTTTGCACCCACGGTTTAATGATCTCTACCACTGGTCTATTATTTAGTCGTCTACGCGCATTTCCAGGTTTATTTGCTCCACCAATCTCCGCCCCCACCCATTTTATTTTACTAAGATGTTTTAGATTTACGAAACCATTCGAAAAAAAACAGTTTTACTAAAAACTACAACTGGCCCTTCGCTCAACTATAACGAAATAAGGGCGGAAACTCTTCTTTTCCTCTTTCTAAATAATTACACGAAAACCAAGACTAGCATCGATATCAATTCTCAACGGAAATGTTATTTTGATTAAACAGGTTTTTATCTCCCTTATTATTTAAAGGTTTCTTTCATTTTTCATTCGCAGTGTTTCTTTAATTTTCAATAGATTTTTGGCTTTTTTTTTATATTTTTCAAGTTTTGTTTTCATGTTGCTAGGAATAACAATTTAATTTGAGACGTCGAGAAAACTGCAAGATTACAAACTGAATATAAAAAAAAAATATAATAAAGATGAGACATAAAGTTTCATTCAACCAATAATTATTGTGTTTATAATCGTTATAATTAGGCAGGAAGGGACATTAAATGTAAGAGAAAAGAAACAAATTCTCAGTTGAAAACACGCAAAGGTTTCTGATGACACTGGGCTAAGTTGTTCTTGTAATTCATAAAAGTTACATTTAAAAGTGGAAATGAAATAAATTAAGACAACAACAAAGAAAAAGCAAAAAAAAAAATGTTTTTGAAATCGTATAGACACTGCAGCAAAGAAATGTAAAAAAAATTCTACGCGCCCTTCACACTATGTGAAAAATGAAGTCTAACGCTAGTGAGTTCGGATTGCTATAGGGCGTTTGCAATCACGTGACAAAAAGCACGTGATTTTTGTTTACTTTGAGTAATGGTGTACACGTAACAATGGCCGCTGTATTAATAAAGTTTATATAGGCTCTAGCATTTTTTTAAATGATGTGTTGTGTTTTAAGTCTAATTAAGATTTAAGCTGTATTATGTCTGTTAAATAAAATAGGCTTTTTTATTATTATCATAGACATAGACGATGTGAGCCTATTAGCGACTTGACTAGATAGCCAACACTATCACTTGAAATCGTAGCTGTCCTACTTATAACTTAGCCATTAGCCGAGTCTACGAAACATTAAAAGTGTAGATCTATAAAGTGAAATTGAAAGTGTAAATAGGTCTAGCCGGCCCCAGCCTAATCACATTAATCAATTAATCTACAGTACTACTATTTACCTCCTTATTTTTGAGTAAAATAGCCAATATTCATATGTGAATTTAGCATGATAAAGAACAACTTCACCACGTTACATTTGTACCTCAAGTGGGTTCTTATATTTACACAAATACGTCACTAAAAACTAAGCCACGCCCACTGAGAACGCTCTATAGTAAAAGACATTGGTTCGAATCCTGGTTAAGGCCAGGGTTTTTATCTATAGTCGATAGTTGTCTCCGAGTTTATTCAGATATTGTGGAGAAAAGTTTTAAAAATAAATAAATAAATGCGGTAGTGCATTGTGCTGGCCACACAATCCATTTCATGTTGTGGCCACGGGAAATGGTGAAAACTACTTCCTTACCCCAACGGACCGATGAGGATATTTAGTTTTAATCAATCTACATAATTGATTCCAATGAAACAAACAAAAAAGACACAGGTTTTGAATAAGATCATTAGAATAATTAGAAAGAACTTTTATATTTACCCTCATCCGCTCCCATTTTTTAAACTTAAAAAAACATAGATCAAGTTGTAAATGATATAATATCTAATAGTATTCTCGATTTTAAAATGATATTGTTTCATCTAATAAAGAACGTCTTTGAGTTGGCAACAAAGTGAAACATGATCGAGTTTCGGGATAAAAATCTTTACTTTTTTAAATTTTTGCCCCCAACTCCCACGTGAGGTTATCACAAAAGAAGCTATAAATAGCAGCTAAGAGAAAAGACATTTTCAGTTCGTCACTAATTTAACGATCACAGAGTGTACAGATTTAGGTCTAGTTTTGTTTCTTTGTAGGACATTTTTAACCTTGAAATGTGCCACTGTTTAATTTAATACTCTTGGGTAAATAAATAGCCAGTGCAAGGTTTGATCAAGTGCCGAGGGATCAATATATCATTTTCTCCTACACGTAGGCCTACTATATTGAGCATTCTTTTGTTATAGTTTTATCTTTTACCCTTAAAGATTTTTATCAATATAGATATTATCATTATAGATATTATAGAAGTTATCATTGCAGATTTTTTTTTCAATACGGCTGTCATCAATATAGGTTTTATTAACATAGATGTTTTCCCTTTAAGGTTTATCAAAATAAGCTTAGATGTTATTACTATATATTTTATCAACATAGATGTTTTCCCTTTAAGGTTTATCAAAATAAGCTTAGATGTTATTACTATATATTTTATTAACATAGATGTTTTCCCTTTAAGGTTTATCAAAATAAGCTTAGATGTTATTACTATATATTTTATCAACATAGATGTTTTCCCTTTAAGGTTTATCAAAATAAGCTTAGATGTTATTACTATATATTTTATTAACATAGATGTTTTCCCTTTAAGGTTTATCAAAATAAGCTTAGATGTTATTACTATATATTTTATTAACATAGATGTTTTCCCTTTAAGGTTTATCAAAATAAGCTTAGATGTTATTACTATATATTTTATTAACATAGATGTTTTCCCTTTAAGGTTTATCAAAATAAGCTTAGATGTTATTACTATATATTTTATTAACATAGATGTTTTCCCTTTAAGGTTTATCAAAATAAGCTTAGATGTTATTACTATATATTTTATTAACCCATTTTCTGCTAGCATCCCACTTATGGGACACTTCGTAAAAAAATTCCTATTAATTGCTTATATGCCTTACAAAAACAAAAATTAGTTTATGACCTTGACCTTTCAACTTGTAAAAATTGATGAAAAAAATAAGCATGCTCAAAAGTAAGTACACATTTTAAAAATATGAATACATTTTTATATAAAACCTCATGAAATATGTAATTTCATCATTTATCTACAAATTATTACAATAGAAATCCTTAAAAAGTCACATTGACTTTGTTTTATCAGATGTCAAACAAGCGTCCCACAAGTGGGACAGTAGCAACGAAGGCCCCCATGTAGATCGTCCCACTTATGGGACAGTAGCCAGAAGCATGCTCAGTTATTTTTTAAAAATAAGTCGTTATTTTTTAAAATAATTTTTTGTTTTGTTTAATTCTGATGTTTACTGTGTTAAATATTGAAGCTACGCTAAAATGTAAGAACTAGATCATAGTTTTTGGATACGATTTTGAACTAAAAATGAGTTGTTGTTTTTTAATAATTATATTCGCTTTTTAGATATTTTATTTTAA
This sequence comes from Anisus vortex, assembly GCA_949126835.1. Lineage (NCBI taxonomy): Eukaryota > Metazoa > Mollusca > Gastropoda > Planorbidae > Anisus > Anisus vortex. The sequence goes on from OX421492.1 coordinate 72,325,952, forward strand.
ATGTCCTTGTTTTTTTTTCCTGTCGTATGCGAACCGGGCGGAAAAACGCATGGGGGACAGCTCCCGCTGACGGGTCCGAGACCTATTGCACTGCCGATAGGCCACGGGGTCTCGGTGGGGAGGAAGCAATGGGCGCAGAAACCCTGTCTCGAGAACCACCCGAAGCCTGGATGTATAGGATTTGTGCTACCGGGTGACAGTGCAGGTATACGGGCGAGTCACCACGATAATGATCCTTAGGGGAACCGCAATGGGTAACCTAGCTGCGTAATTCTCACTGTTACACGGCACGCCACGCCTTTGGCGTGTCTTTGGGGTGGCTTGAGCATGGACAGAGCTTGGGAGTGCCCCCCCCCCCGAGCTCAAACCTATCGTTACGCCCTGGACAAAAGGGCTCGTCCGTTTTATTTAAAGAGACCTTATAACTCTGTCGGCTGCTTCTTCTTTCTACCCAGACCCTTTATAAGCTATGTAGCGCCCCAGGGCAAAAGTTTCAGCGCCGCCCCCTTGCATTCTGTAACTGCTTGTTTAGTGCTATATTTGCATTACTTAGACTACGTTTGCCGCCCCCCCCCCCCCCTGTAAGTGTCGCCCCCAATTATATGCCCCCCATCTTCCCTCCCCTATGTGAGGGCAGTGTTTCTACCTCTTCTGTGCCGAGCGGGATAGGCTGTGACCTTCCACTGGTTCCTTGATGGGCAGTCTGTATTATGTAAACTTCTGTCCTAATCAAAGAATGTGCCACCACTGTGGCCATGGTTGGCGGTCATTTATAGTTTTTTTGTTTATATATAATCTTTTTAGCGTGGCATAACAATTAATTGTTTAAGTTATAACTTAAGTTATTGTATAAAATAAGAATTTATTGTTGCATTCAATTTCTTAAAAAAAACACATGGAAAACAATTTTCATATTTAAACGTGTTTTTAACGTTTTTTTTTTCTTTAACGGGAAAACCTGAAAAACGAACTGACCCAATATAAATTTACACGGGGCCACTTGTTGCTACCGTCCCAATTATGGGACGTTTTTTAAAACGTCAATATCTCAAAAAGTTTTCAATTTCAAGAAAAATCAAAAGTCGTTCCTTCCATTGTGGCCCAAAAACTAAATAATATCCAAAAATGAAAAAAATTCTCGACCTCAGCAGAATATGGGTTAATGTATATTATATCATTATATTTTTTTTTTACATTTAGATGTTGTTACTATAATTTTATCAATATAAAAGTTATCACTATAAGTTTCGTCGATATAAATGTTATCACTATAAATTCATCAATGATGATGTTATTGAAATACTTGTATAAATTAGAAAATATGTAAATTTTACTACAAAACATTTTGACCAACAAACTTCACTATAAATGTAAACATCGTCATTTTTTATGATAACAATTAAGTTTTACAAAAACCAACCTTATTAATATCAACACACACGTTTAACTTAAATAGTGTTAGAATAGGACTGATAAATTATGAGTGGAGCTGATAGAATGTACGTATAGAGAACTTCCTGAATTTCAATACTGGTAGAACCGGGACTTTTTTCTTTTTTTCGGAGCCAGATTCCACTCAGTGTTAATGAGTATCTCGAGAACAGTTAAAATGATGTAAATGGCTGTCGAGCAATGCCTCGGCCACAACGTCCCCTTGTATGGCAAGGCAAATGAGGCCTCTTGAGCGCTGCTTTAGACACCGAAGCGAGGGAGAAGAAAAATATACTACGCTTTAGCAAAATTGATATAGAGACAATTATTATGAAAAGACACACGCGCGCGCCCAACGCCATTCAACGTTTCTTCGATACGGCTACCCACACACCACTTGCACGCATACATACACGCAAATACGCACACGCATGAGAACTTACACACAGGGTCATACGCACTAACCCCTTGCGCCCACGACATACAAACACACAGTAGCTAAGATGTGTTTTAAAAGGATAATTATCTCACTAATACAACAAAGGCAAAATGCTTCCAGAGACAGAAGAGAAGATGTGAAAAAAAACGAAAACTTGTAGAAAAGAAATCTAAATGGTGAGAAATGTAGCTTCTGGCATCGAGAATCGATGATCTGAAGAAGAAAAATGAGTCTTCATTTAGATAAATAGTTCAAATATGTTATCTAAAATTGATGGAGAAAAAGTAGGAGCTATTTACTTTGAAAGGATGTCTAGGGTAACATGAGATTTTTCTGGAATATACGAGCGCCCTCTGTCAAACGTTGACATTGTTATAATTTCATAAAATCCTGATCAAATATAGGTTCTTTTATTATGTTCATATATAAAGTTGGTTACATTTAAGAAGCTTCACTATCAATATTACAATCCTGATCTGAAGACAGCCCTTGTTGTGAACATAATTTGTTGATGTTTGGTGTAGTCCTAGAGCTTGATTTATGTGCTTTAAATTTTGTATATTATTTATGTTTCCTATAAGTCTCAGAATTATTTCACGATTATTTTTTGGGGGGTTTGCTATTTATTGTTCACGTGTATTATTCTGGCTGTGTAGTCGTTGAGACATTTTGGGTCTTTCTGTTGATAATAATATTACTTTAAAACGAATCTATTGCCAATGAGTTTCTATATAGAAATGATTGTTAAGGTTACAACATATATTGCATGGAATGTCAAATGGGGTTAGGACAAAATACAATTATCATCTCAGCAAATGTCGTAAGTTCGTTCAGAAAGTCCATAGGCATCGACTGGCAGAGGAAGATGTGGAGTTTCGGGAGAAGGGATGGGCGTAGTGGATGGGTTGGATGGTTGAAGAAAGCGTAGTATTTTGCATAAAACTAAATGCTAAACACACTTTACCTAACGCTAAACAAACTTTGCATAACGCTAAACACCATATATATATATATATATATAAGAGTAGGTATAGCTTACGCGACATGTTAATAAATTAGATACATTGATTGAATTACGTTTGCATATTGTGCGAACATTATTTAGTATATGCCTAAGGTAAAGATATTCCACACTGCAACGACTCGCCCAAAAAAAATACGGAACGCCTACAAAAATACTAGCCACTTTGCAAGTCATTTATTATCTCACAAGTACTTCTTATATTGTTTAAATTTGTTACACTGTCACAAGTACTTGTTCTATTATTACACTGTCATAAGTATTGTGACTCTGTGAAACTTTCAGATGTCTATAAAAGGTTAGACCTACGTTGATCCAGTGCTTGTCTGAGAATGAAAAACAAACTATGATCTAAAGGTGCCAGCTATTATGAAGGTCAACAGAGGGTTGGCGACAGATAACGGCAAAGTGCCAACAGACACACCTTATGATTTGAGGCAATTTCGTAGCGAGCAAACACAAAGAGTCTACATTTCTTTTACAGGCAATCAATGAATCTGAATGCAAAATATTTTTTCCCACTTGGGCCACTGAAGAAATGATCGCAACGGGCGAGAACTACTGACTCGGCAGAATGTGATCATCCGTACGGTACTGAAACAGCTTTGGTACAGGTATGGTACAGCCGGCTCGTCTAGCGGTTAGTACACCGGACTGTCAAACAAAACGGCCTGGGTTCAAGCCCTGCCGCCGACCAATCCATGCCACCCTGATAGAGTTTAGGGCCTAGGGATGTAATAATCTTCTATCTAGAAGGAACGTCTGTAATACTCACAAGTCAACATTGGTACTGCAGTGAGAAATCAAATGTGTCGAAAGGTATATTGTTCAAATAAATAGCATTGAAAATCGAAAAAGTACAGACATGGTTGGTACACTGAGACTGATTGGTGAGACAGGATTAGTAAAACAGTGACACAGAGAAGTAACAGCAGTGAAACAATGAAACACCCGATATAAAATGCCGACAATCCATTTTCATCATTATCGTCAACAACAAAAAAGAAAGATTATACTTTTAACAGAAACTTGACAAGCCCTTGGGGGACGTCCATTAATTACGTCAACAAAATAGGGGGGAGGGGGGGGTCCGAAAAAGTTTGACAATTGTTGACATGGGGGAGGGGGGGGAGGTCAAGAAAAGTTGACGTCAACAATGTTACTTTTTAAGAAATAAATAATAATAATAATTTTTACAAAATTCTACATTTTTGCCCTTTTCAACTTACATATATAACATGTAAAAACATGGTTTTACCATGATACAAATTATCAATTATGGAAACTACAATTGACATTCATTTTGTAAGTTTTGTCGTTTCGTGCCTCCATCAGCAAAAAACCTTGTTTAAAGCTATTTTAGAATGTTAATGTCGTTTGGAGCCTCCATCGGCAAAAAACCTTGTTTAAAGCTATTTTAGAATGTTAATGTCGTTTGGAGCCTCCATTGGCAAAAAAACCTTGTTTAAAATTGTGAGGCGCTATATAAATGACCTATTATTATTATTATCTATGTATGGTATGGGTGGAAACTCATGCAACGGTTAGCAAGGCAGTGTGACCGACTAAAATTGTAGAAAACCTCACCTTCGCTGACTAGCGTAAAGTTTGACATTGCCTTTTAATTGGATTGTTTCGCTTTAATTAAACCAGCAATCCGTATAATTTTATTACAAGAGCTGCCACTAAGTTTAAGTGTCTATTGGTAAACTGAGCAAGAAACAGTTTTGTTACAAAATAACATAAATTCACTGTAGGCTGAAAGGCAGCTTGCATTTGCTTGGGCAACTTTAAAGCTCATGCAAGAGTCTTTAAAAAAAGGATAATTCTTTTCTTGTACAAATTATCACCTGTTTATGAATTATATTCTTACCATTTTAATACTATTTTTAAAAATGTATTTGTCTTAGTGCCTACAAAACAAAATAGTTAAAAAAAAAGCCGGACATTTTAAAGGTTTTGTGCTTTGCCGGCCGAACGGAGGACAAGACTCTAAAAAGGAGGACATGTCCTCAGTTTTTTGCCGCTCAGTACATCTAAATTAGGCGCCAGAGACTGGCGTTCGTTGTGTAAGCCATGTAAGCGATGGCTGGGATTGGCAATAGAACTAAAAACTACAATAGGTCCTCTCTGAGACTATAAGTAATGTTTGCACAACATTAAATGAAGTTATAAAAAAATATTTCCTTCAGAAAAATAATTCGTGGCCCACCAGATGAAGTACGAAATACTTAGCCTACCTTATTTCCTTTTAACATCCCTAATTCTGATATATAGACATATAAGTTTGCTGACTACGTTATAATAGGTGAAACATTAAAATTAGGTCGATTAGGATACATAGTTCTATTTAGTAAATTTTACGTTTTAATTTCTAATTTTCTGTAAAAATTGTATGAGATAAAAATGTAAGTATCAGTGGCGTCGTCAGGATTGCAAGGTTTGGGTGGCAAATAGTGCAAGGTAGGAGAAATAGGGGACAGGGAAGGCAACTACAGTGTGTATAATGTGTGTGTGTGTGTGGGGACAATAATGCCAGAAGGAAAAGTAAACATATGGTTAAAATAGAAGGCTATAATTAACAACTGGTGCACAATTTCCCTTTACACTATTTAACAATTACCATTGTACCAAAAGTTCATTAGTGAAATGTAAAATTAGCAAAGATTAAATATTTATATGAAAAAAACAATAGTAAACAAAAAGGAAAAAAATATTGTTAAGATCCTCGGATTGGAAAAAAATGTGGGAGGGGCATGTTACACCCCCTTTGTGGCTAAGCCTATGAGAGTTATAGTCAATTTGAAATCTTTTAAACAAGTTTAAAAATGTATTACAATTAAGTATTGTATAAACCTTTCCGTTTCAAATATATTTTAAACATAAAAGCAAGCGTCTAAAATTGTGTTACTTGTTTTGAGGGGGGGGGGGGGGGTAACAAATTGTTGACGTAATTATATAGGGGGGGGGGGGGTATCTGAAAGTTTGACAATTGTTGACAAGGGGGAGGGGGGGAGGTAAAAATCGCCTAAAAATTGTTGACGTAATTAATGGACGTCCCCTTGCGGTGTTGGAATCCACGTCTTAAGCTGGGTTTGGATTTGCAGTCATTTCTCAACCCTAAGCCTGTCAACATGCTGCTAAAATCTAAAATTCTGCTAGAAATCTAGAAATTCAACAATATTTTTTTCTTTTTGAGAATTGACAAGTTTAGATTGCTAACACAACTTTTCATAACTTTTACAAATGTGGACGAACCTCCATCGCAATCCCTAAAGAATAATTTAAATGTGGAAAAAAAACGTTTCAGTCAGAAAAGTTTGAGTAGAATTTATAATATGTAATATAATTCATAATTAAGCGACTTTATATATATGTAGATATATAATTGCTCCCATTCAATCTAGAACAACTTTGCAAATAATCACACAAAAAGCCAAGTTCTATAATTCTTTTTGCAAGCTACTAATACTACTGTATTTTCAAATTGTGTTTTTTTTTTTTTTTTTTGTTTTTTGTTTTTTTTTTTTGTTTTGTTAAGAACAACAACCTTTAGTCAAATATGCACTCACTATTTCAACTTCAACTTACTTTAAAAACTTCTTGTAAAATGCAACCAATCTAAGAAAACTACAACAAAAGGTTCAAATGTTGCTTACCTATTCAAATCTCAAGTTCAAGAATTGTGTTCAAGTTCTTGGTAGTTTTCAATTGATAACTCTAGAGTTGCCCTAGGAAAATTTCTGAAAATTGTAGTGAAAGTCTTTGAAATAAAACAACAACTTTCTGTACAGAGATGTTGAGATCTCTGTTGAAGTTTTGGTTGAGTCTGTCTGTCTGTCTCTCTACTTCGTAAGCTTTTATTGAAATCAAATATCTATGTCTTTCTTGCAAGGCGTGTCAAGCAGACGCGTGGAGGGAAATTTATACCGGCAGGTGACATCCCATCAGCCCTTAGTCAAATCGCCCGGTCTCGCGGAGTTCCATCGATTTAACACACCACGTGACTACGTTACACCTTTTTTTCTCTCTTTCTTGTATTTTTTTTTCAACTGGAAATTTTTCTCCATTTGTGCCTCTTTTTTTATATTCTTTCTACACCCCCCCCCCCAATCTTTCACTCTTTCCCCACCATTCCTCTCTTTCCATCTCGATCTAATTGCAAACTTTCTTCTCCCCCCTCCAACCCCATTCCAACCCCATTCCTACCACTTCCTCCCTTCGCTCTCCGGCTCTTTTTCGCTCTCTCAATTTTTCCAGGTTCTCTTTCATTCACAACACAAAACAGTTTATCCAGGTTCTCTTTCATTCACAACACAAAACAGTTTATCCAGGTTCTCTTTCATTCACAACACAAAACAGTTTATCCAGGTTTTCTTTCATTCACAACACAAAACAGTTTATCCAGGTTTTCTTTCATTCACAACATAAAACAGTTTATCCAGGTTTTCTTTCATTCACAACACAAAACAGTTTATCCAGGTTCTCTTTCATTCACAACACAAAACAGTTTATCCAGGTTCTCTTTCATTCACAACACAAAACAGTTTATCCAGGTTTTCTTTCATTCACAACACAAAACAGTTTATCCGGCTAAGATTACAACTTCTTTTGTAGTAAAATTAAGGAAACAAAAGATAGTGTGTTAGCCATAGCAATAATCTGGACAGATGCATTGAATGTATTTAATGTCAGTTTCCATTAGTTTAATAATATTTTGCTGGCCACACAATCCCCTAGTATGCCGTGGCCAGGAAACTGCTGAACGCTGTTTCACCGGCCCTGTGATCAATTTGGTCTGTAGGGTACTTTACTTTACAAACATTTCAGTAAAGTTAAAAAAATAAAGACTTTTGGCAACTCTATATTGATTGATATATGCAATATGCAAATAGTAGGCCTAATTAAACTTGAAACAGTGTATTTTTAAGATCATTTTAGCAACAGATTCTTTACACCTTTATTCAATTTTTCACAAAAAAGAAGGCCTACATCAATATACACATATTTTGATTAACCTAAATCTGTGTCAATAGAATGGTAGAAATTGTTCCCTAATGATTTGGCAAGGGTTTGATAACTGAATATAACTGAATTCATCAATAGCGTAAGTAAGTTTCAGCTTCAGACTATAGATAATGGCACGGCGTTCACAAGTTTCTGTGGCAACGGCACACTAGGAGATTGTGTTGCCAAAGCCAGCAAAATACCCAGCCATCTTTCTTATGGTCAACTGCGGTCAGAGTGCCTGCCAGAGCTGGGTTGACTTAGGGACACCCTGCATATAAGCGTAGGACGCAATAATCTTCTGTTTAGAAAGAGCGGCTGTACCATACACCTTAAGATTGATTAACCTAATCACATCAAAGTTGTGTGCACTCTTCATGTATTTTAATTATAGAGATTAATGGTGTTTTCTTACTATTTCAAGCAATCCATTCCATGCCCCATTCATGAATTAGATACTATAAGATAAGACACCTTTACTGATCCAAACAAATAGGTATTTGATGTCATTATAAGGTGATGGGTATTAATATTTGAACATACATTATTTATTATTAAGACTTTTATTATTGAACAATATAAAAAGAAAAACAATTAATATAGATCTACAGAAACCGAAAAGAATACAAACATTGACCTTCAAACTATTTATACAAACATTGACCTTCAAACTATTTATACAAACATTGACCTTCAAACTATTTATACAAACATTGACCTTCAAACTATTTATACAAACATTGACCTTCAAACTATTTATACAAACATTGACCTTCAAACTATTTATACAAACATTGACCTTCAAACTATTTATACAAACATTGACCTTCAAACTATTTATACAAACATTGACCTTCAAACTATTTATACAAACATTGACCTTCAAACTATTTATACAAACATTGACCTTCAAACTATTTATACAAACATTGACCTTCAAACTATTTATACAAACATTGACCTTCAAACTATTTATACAAACATTGACCTTCAAACTATTTATACAAACATTGACCTTCAAACTATTTATACAAACATTGACCTTCAAACTATTTATACAAACATTGACCTTAAAACTATTTATACAGACATTGACCTTCAAACTATTTATACAGACATTGACCTTCAAACTATTTATACAAACATTGACCTTCAAACTATTTATACAAACATTGACCTTCAAACTATTTATACAAACATTGACCTTCAAACTATTTATACAAACATTGACCTTAAAACTATTTATACAAACATTGACCTTCAAACTATTTATACAGACATTGACCTTCAAACTATTTATACAAACATTGACCTTCAAACTATTTATACAAACATTGACCTTCAAACTATTTATACAAACATTGACCTTCAAACTATTTATACAAACATTGACCTTCAAACTATTTATACAAACATTGACCTTCAAACTATTTATACAAACATTGACCTTCAAACTATTTATACAGACATTGACCTTCAAACTATTTATACAAACATTGACCTTCAAACTATTTATACAAACATTGACCTTCAAACTATTCATACACACACTATCAAACTATTCATACACACACTATCAAACTATTCATACACACACTATCAAACTATTCATACACACACTATCAAACTATTCACACACACACTATCAAACTATTCATACACACACTATCAAACTATTCACACACACACACTATCAAACTATTCATACACACACTATCAAACTATTCACACACACACACTATCAAACTATTCACACACACACTATCAAACTATTCATACACACACTATCAAACTATTCATACACACACTATCAAACTATTCATACAAGGAAAAAAGTGTCAACAGGTCATCAAGTGCTGGTAGTTTATGAAATTTCTGGCACTGAAAAAAAATCTGCTAAGTGAAAAAGAAATTAGTTTTTTTAATTTACTATCTAATTAATCACGATCTGTATTACAACATACACACAAAAGCTTCCTGTCATAGATACTTCTGGATTCAATAAATACCAGACATATCTTTTATCGAAGAAAAAAAATTGTAACAAAGAAACTTAATATATAATTGAATCAACAACAAGTATCATTTGAAGTTGAAGAAAACAAGTCAAGCCCATTTGTTCATTTAAAATAATCTTTCAAAGAACTGTTGTTTTGTTTTTCGTTGTAACCTAAACGAACATAACATCGCATTGTTCTGATCAGTTTGTAGACATTGTTTTTTAATAACGTGATACTAAAAGAATGTAATGTACTTTTGACTTTTATCAAATCTGTTTTGCTTGAAATTGATACAACACAACTTTTAAAATTTTAAAGTGCTTTATTACTATTTAAGATATGAAGTACTGTGTGACCATGTGTCATTAATGAAACTAACATGTTGTTTTTAAAACCATTCTATACAATAGTCTATTTGTTTATCTTTACAAGGGTCTATTTGTTTATTTGTTTGTTTTTGAAACTACAAGTATCGAAATTGAAAGGTTATTATCTAGAATATTTTTGTTGTTTTGTTTGGCCACTATGCATCTGATTATTCTTATTGAGATTTTTGCTTGCCAACACAGAATCGAAGGCCAAAGCGCCAAATGGATACATAACTTAAAACGTCACAGCCAGTAGCTTAAACTCATGTTTAAATTATAGCCTAAGTGTAAAAAAAGTGTCCCCTAAGTGAACCTACTTAGGTTCGAGCATTTCAGATAATCTGTCAATCGACAACGAGATAAGCGAGAGAGTGGGCAAGGCATCTGCTGCCATGGCTATGCTATCAAAGCGTGTTTGGGAAAACTCAAAACTTACGAAAATGTTGGTCTACAGGGCATGCATTCTCTGTGCACTACTTTACGGCAGTGAGAGCTGGTCATCCTACATGCGCAAGGAACACCAGTTAAACATTTTCCACATGAGATGTCTGCGCCGAATACTGGGCGTCACTTGGAAGGACCACATAGCCAACCATGAGATCCTGGACCGAGCAAATATTCCTAGTATCTACTCCCTGCTAACCCAACGCAGATTGCGCTGGGTGGGTCATATCAGCCGGACGTAAGACGGCCGAATCACTAAAGACATTTTGTATGGAGAGCTGGAGATGATGGGCACAAGGGTCCCAGGGCGACCAACACTAAACTACTCAAACGTTACCTTAGATCTTCAAACATCGACCTGCAAACCTGGGAGCAGTCTGCAATGGACCGCACAGCATGCTGGTGTATCTGCCTCTGAGACAAAGAGAACCAACGAATCTCTGTAGAAAAGAATGAAGAGAAAAGACGTAAAACCGCCAGATGTACAGACTGCTATTCAATACAGATGCCTCGATTGTTCCAGGGACTGCCACTCAAGAATCGGACTGTTCAGCCATCGCCGAATTTGCAAAAGTAGCCATTGATGTTGTAGAGGGGCGCATCCATTGTCTCTCGAGACAGAAGGAGCAATTATTATTATAAGTGTCGTATACGACTTATATTAACTTTGTAGCGGGCAATGTTTAAATTGCCGGGAATCAGCTTTATATGTAGATCAAACTTAGCGAATGCACTTTGTGAATGTAGGGAACAAAATTTCATTCACGTTTAAATTACCGGAAAATACTTTATCACCGCTTAAGACTATTGTGCTTATTGACAAGTCCACTTCCATTTCCATTGGAAATGTCCACGCAGCCAGGATGAATACAACAGGTGTCCCGCTCTATCCGAGACCATTTGCTCAAGCTGCATGTCCCACATGCACGCACGGACGTCTACAAAATATTCTTTTTTTCCGTCAGCCATTAGGCTGTGGAACACCCTAGACCAGGCCTCCATCAATGCCTCTACTGTTCCGGCTTTCAAATCGTCACTTAAGATCTGGACTAAAAACCTAAAGTGAGTCTCTGTCATTTGTTTATAATTGTTGATTGTGATGTTTTTTTATTTTATGTTAAGTTAAATTGTCTCCACAGTATTATGAAGAAGAAGAAGAAGAAGAAGTCTTAAATATTTTTCATGCATAAAGGTTAAAATGTGTACAACATTTCCTGTCTTATTCGTTCATTTGCTTCAAAACGTGTCTGTGTGCTGCGTTACTGGTTGTTGAAAAGATGTAGGGGATTAAATTTTATTTCATTTCCAAAAGATGTTGCCAAAAGAAAACGATGGACTGTGAATGTCAGACGTGAAGAATCAGCTATAATCCCCAACTATTTGTTTGATGCAAACGAATTTTCGTTTTTTGGTTTTAGGAATGCACGCAACTCTTGACTAATTTATTTTATAAACAATTAACTTAAGGCGACTAACACTTTGAGTATTAATTATCGCCTACTCACTTTTGATGTTAAAAACGGATTCCTCACAACAAATATATTTGTATATTTCTAAAAGACAGGAACTGGACGTCGAGGTTGAAATCAACTGTCAAACACCAGCAAAAGCATGTCTTTGTTAAAAAAATCGCGGAAAATGGCAACGGAAGTTCATGATCTCTTCCATTTGAAAAGGTCACGCCTCATTAAGACTTGTCAATTTATATTTTCAAATAAAAATGTCAAGTATTTTTAATCTAAAGAGAACGAAAGTCTAAAAAATTTACCTTTTAAACGAAAGTTTGTTTCGAGTGCGCTTTTGAAATTCATTAAGATAATCGATGTCGATAGTCTTAACAATAAACTATTAAGATCAAAATTCACTATTGTTGTTAATGTTTTTAATAAAATGATGGCGAGTCTTTCAAATAGTGAAAAAATAATGCTTTTGTCATATATTTATAGTTATGACATAGTGTTATCTTAAGAATACTAAAATGGAGGCTGTTTACAAAGATCACGTGAGATGGAGACCCGATGTTGTCTATTGCAAAAAGCTCTAATATCGACAACCTTTTTTTTAAATCTCATTTTCTTGTGCGGGCCTAATGTTAGTTTAAATGTCAAAGCCTAGATTGTGGACTTTTATTTGACACTGTCAAAGAATCGGGTAGGAATATAAACGCTATATTGACTATTAAACTATTAGAAATAAAAATTTCATAAAGTTGCAAAGGCAAAAAAGCTTAACAAATATTATGAAATATTTATAAATATAGCCTATATAATAGTATTATATTATTGTATTGTATTATATTATTGTATTATATTACGTTGAACTGTTTGTTTTTGTCTTTTCCAGTTCTTTGTTTGCGTGTAATGTAATAATGTGGATGTTGTGCTTGAAAGTGCAGTATTGACAAAATAATCGAGTTAGAATATTGGTTAATATGAATTCCTCTGTAGTGGGACATAACGTTCTAATCGATTCAATAAGTCATTCAGTTAATCAATCAGTCAATCAATCTAACTATCAATCTTACAATCTATCAATCCATTCATCTATTAATCTATCAATAAAATTATATCAATCATTAAATCAATCAATTATTATGTCTACGAATATTTATCTAAATCAAGAGTGTGCAACATTTTTCTGCTTTGGGCCGCACATGAAATTTTCTACATCAAGACGGGCCACACAGTCTGAAAATGTATTTGCATTATCAATGCAACGAAATTTAAAAAATGCCGTTAGTAGCTCTTTGGGGGCCACACTAAAAGGCTAGGCGGGCCGTTTTGTGGCCTGCGGGCCGCCTGTTGCACACTCTTGATCTAAATATATATACATATACATGAGAGAGATAAGGAAATAGAAAGAGAGATATAAAGAGATAATAAAAATTTGTGGACTATTCTTGAGATAGAAAGAAACCCAGTAAAAATACAAGAGTATATAACCCTACTTGAACAGTATTTTATGAGCGCCATTTAAAATCTTGCGAGGCACACAACTTGGTATACTTTCTAAAATTAAAAACATCAACTTTTCATCCACTTTATAAATTATCAATATTGTATGCCTATCTATCTGCTTGCTTCCGTTATATCCTACAATAAATCAATCAAAGAATCAATTGACATAGCCATCAGCGAACTAATTCACTCACTCATACACACATACGAGATCATTACAAGCTCGTCTGGTCAAAAAAACGAAAAGAAGTGACCGCAATCCAGATGACCGCACGCCCTCAACCTACCACGTCTAGATGAAGGGCAGACAAGTTGGAACCCTCTAATTGGCTCCGTACGGCTAAACGTGTGCCCTGCAAGTGGTTGTGTCAAAGAATTACAAAGACAAGACCTGTGATTTCTGCTGGCGTGAGTGTCCTATTAGCACCAAAAATGACAGCCAGGCGGGGTTCTTACTCTATAGGCCTATAGCCTACATATTATTCCTGGAAAAAAAGGAGATTGTCATTCATCTATGGAGAACTCCTGAAATCTATACGAGGGACAGCCGGTATTGGATGTTATTATAAAGATTTTCGCGTTAAACGTAGTCTGAGCTATGTACCCTGCTATTAGATGAACGGGGCATGGCTGCAATGTTCGTGTTTACTAGCGGCTTGGTCCAGGTCAAGCAGAACATTGGTCGAAAATACTATAGAGAATGCTTATAGAAGGAAAGCTGGATTGGTGGATAGATGGACTTGATGGAAGATGGAAAGATGGATTGTTGGATAAGTGGATAGATGGACAAATCGATAGATGGATAGATCAAGTATTTATTGACTAATTCAATTTAATGTTTAAAAAGAAAAGAATTTATACTTTACAAAATTATTATGTAGTTTCTATATAACATGAAGTTTTTTTCATAGCTTTTTAAAACATAACACGATAGGGATTGGGGGGGGGGGAGGGGGAGCTTTGGAAATCACACATCTTGTGTGAATCACAAATCTTGGAGTACCGAAGGTCTGGCATGGAATCCTGATAAAGGCAAGGATTTGTTCTCGAGTCTGGAGGGTGTCCCTGAGTCTACCCAGCTCTGATAGATACCAGACTTTGGGGTGAAGTAATGGCGGTTGGGCATTGTGCTGGCCACACAATCCCCTAGTATGCCGGTGAATGCTGCTTTTCCGGCCCTACGGATCAATTCGGTTCGCTGGTTTACTTACTTTCAACAAGTTCAGACAGTACAAATGTAAAACCATAGCAAAAACAACAAACACAAGTGAACACAATGCAGACGAAATAAAATATGACTCAACACAGCCACTCTATGACAAGTAAAATCTACCAGTTGTTAATGTATTTTAAAAACAATAGCATTCTATTGACAAACAATAACAACAACAAAAAACATTATAGAGAAAAACACAACCTCTTTTAAAGTTTGAACTTCAATTTTAAAATGTATAGGATAGCAAAGAGAATACAGTTTTCATTCCATCTTTTTTTTTAAATATTCGGTAATTGCATGTACCTTCCACACCCACTTTCACTCCTCATTCATTATTAGCTTTTCGTTTTATTATTATTTTTTGTTTTGAGAATATCCCTTGACCTCAACCTGCCCTTAAATCGTTTAGATCAGGGGTGTGCAACAAGCGGCCCGCGGGCCACAAAACGGCCCGCCAAGCCTTTTAGTGTGACCCCCAAAGAGCTTCTAACGTCATTTTTTTTTAGTCGTTGCATTGATAATGCATATACATTTTCATACTGTGTGGCCCGTCTTGTAGTATAAAATTTCAAATGCGGCACAAAGCAGAAAAATGTTGCACACTCCTGGTTTAGATAGACTGCCCAATGAACTTCTTAAAAAATTTAATCGAACTTTCCAGACAGAAAGATTCGTTGTGACAGAGTTGCACTTTTTTTCAAAACTGCTGACTAGGAAATTTTGAAATATAGGCTACTTTTTTTGTTTTTTTTTGTTTCAAAAAACTGCTAAATATGTAGGCCTATATTTTTGACCGTCAAATTTCGCCCTTAATATTCCGCATCACTTAACGATAGGGAGTGATTTTGCAAGACGGAAAGCATTTCCTGTGTACTTGACCTTTTGACATACTTTTATGCCTCAAAGTAAATCGTTAAAATTCTACAACATATTTTGCTACTAAGCTCATTATAATATGTGTGTCTGTGCGTTTTTTTTTTGTGTTTTTATGTTTAAAAAAAAAAATTGTCCCTTTTTGTGGGGATTGAAAAACATTGTCATTGTTTTTTTATTGAAAGAAAACAAAAGTTGAACACGCCATTAATAACACGACACGTGATCTAGTAAACTATAATCTACTGCAGGGGTCGGCAACCTAAAGCACGCGTGTCAAAGTTGGCACGCAGAGCGATTTTCAATGGCACGCGAGAGACCTCCAAGAGATGTTTTTAATTGATGAAAAAAAAAAACTACAGCATTGTCCGGTTCTGAATGAGGAATACTGACTGTTGAAGCCGATGCTTCTGAACTAACATAGGGACACATTTCAGCGAGTTGAACTTGCATTTACAAGGGCCACTGGAATGGATTTGCACTGAACCTGGACTTATCTTACCATGAAATCAATTTCAATCGGCTAGGCATTCGCTCTTTTTCTTTCAGCTTTTGGTTCAACTTACACTTGTGAACAGATTTTATCGCACATGAAAGCTTTTTTAAGGATACAAAGAGGTCACCTACTCTTGACCACTTAAAAGTGACTAAATATGTATCCGGCATTATACAATTAGTGAAGAGCATTCAAGACAAGGCGCTCAGATAGGCCTACACACTAATCTCATTTAGAATAGTTTTATGCTCATCTTCTTTAATTAAACATAAATATAAGTTTATTATAAGCCTATTCTAAAACAAATTTATTTGTATTATTAATTTAATAAATATAAGGGACGTATTTAAAAGCACTATATTTTTTAAAACATTATAATTACAGAAATTACATGATATACTCCTTTAAAATTTAAAAGGATAAACAATTAATGCAGAAAATGTTTATTTAAAACTGTTTTAGCGTAGATTATTTTAATCCTGTAATAATTAAATTTTGTAACGAGTACTATAATGCTGGATTTATATAAAGAAATAATTATTAGTTAGTAATATTTGTTATATTACAAATCATAACTGGTTTGCAATTACTACTGAAACTAATTAATGTGGAAACGTGTTTGAATAAAAGGGAGATAATTATCCCGTTTTCTTTTCTCTAATATTTCTAATAAGTTTTTTTTTCTTTTAAAAAAGAATAAAAAAACTTTTAAATTTATAACTTTGAAATGAAGAAATAGTATTTTAAAAATCTATTAATATTTTAAGGCTAACGAATTTATATGTATATTTTCAAACACTACATTAACTACCCAGTTTGTATGATTACTTAATATCAATTCCGCTTAACTAATACAGTTCGACAATATACGACATCTTACCATAAAAACATTAACACTTAACTGTAGTTAACATGCCAAATTCGACTAAAGTCGAATTTACAAAACTGAATTTACAAAACTCTTTCTGTATGCCAAATTCGACTTTAGTCGAAAATCATAGTGGTCTTAATAAATGAATCAAAATCATAACCGAATAATCAATGGTATAGAGTTTGGACAGTGTATCATGACTGGCATGACTATCTTAACCTCAATCACCAGTATTTTCGGTTTTATTATTTGTATGCGTCACATATCCAACCGTCGGTTATAGCTGTACTCAATAATAACTAAACAGTAATGAAGGAATAACTTTGACTCGAACCAAACGTTATTCACACTATTTACATGAGAGTCTAACATAAACAGTATGATAGATAACGTAAGAGAACGCTATTCTTCAACGGAGTAATTATGTGACGTCACAGGCACCTATGACGCGTTTTGACTTTGACGCTCAAAACCGAACCACGTGGATGTTGCATGTACAATCTTGTTTATGTTTATCTTAGTACTGAAGCCGATTTATGTGTCCTTTTATGTTTATAGCTTGTTCTTGTGTGAATTTCAAACATTTTAGTATTATTAGTATTTACTTTTATTGGAAATATACTTGAAATAGATCTATGGATGATTCTATTATTTATCGAGCTGATTCTGATTCCGGTGAGGAATATAATTATGACAGTTGTGAATTGGATGATAATTTAGATTTAGAAAGTAATTCAGGTGATAACATTGATTTAGCCGGTGAAACCAATGGACCACTAGCACCTGCTCGCATTGATGCTAGATCGGCTTTGAGTTGTGATAGGGAGCAATGCAACGAATCAGTTCATTCTAACTGGGAAATGTTGGAGAGGAATGATTTCGTTGGTGGCATTCAAAGGACGTTGTTTTTTCAAACAGTACATGCCATCTAAACCAACTAAATGGGGCATAAAGGCATTCATGTTGGCTGATTCAAAGTCTTTCTACTGTTTGAAGTTTATAATATACACAGGAAAAAAGACATTAGGGATAGAAGAAGGCAACACTTTGCGTTCACAGATTGTATTTGATCTGGTTGACGGATTAGAGGGAAAAGGCCATATAATATACACAGACAATTACTATACAAGTATTTATACATATTCTAGTTTGAAAGTGAAAAATCTAGGTGCGTGTGGCACAATTCTGGAAAACTCAAAGGGTTATCCAAAAGAACTGAAGAAAAAAAAATTAAGAATGAAAAGAGGTGATCCTCCCATTTTTGCTAAATCAAAGGATTGATCGTAACAACGTTTCAAGATAGCAAACGTCTCAGTATTCTATCAACTGTGGAAAACAACACAACTACAGTGAAGCGCATACGAGACAGAAAACAGCCAGAAGGTTATAGAACAGTAGAAAAACCTACCATCTGCCAGCATTACAATGACCATATGGGTGGAGTGGATCATTTTGACCAGATGAAGGTTAGCTATAGCTATCCGCACAAATCAGTCAAGTGGTACCACTCAGTATTTCATTATATCAAAGAAGTAGCTTTGATAAATGGACTAATTTGTTACAGGCTAAACAAGGACGCTTCCATGACAGCTAAAAATTTTAGGGAACTAGTGCTTGAATCCCTTATCCAGAACCAAGTGAATAGGAAAAGACAAAAAAGAAATACTATCACCCCGACCCCAAACATTGATGACAGATTAACTGGACGTCACTTTCCCAATACGTACACAGTCAAATCGTACAAACCAAACTGTCTTGTCTGTAAATCCTGCCAAAAAAGAGCCCAAAAAAGATATTACTGCCCTGTTTGTAACGTCCCTCTCTGCATTGTGGTGTGCCATGTTTTGAGCTGTATCATACAGCTGTGAATTATAGCACTGTTCGCCAGCGCCAGCCACATCAGTAAACTTTTTATAATGTGTGGTTTCAAAAACGTATAGTATAGTTCTGTACATTAATTTTCATTTATATTGGTATTTTTTTAAATTCCATTATTTGGTTGCAAAATAATCAATTAATCTTTTGTTGATGATGAAATTAAATTGTATAAATGTAAAATTTATTATGTATAGTTCTTTAATTGATTTATGGCTTAACTTATGCATTGAAATTATTAATTAAAAGTCATTGTTTGATATTAACTTTAGAAGACAAGTTCTTTCTATTTTTCTTAAGTTTATTACCATATTGCTAAGTAGCTGCACAAGGAAAATAAAAGCTACCTAAAAAAATATGTTTCCTATAGATATCACATATATTCAAGGAAAGGTGGCACGATTTGGCACAAAACTCAATTTTTCAATATTTTTTAATGTAGATCTATATGGTAGAAATGTAATCCGTCAACATTGACCAATTACATATTTGTAAATTTTACAGTTTTAGTAGACTGACAGAAAATTGAATGAAATCGTTTCACATTTCACGGACCAAACAAATGGCAAACGGACATAAAAACTACTTTTTTATTGCTAAATTTGTTTTTTTTTTAAATTAGTTTGGTCTTCTAGCTTTGTTCTATGGTGCAACAATAAAATAATAATTATCGACGGCTCTCAAAAAAATAAAAATAGACACAAATACATATCCTATACTATAATACGAGTTAAAATTGTATGTATATATATATATATATATATATTTATTTATATATGTGTATATATGTCTGGAAATTTTCTTCAAAAGCGCTCTAACGATTATCTTCATGTTTTAATGCACTACTTGTTTCACCTAAAAAAAAATCTACAGCTTTTCGGCCCCACAAATAAAAATCGGAAATGGACGTTAAACGAAAATACACATTAGATTTATCGTAGATATTGATTTTGGCCGTGAAAACATGCCATTGCTCGACCCACATGTAGTGCGGCTTTCAAGAGCGGTGTTTTGTTGCGTCGCAGTTATGACGTTTCGGGAATACCCGTAGGCTTACTACAGCAGAAAGAAGTTTAATTTCTTGTTTAAACTACTGTTGCGCACCGATGATAGAAATAATTTAAAGCAAGACCAAGTGTAATTTATGTAATGCAGGGGTGTCCAAACTACAGCCAGTGGGTAACGCGCGGGCGGACAAATGATAGTATGCGGCCCTCGCGGCTTATTTAGATTAGAACGTCTTCAATATATTTTAGATTAAACTTCAATATATTTTAGATTAAATTAAAAAAAAAAGAAAAACAAATACATATTTACGAATTATCTAATAGTCAGATAATAGTTTGCCGTTTAAATAATAACAGAATTAGATGAAGTTTCACCAAACTAAAGGTCTATTTTTAACTTTCTTTTATCTGACATTTTTTGAAAAAAAAACACCTCTAAAACTTTTTTTGTGTTTAAACAATGAATAGCTGTATATAGTGTACACTGTAGCAGATTACAGTGCACTGTATATAGTGTTCACTGTAGCAGTATACACTACGCTGTATATAGCATACAATGTAGCAGTATACTCTACACTGTAAATAATAAACACTGTATTAGTATCCACTTTTTTTAAAAATTCAATGAATGTTTCATTAAAAATATGCATGATTTGCTTATAAAGGCCTACCAAAGTAAGATATATTAGAATATGTTAACATTGTCAATTCGAAATCTGGTAAACTAGAAAAGATGTAAATTCAGTATATTCGTATTTTCCTTATAACAATAATCAGAAGTGTAATATACTGTTAGTTTTATTGAGGGGCGGGGGGGGGGGGGGGGGAGAAATTAAACAAATCATCTAACGAAGCCTATATATATTATGATCTTTTCATTTGCAGTCTTTTCAATGAATAACATAATTTCACCTTTAATTATTTAGTATTTAAGTTTAATGCTCAAAATAAAAAAAAAAATGTTTATCATACCATTGTTTTAATTAATCAATATTATATTTTGCCGCGATAGTTTATTTTAAATAGTAACACAAATGGAGGTTATTAGATAATGTTAACACTAAACTATATTTTTTTACTTTTTTCGTCAAACAATGTTTGGAATAATACATTGAAAACATTGAAAATCTCTATATATAAAAAGATCGTGTTTGTGTCCCCACGGATCCCTATTGTGTCACTGACTTATTTAGGCCTAGTCCTATATACTGTCTAATAGCTTTTCACATCTGACATGTGCCTTCTCTAGCTAAGTTGTTAACGTAGAGGACTGCTGTGCGTGCGAGCGGGTTCGATTCTCCAGTTAGACTATGCCTATTTTTTTTACCCGATTTACATTTATTCGTAGACCTTTTTAATTCCTATCAAACATATTTGCCGGCCGTAACTCATTGTTAGCTTGAGTGGGTTGAGGGAGGGAGTTGAAAAAATTGACATAATGTTATAGGAAAGTTTGACAGTTGTTAAAGTTAATTAATTAATTTTATTAATTATTAATTGGTCATTTATATAGCGCCTCACTCCATGCTAATAAAAGCAAGCTCAGCGCACTCACAAAATCGAAACGACAATAACACTTTAAAATAGTTTTAAACAAGGTTTCGGCCGATGGAGGCACGAAACGACAATAACATTTAAAAATAGTTTCAAACAAGTTTTTTGCTAATTGATGTGTATTTGATCAATTTAGTTGAAAAGAAAAGTCTTCAAATTCTTCTTAAATGCCTTTTTTGACACAGAGTTTTTCAGTGTCTCAGGTAAGCCGTTCCACAGTGAAGGCGCCACAGATTCAAACGAGCGTACACCAATAGGAGAACTAAAAATTGTAACGTAATTCTCGATAGTTTAAATTTAAACTTTTCATTTTCAGTCTTTTAAATAATAATAATAATAATAATAATATTTGTATAGCGCTGCCAACAAACATAATGTAAGCTCAGAGCGCGTTTAACATACAAGTTAACTAAGAATACGGATATTACCCTAGGCCAGGTGACAGAGCTAAATTGATGATTAAAAAAAGACAAAACAAATAAATGTAGCATTAACCGACCCAACCCATAAATAAGACAGTAAGTTTCTAAAGCATGTTAAATGTTATCTAAGGTAAATATTGAAATAATAAGTTTTTAAGTTCTTTTTGAAAGTAACAGTAGAGCTTGTTCGCCTCAGTTGAATGGGAAGTTGATTCCACACCTTCGGACCGGATACTGAGAAGGCTCTAAGGCCAACGGTCGTCAGAGAGAAACGGGGCTCTTTCAGAAGCGATAAGTTTGCAGAACGAAGTGTTCTTTGCGGGACATAATGTGTGATTAGTGCCTTGAGATAGGACGGAAAATCGTTGTTAAAAATGCACTGATGGTAAAGTAGCGTCACTTTATACTCAATTCTGGCTTTCACGCGGAGCCAGTGGAGCGAGCGTAGAAGGGCAGTTCCCGAGTCTCTTTTAGACTTGCACACAAACAAACGCGCAGTACTTTTATGTATTCGTTGTAGCCTGGCAATTTAATGACATAAATGACATATATTTCTGTTGGATTTAAAACTGACAACTCTAGCCTACATGTTTTTTTTTGGGTTTAAAATGAGATTAAGCTGTTGTTTCTTTTTTTTTGGTGGGGGGGGGGGGTTATCGGGAAAAATCTAGATATTAGACTGCACAAATAAAAATCTACTTCGACTGTTAGAATTTAAAGCCCATGTTATTCATAGTAGAAAAAAGAAAAAAGACAAATAGGCCTACAATTTATTGGTCTGGTAAAGAAGTATTTTTAAAATTTATGCACTGTTGTTTTACATACACATGATGTTAAGGTACAAGCGCCTGCTCTTTATTACCGATCGAATGATCGGTCACCTGGTACTTTTCCTATAAATAACACAAATTCAAGATGGCCGCCATGGTCACGTGACACTAATTTGCATGAAAACTTTATTTTCAAGTATGGTATTCTGTTTTACATATATGGTAGAGATTTCACAATTAGATATTGAACTGTTACAGATTTTTACATGTTCAAAGATATTAACCAGTTTTGGTAAACTAGCAGAAAATTGAGCAAAATCGTTTCAAAATTCATGGACAAAGCAAGGTGCGAATTGTAATAAAAACTTATTTTTTATTGTTGAAAATGTTTTTTTACTTAGAGTGGTCTACTATCTATGTTTATATGCTGTAATAGTGCACTTATATTTTCCGAAGATTCTCAAAGAAGAAAAATAGTGGACACAAGTACATATTTTTCTATAAGTGTCACAAATTCAAGATGGCCGCCATGATCACGTGACACTAATTTGCATAAAAACTTGTTTTTAAGTATGGTATTATGTTTTACATATATGGTAAAAATTTCATGCTTCCGCAATAGTCCATTAATTTTTTATTAATTTTTTAACTCCAGACATTAATTTTGTGAAATTACCAAAAAACGAGTTGGCAGTGCAGCACATTTTGCGTAGAAAACCTTTGGCATGTTAAGTGTTAAAGGACATCTGGTTAAACTGATATCAAATAAAATTAATAAAATCGGGTGTTCGATCATCATCTTGACTTCCAAATTATAATGTATAGATTAAAATTACCATAAATGTGAAGTATTTGAAAAACGTTAAATTCTCATTAGCGGCGGAGACAACACACGATGCTGCATAAAACTCGACGCCACATTTTGGAGGAGGTTCAAATATTCAAATACTTCGGGTCAACCCTAACTAGAGGTGGAAGGTTGATAATAAAAACTCTCCACCATCATATTCAAACTATGGAAAATATGTAAGAGCAATATCAGCTTCCCTATGAAAAAAAAATTATACTCATCACTGGCACTGGTTATATGGCTGCGAAAGCTGGATGTTGAATGCAGAGGCTGAGAGAAGAATTCAGACTTTTAAGAACAATAAATGTTATTAGGAATACGCTATCAAGAAAGAAAAACAAATGAATATGTCTTGCTCCAGATCCATAATCAGGCGGTGAAACAGAAGGCACTCATTTCAACCGTAAAATTACGAAAACTCAGATGGTTTGGTCATACTGTAAAGCAAAACCATCCTACAAGGAACAGTGGAAGGAGCAAGCAGAAAAGATCGCCACAAAAAGAATTGGTTGGACAACCTGAAAAAGTGGACCAAACTACCTTTTGATACGCTTCCGCAAACGGCCTTCTGACCGGGACGAATGAAGAAATCTGGTTCCACGCACCATCGTAGCACCCCCCCCCCCCCCCACGACGAAAGTCACGGGTCTGATGATGATTTGATATAAATGCAAATAAAAATAATAATAATAATCAACAACACACATTTAAAACACTTTAACGATTTTCTCTATAAATCTCCTTTGCTTTAGGACTTGGTTTTAGTACGGAGTAAAATTAATTGTCCAATTCTTTTTTAAAAAGTATAATAGAGCAGGTTGACTTTAAGATTGTTGGCTAGCTGAATGATTTAGAAATCCTAGTTTGTCAGAATTAGTAAATGGTATGCCGATTCCTGATGTACTAATTAACGCAATTTTGCGCTGGAAAAATCCTAGAAAATGTAAAACATCGAATTACTAATAATCTTATGTAATTTGTGCAGATAAAATAACACAATTACAAAATATGCTGTATGCTAAAATTGTAGTTAACCAAAAAACAACAACATATTATGTAAATTTACTAAATAAAATTATCTAATGTCGTCACATTTCGGACCTTTAACTTAACGTAGGTATTAGGTCTATACTATCTAATGTGAATATTGACCATATAGTTTTATAGGCTATTTATTTTATGGTATGTATAAGCTATAGATTTAGACACAATTACATGACTGTTAGTGCCCATTTTATTTTAGATTATTATTTGTAGCGTGCTATGGGCATTTTAACATTTTATTTTAGTTTCATTATCGTTCAGCTGATCTTCTAGCAACTTGCGAGTCAGCATATCAAACTTGAAAATCATTAAGAAACAATGTAGTTCTTACTTACTGTCACGATTCTGGATTAAATCGTAACCTTATTAGTACTCATGGATAGATCATAGCGCAGAAATAGTGTAGAACTAGAAACATAGGTTAGCGTAGAGTTAGATTAGGGAGTAGAAAGTAGCCTGGAGCTATTACCCTCTCTCTCTCTCTCACGCAATAGGAACACCCCAACCACCCCTTCTCCTCACCTCTCTTTAACCCTCTCTACACTTTTTCCATTCCCGAATTCAGAGTTGCTACTTGATTCAGCCAATTGGTATTACACTATTTGTATGTGTGATTGTATGTGTGTGTATTCTTTAATGTATGTATGTATATATATATATATTCTATTATGCTGTCAATTATGATTCATGTTGTATTTTGATAGTACTACTCATTTATTTTGCTAAACTCAGCATACACGTAGACACCCCCATCCACTGCTACACCTTTTTCATTATCTCCCCTCTTCGCCCCCGACTCAGCGCCCGTGGGCATAACCCTTTATCCACTCGAAGTAGTGACATCTGGAGCGAAGCGTCTCGCACATACGTAAGCACCTTGGGCTGCACTTGACCAGAACCAATAGAGACAGGTACATCAAGGAAAATAAGTCATTATCTTATCCTTTGTATCTCCGTAAACGTCTACCCACCCCCCCCCTTTTCCCCTGGGCCCCACCCCGCAAAAGTCGGCGGTATCAATTGTTCGCCTAACACCCACCCCTAATTTTCCCCCCAATAGTCAATCTTCTATGCAAGTATATTTCAAACCAGCCAACCAGAACATATGTAATTCTAAACTAATGTAGCTATCCAATCAAATTGACCACTGATCACGTGACTAAAATCCAGGAAAGCGCGCTTAACTAGTTTTTAGGGCACTTCGGCTCAAGCGTGAGGCGGAGAAGGTTGTTCGATTCTAGCCTCCACTTATTCAGTTGTTCCATAGGATATACCGCCTGCATGTGTATAGATAGATATTTTGTCAGTCTAAGTACTTTCATGAACACAGCTACGTTTGCCTAATGTTTTGGATAACCTAGCAGTACCATGTGTTGAGTATTAACTGAAGCCTGTGCAAATTCATATATGTATCTTGCCATTGAGTGAAGAATTGAAATGATAATAAACACCTGAACTTAACCAGCGATTTATTTGCCTACTTAGAACTATCTGTGTGTCCGTCATAACATCTAACGAGCCAAGAGAGAAATAATAATTATTCCAGGGCGATTCCAGTCACGGTAATTCATACCCCACGACGACCTGCCACTACTACCCCACTCACCTACGACTCCGCACCCCTCTCATCGCCCAACTTCTGCCAGGTTGATGTCCTAATCCTAAACACATCCTGACACTTACAACAATAATTTATTTACTTAATACAAACACAGAAATGAATAGTTACATATTTTGATGATTTAGGAATCGTAGTGCACATCCAAATGAACTTTACTCAAGGTTTTATAATATCAATATATTAGTATAGCCCTTTTTACTTGGGGCGGCCGAAGTTAAAACTTTACTTAAAGACCTTAGATCAGCAGACGATCAACCAAAGTTTTTAGTCACTGACATATATACATTTTTTAACTGTCTATATCTCACAATGAATATTATACAATGCAACTAAATGCAAACATTTTAATATAAGGTCCAAATCAATTTAATGACTAATCCAATAATTATTTTAGGGAAAGGCAATATGTACAATGACGATGTATAAATAAGTACATAGATACAGCCTTGGATAATAAATAGTGGATTTGGCAAAAAGAAAGTCAGAGTGTGAGAGAGAGAGAAAGACAGATAGAGAGAAAGAGAGAGAGTGAGAGAGAGAGAGAGAGAGAAAATATATCTACATCTTGTGTCTCACATTTGGTTCACAGATTATTAAATTAACACACAGTGCTCAGATACATATAATTTAGAACATAATAATTGAATTGAATAATTGAATGCTCACACTTCCGGGTTTTGTGAAAACATTATCACATATAGTGCTTAGTGCACGTTTTTTCAAATTTCCACTATATTTCACGCTTTTAGTCTATTAGTTAAATCTGTATGTTACAGACGCCCCATATATACAGAAGATTCTTGCGTCCTACGCTTATACTTATACGTGTTTTGAGTGATGTTAAGTTGTTGGTATTCCTTGGTTTGTTCAGGCAACCCTCTTTCCTGGCTGGAACATACATTTCTTCAAAAGTATATGATTGATTTAGGTTTGTAATTATGTGCAACGCGTAAACATAGACTACACATCTCAATTGAATTTATATATTGTTTATATTATAATATATCCGTTAATCCTCAGATTGTTTTCATTCTTTAAAGTAAATTAGTAAAGATATGATGTAATAAAAACAAAGAATACGAGATACGACATTGTAACGACATCACTATGACTTTGCGAGATACGACATTGTAACGACATCACTATGACCTTGCGAGATACAACATTGTAACGACATCACTATGACCTTGCGAGATACAACATTGTAACGACATCACTATGACTTTGCGAGATACGACATTGTAACGACATCACTATGACTTTGCGAGATAAGACATTGTAATGACATCACTATGATTTTGCGAGATACGACATTGTAACGACATCACTATGACTTTGCGAGATAAGACATTGTAATGACATCACTATGATTTTGCGAGATACGACAACAAAGCGACATCACTATGACCTTGCGAGATACGACAACATAGCGACATCACTATGACCTTGCGAGATACGACAACATAGCGACATCACTATGACCTTGCGAGATACGACAACATAGCGACATCACTATGACCTTGCGAGATACGACAACAAAGCGACATCACTATGACCTTGCGAGATACGACAACATAGCGACATCACTATGACCTTGCCAAGTACAAAACAGTTTGTTATTTTGCACATTTTAAAAATAAAACGTTTGGAATCCTCCAATATATCCTCCCTCTTGACGTAATCACTGTGCTGTTTAGTTCTTTTCTCTCTCACTCACTCTCTCACTCACTCACTCTCTCAATTACTCACTCTCTCACTCACTCACTCTCTCACTCACTCACTCTCTCAATCACTCACTCAATCACTCACTCACAAAAGTCCCACGAAAATAGTTTTTAATTCATCCAAATGTCATCAACTTCCTGTCGCCATTCATTGGCAAATTAATCTCCCGGAAATTATTCTCTTTTTATACTTCTTATGACATTTTTGTTTAGATTTAAAGAACTAAACGAAACATTTTGAAATTTATTGTTCTTAACTGAAAAAAAATCGGATAAGAATTGAAAATTTTAATAACTGAAGGGAAAGTCTTCAAGAAGATTAAATCAGGAAGCGCTATTTAAGAATACAACATTGAGTTAATATTAGCCTACTATTATTGCTCAGTACAGAAATATTTACATATGTTGAAAGGTTAACTTTTGTAAATGTCATGTTATTGGCTCTCTAGTCTGGAAAGACGATTACACTTCGTGTGTCCTTGGGGTGGATTTACACCAGCTTTGTAGTATTTGCTGTGACTCTAGGAGTCCTATTCACGGAAGAAATAAATTAGTTTCAGCTCTAATAGGTGATTGCAGGACATCCAGGGTTGGGTTGGAGGCAGACTTTTGATTTCATCGTCGCTCTTTGCTCATTGGCAATGTGACCGAAGCCAGGCGTCCCACCGTTGTGTAAGGTGCTCCTGCAACTGCTTCTGCCCAGAGCTAGAATTTCACACTTTCCGCCGTCTTTATCTTATAGCCTTTAGATCATTTATGGGGATCTCTTGAGATCTGGGAATACCCCATGCTCCATCTGGTAGACATGGCCTAACCCTCTGAGTGGTGTGGTCCTTTCAGGAGATGCAAAGTATGCGTCTAAGGTAAAAAGGGTCCAGGTTTTTTCTGGTGTACACAGAAGAGTGCTGACTACAAAGGTTTGGCAAACATAAATTTTGGTGTTGATGGTCGTTTTTTTTTGTTGTTCCATCCCATTCTCTCTGTGGACAGCCTAGATACAGTTGTGGATGATTTGTCGATCCTGTTAGGTGATTTCTGAGTCAATAGAGCATCAGACTGAGCTCTCAATGCCGGCTCTGAGGTTGATCTGAAACACAGTATTGAACAATTTTCCAGTGCATGCTCAAGCTACGGACTTACCATCAGCACTACTAAGAAGACAGAAGACCAACCAGCCCCCGGAAAGCCCTATGTCGAGCCAAACATCAATATCAATGGCGAAAAAATCAACACGTACCTCGGTAGTACACTGTCTCAGGGCGTTGTCATTGATGATGAGGTAAACCTCCGTATCTCAAAAGCCAGTGCAACCTTTGGAAGTCTGTACAAAAATGTTTGGAACAGAAGGGGCATTAGCACCCAAAGAAAAATAAAATTCTACAGAGCAGTCGCGCTCCCTACTTTACTATATGCATGTTAGACTTGGACTGTTTACCAACGACATGCTAGGCTCCTGAATCACTTCCACACAAAAAGCCTGAGAAAAATCCTAAATTTCAAATGGCAGGACAAAATTCCAGACTGAGGTACTTGCCAGGGCAGGACTCCCAAGCATCCACACAAGTCTGATGCAGTCTCAGCTTCGTTGGGCAGGGCATGTTATACGCATGCCAGACTGCCGTCTTCCAAAGAGGCTCTTCTTTGGTGAGCTAAATAACGGTCATAGAGCTCGCGGAGGTCCGAAAAAGCGCTATAAAGACACCCTCAAGGCATCACTTAAAGCGTTTTGCATTAAAGACGACTCCTGGGAGGTGGCAGCCAAAGACCGTGCCTCATGGCGCTCACCAGTCCATAATGGAGCAGCACTTTGCGAAGAGCACAAATAGAGAGCAGCTGAGTCCAAGAGGCAAGCCAGGAAAGACCGTGCTCTAGAGCTCACTGTTGACGTTCCGACTTATCCCTGTACGGTTTGCCAACGTACCTTCCGAGCAAAGATAGTCCTCATTAGCCACATTAGAACCCATCGTACAGCCACACCCCAAATTTCCTAGGACGACAAAAATGGTCATCGTTGATCACGACGGACGAATACTACTACTAGTTGTGATGGTAGAACCGAAGTAGGTAAACGGCGTATCTAATTTGATACCATTGATTGTGACGATGGGCGGGTCTGCACTTTTGAGTCATAATAGTCATAACGTTTTTTTTTATGTTGAAATTTAGACTAAAGTCTCAACATACTTTAGCAAGGTGGTCTATTAAGGAAATGTTATAAAGAAACAAAATAGCAACCAAAAATAAATAAATAACATCAACAATATTACAACTAATTTAGAAATTTAAACAAATGTTCCCTTTTGTTTTGAAATATTTAAAAAAAAGACGTATCTATGCTTGAAGTGTCAACCTCAGATGGAACGTGGGTGGCGGGCTGTGTCAAAAATGGAGGGGGGGGGGGGGTGTCTTTAATGTCAGAAGAAATTTAAAATAGGATTTCCAAAGCTATTTCTATAAAAACGTTCTCTGATATTGCGCTAAAAATAAGCTTTTGTTTTTAACAAAAATCATTTTATACGGAACGAAACATCCTCGATTGTACAGGCACCATTGTTATCGGGTCTCAGTTTTTTAAACATTACAGCAAAACTTGGGAATAATTAGTCCATCAGCGTGTGCATAATGTTTTTAGCACTTGATATGGGGGGGGGGGGGGGGGGAGAAAGGGTTTTTTTTTTTGGGGGGGGGGGAGGGGAACTAGAGCCAGTAGAGTAAAATAAATATTTCAGAATTAAATATTTAACCCATACCTCTTTCCACCCACCTCCCCAACAAGCGCTCAAGGATCCACCGAATTTATTTCATTCTCTATACCAAACTTTCCCAGAATGCCGGGGTCGCGAGCCGGTACCGGGCCATGAAAGCATAATTACCGTGTCTAAAAAAAGAAGTAAAATCTGTGTAGAAATTAATAATTTGTCTTAATGTTACCCTTAGGCAGTGCCCTCACATAGGGGGGGGGGGTCGAGCAGAGGGGGCATATGCCCGGGGGCGACACTTCTAGGGGCGGCAAATATCGTCTAAAAATAGTAGCACTAAACAAAGCAGTTATAGTAGGCAAGGGGGCGTTGCTGAAACTTTTGCCCTGGGGCACTACATAGGCTTGTGTGGGCTCTGCCCATTGGCTAGTATTAATGATCAAAAGGATGGTGGGCCAAATAGGCCTATCGAGAAAGAACCGGCTCAAGTAAAAAAGAAGTCTGGGGTAAACTGCAGTCTAATGATTCTATAATACTATAATACATAGCAAGCACTTCGTTATTCAATCGGTTCATACATTTTGGTGTTTTACAGTAATGTCAACTTTGAAAATCCAAAGCTATTTCTCTTCCCGTTTCTTCTGTCTTATAAATAATAACCTTTGTGTGATGTGACAGGTCATGCATGTGGATGTCAGGGGGGGGGGGGGATTTGACAAGTTGGGTGACGACCTCGTGCAGAGATTTGACTTCCGCGGGAGTGGATGGGGCGGGGGGGGGGGGGCGTAATGTCATAGGTTCACGTGATTAGTCGTTACATATATTTTGTTGTTGTTTTTTTTCGATCGAAATGTTCTGAGAGTTGACAGCGTGGCATTGGACCAGGTCATTGGATTAGGAAAAAACAGACAGTATAAATAGGAGTAGAAGAAGAAAGTAGGGAGGAGTGTGTGGGGGGGGGGGTGTTATTTGACCGCGGGGATGGGGATGCATATACTTAGTTATATACAAATTGCAACTAAGCGAAATATAACCGCAAAATTAAACTCTTATCTGTTTCTTTCAAAACGAACTAAAAAACTCATTATTTCAATATTTACCTTAGATAACATTTAACATGCTTTGGAAATTTACTTTCTTACTTTTGGGTTGGGTCGGTTAATGCTACATTTATTTGTTTTGTCTTTTTTTAATCATCAATTTAGCTCTGTCACTTGGACTAGGGTAATATCCGTATTCTTAGTTGTATATTAAATGTGCTCTGAGCTTACATTATGTTTGTTGGCAGCGCTATACAAATATTATTATTATTATTATTATATTACAGACGCTCCTTCTATAAAGAAGCTTATTGCGTCCTAGGCTCATCCGTGGTCCTCTAAGTCTAGTCTTGTGATTTATTAATGTTTTAAATGATGTTATAAGTTACTGGTTTTCCTGGTTCGTTCCGGCAACCCATTCCATGCCCGAATGCCACTCGGGAAGAAAGAGTACTTATATGCATTTGTTCTCGCATAAGGGTTAAGGAAAGTGTTTTTATCCTTATATTTATCTGAACATTGCAACAGATTGTTTAGTAATTTGACTATTGGTGTTACTCTTGTTAGTTGTGATTAGTTGTGAATATTCGCTAGTATAATATTATGTCGCAGACGCTATGTGTCTAGATTATAGACACAGTTACTTCACGAGTGAGTCCTATTAAGTAATAGAAAATAGTTTTACAAAATATAATGTGTCCATTTAAACATGTGCACCGTTTAGAACAATGTCAGCTTACTTTCTCTTGTAATCTTTCTTTTTTTTTTTAGAGGCGGGTTGAGAATGGGGTCCTATTGTTGATTTAGGAATCCATAGTTAAGGACTCAGACTCATAGACCCTAATATATTTTCAAATCATTTACGTGCGTATGGAGAGAGGAGTTGGGGCGTTTGGCCCACATGGGAAATTATATGTGTTTACTATCTTAGTTCGTTTTAACATTTGGGGTTTTGGCTTCTTTTATAAGCTTACACGAGAATTTTCGTATACATAGTCTAGAGTAGTCTAGACTTACTCTAGACAAGCCCCTTATATTTATATATTATTCTACTATACTATTATACTAATTCCAAAGTATGAACTTATAATCCCAATGGTGTACATTATGTACGTTAATGATTTCCGAGAAAGTAGTCCTATTTGTTCCCTTACAAAGTTTGTAGAAGACGCGGTTCTTCTTCGTTTGTTTACAAACAATTCAGATCTTCTATATAACAACAACAAAAAAACAAAACAAAACAAAAAAAAACTTTGGAAAATAGTGCAAATAATAACTATTGATTTTTGTAAGGAAAAAGACAAAGTCTTAACTATTATAAACAAATTTAACATAATTTTAAAAGCATCCAGAAACATTATTGGCAACACACAAGAACAACTAATAAGGCACATATCCGAAAAGAAAACTCTTAAGAAAACACTAAAGCTATTCAGCTTGAACACACACACACAAATACACTCTTAACTGAGAATTAATTCTTTTACCAACACAAAGAAGATACAAGTCACCAAACACACAAAAAAAAAAAAAAATGAAACACAAGAAATCTTTCGTTTCCAAGGCAATCAAACTATTAAATAGTAATTAAAGTATTTTTCTCGTCCACTGTATATTGCACTTTGAAATGTATGATTGTCACTGATTAATGTACGTTTGCTTGGATTGCACTTTATGTAAGAAACATATTTGAAATCTTTTATTTTAAAATTTATGAAGTTTTAAGTTCTAGCCTACATATTGTACCATTGTAAAACAAATTTCCTTCAAGGTAATAATTCTCTGGCTAGAGATTCAGGGTGTCTTCATTAAGTACAAATAATATAATCATTTCTCTAAAATAGTTTCTGTTTAAATTAGTTTACTTTGTAGATGAATCACGTTTTTTAAAACTATTAGCTTTGAACGCTATTCAATATTCATTTTCACGTAATCTCCATGTCTGTTCAACCCACAGTTCTAGTCGATCTGTGCACTATTGTGCCTGTGCATTTTGACATATCATCTTTTCTTGTGTACTACTTGTCTCCCCTTCTGCTTGATTTGATCAGTTCCAGTTCCTCATGGAACAACAGTATGAATGGCTATAACCGTAATGTCAAGAACTATCTAGGATAGTCTAGATAGGCAAAGTACTGGATGGAGATATACCAAAGAAACTAACCCGTCTCACCAGTGGTTCTTATATTGTTATATTCATTGTGAATGGTTCATTTTTTAAAATTATCTCATTTAGTAAGCTATAACACAAACAATAGTAACTTACGGAAGATTACTGGCTAGACTTACATTTAAGTAAATTATTAACTTTAAAATAAATAAAACCCAATGATGCTAAAGAATGGCTTACATTAAGTAAGGTCTTGAATTAAAAAGGACTTAATTCTCAATGTTACATATGCTAATTGGCAATGTTTACTGAGTTGTACTGATAATGTTTATATTTATTTAAAAGTAAAAAGTAAAGTATTTGACCAAATTGATCCATAGGGCCAGTGAAGTAGAATTCACCAGTTTCTCTGTCCAGTGCATACTAGCACAATGCCCAGCCACCTTTACTTTACCCCAACTAAAGTCAGGAACCCATCAGAGCTGGGTTCATTGACACCCTTCATACCCAGGAACAAATCCTAGCCTTCACCAGGATTCGAACCCATGACCTTCGGTACGCCAACCTAACACGCTGCCTCTCTGCCACCTTATTAAATTAAAGGTACATGCAGCTATTTTGTACATACAACAAGACATACAAGTTAATCATTGCAATTTTATTGATTACAATTATTTTTTCCTACCACCAACATTGAATTTTTAAAATATCACCTAAAGCTAAAGTAGAAGAATATTTTTAAAAAAGCAACATTTTTATTTTTTCTCAGTAAAATGTAAGTCGTTGATCAAGTTTTAAATAAATTAAGTTGGTTGTTTTGTTTAAATATTTCACATATTAATATCAACATAAAATAAAAATAAAACTTATGGCAAGTAAAATTGTCTTTTTTTTAAATATCATTGAAACAAAGTAAATAAAACTGAATTAAATGGCACAAGTTAAAATCAAAGGTTTAAATAAATAAACGGAGAGAGATAAAAATATAGAGAGACAGTATGGTGAGTAAATATTGTAGTGAGTTTTAATATATTATTGAACACACAGAGAGTCAGTTAAAATAAAACATCAGGCAGATATAAATAATTGGTGTGGAGTTTTAAACAGAAATGTAAAAAAAAATATATTTGTTGTGAGTATAATTGGTCAGATTTTTAAAAATAATATATACAATTTTTTATAAATTGTTTTTTTTTTGGGGGACGAAAAATGAGTCACAAGATAAATCACTGAGTGAGTCACAAGATGAATAGCTGAGTGAGTCACAAGGCGAATCAGTGAGTCACATGATAAAACACTGAGTGAGTCACATGATAAAACACTGAGTGAGTCACATGATAAAACACTGAGTGAGTCACAAGGTGAATCAGTGAGTCACAAGATAAATTGCTAAGTGAGTAGTCACAATATGAGACACTTTTTACTTTTACTCAATACGGAAGACAGATACACACAATATGGTGCTGTTTCCATCAAGCATTTTCTAAATCTACATGTACTGTATCATGCAGGCAAAGATTATAAATCCAACAAGCTAACCAGTCTACCTGTAATAATATGTTAGTAAGATATAATGGTTATAAAGAAACAATTCAGAATAGCGGCATAATATAGTCAAATAAGGAATAAGAAGACAGAAAAGGCACCAAGGGTGGATAGAAATCACTTGAAATAAAATAAAATGTCATTGAGCTCTGAAAACTTCACAAAGAAATAAATTAATGTTCAATATTCAGGCATTGAAGTTGTTGTTTTTTTTACCCTATATCTCTCTTCAATAACCCATAGTAAGACTAAAACAATCTTTTGTATTTCCAAAGCCTGTGGATGTAGTAGCCAACTGAAAAACAATTTCATTAAAAGCTTATCAATATAAGAATTTTTTTTTTATGCTTAGAGATTCAGCTATGACAAAATTATTATTATTTTACAATTGTTCTTAATTGGAGCTATTTACTAAGCTCCTCATTTCAGGCAAATAATTAAATGCAGGAGATGACAATATGTTACACAGTGAGATAGTTATAAAGACAAGGATGTGGGAAAAAGACAATTGATCAATTATCTCATCTAATCCAGAAATGCAAGTCTTAACCAATAAAGGCTCTTTTAACAATCACAGTCTTTGCAAAAAGATTTCTCAATTAAACAGCAAGCCAACGAGCCCAATAGTTATTGCCCCCGTAGAAATATTCTTTCTTTGTTCAAACAAGAAATTATGGAATACAATTTGTGTGCTTCAACATCAATGAAAAAAAAATTGTATGAAGATACAATCACCATGAGACTAAGATCTATACATTAATTTTTTTTTTAAAAGTGTTATTTGTTTCATTATGGACAAAATGACCATCTTTGTGTTCCTTTTGAAATATCTAAACTATCACAAATATCAAGTAACATTTTGTTTTTGAGCTTCTAGTATTTCTCTGTCTATTAAACTACTGCTTGTAATGTTTTAGAGTCCTGGCTGAAGGGTCAGTGGTGTCTGTCCACTTGGGCATCCAGAAGTAAGGAATCCAGGTGGACTTTTTGGGGTAGAACTTCTCAAATATTTTCCTGTAGTACAGGGCCTCCGCAGTCTTCGGGGTGTTGTGTGGGTAAAGGGCTGCCGCTTGTTCAAGGTCATGGCTGTTGATCTATACATAAAACAAATCACAGATTACGTAAGTTGACAAAATGATATCTATCAGAACAAAAATCAACAACATAATGTGGTGGATACAAAGTTTCCATGTTTTTGATACTGGTTCCAGCAAATTGCAAGATATTTTAGGATTTTGCAGAATCCACCAAACTGTTGGTTTGGATTTGTACTGGATAAACATTCCCATTGTATGACATTTAAACTGGGAAACCTGACATTCCCAGCCTCTGAACAAAAATAAAAAAATCTTTAAACATAACTTTTTGTACCATATATTATTTCAGACTGACTTTAGTTTAATGTTACAGTAAGGCTCCATGGGCTAGACGCTAACAAGAGATGAAAAAGCTTGTCAATGTCATGTAACAGGTATAAAGTTTTGACTTTAATCTTAGTTTTCTGTCTAAAAACTTAAAGTAAAAAAGTAGCCAGGATAGACTGCATTAAAGTACAGAAGAAAAGAAGCTGGATGGTGACAAAATTGACCACATGTTACACCCAAAGAAAAAAACAGCTTGGTATTCAAAGTTTAGTTTTTTTTACATAAGGGTATTCATCACTTTAACTGAAGATAAGTTTGTCAAACCACTTTTATTATCTAAGAATCAAAAGTGGCCTTAAGAGGAAAGTTACAGGGAGATAAAACCTAGAGAATAGATAATCTCTCCAACCTAGAGAGTAGATAATCTCTCCAGCCTAGAGAGTAGATAATCTCTCCAACCTAGAGAGTAGATAATCTCTCCAACCTAGAGAGTAGATAATCTCTCCAACCTAGAGAGTAGATAATCTCTCCAACCTAGAGAGTAGATAATCTCTCCAACCTAGAGAGTAGATAATCTCTCCAACCTAGAGAGTAGATAATCTCTCCAACCTAGAGAGTAGATAATCTCTCCAACCTAGAGAGTAGATAATCTCTCCAACCTAGAGAGTAGATAATCTCTCCAACCTAGAGAGTAGATAATCTCTCCAACCTAGAGAGTAGATAATCTCTCCAACCTAGAGAGTAGATAATCTCTCCAACCTAGAGAGTAGATAATCTCTCCAACCTAGAGAGTAGATAATCTCTCCAACCTAGAGAGTAGATAATCTCTCCAACCTAGAGAGTAGATAATCTCTCCAACCTAGAGAGTAGATAATCTCTCCAACCTAGAGAGTAGATAATCTCTCCAACCTAGAGAGTAGATAATCTCTCCAACCTAGAGTGTAGATAATCTCTCCAACCTAGAGAGTAGATAATCTCTCCAACCTAGAGAGTAGATAATCTCTCCAACCTAGAGAGTAGATAATCTCTCCAACCTAGAGAGTAGATAATCTCTCTCCCCATTGGAAATAATATCTGTAAACTATCAGATCTGAATCATAACACTTTTTGTTTATGTTGCAATTTCATGTTGCAATATTATGTTGCAAACTCAATATTATGTTGCAATCTGGATGTTTCTCTATTCCACCAACCTGTTCATTGCAGTGGTCCTGTATAATCTGATACCATGATCTGGACACTGAAGAAATGCCATCACTAAATGCTTCCTTTGGTCTCCACAAGATTTCATTGGGCAATAGGCTGCTGTCTGCAAAGGCTGACCTTTAAATGACAAAAGTATTTAAACAAAATTAAAACAAACATTGAGCAACTATTTAATTTATAGATTACACATTAAAAGTTCAGTCCATGATGTAAGTTTTAGACAATTAATGGTATATTAATTTTATGTTGAAACATTAAAACTCAACTAGGATACACTAAATGTCAATTTTGACTGACCTGAGTAGATGTTTTTCTATCCCTTCTTTAGGCTGACGTAGTTCAGGGTCAATGGACAAGTAGTAGCTGGTGAACTGGTGGTCAAGGAATGGGACACGAATCTCAAGGCTGGAAGTTTGGGAAAATATAAACAAAGGGCTATTTAAAAATTTTTATAATAATGTTACAAATGTAACAAAAACATAACTATTAAATAAAAAAATGTGTAAATATTATAATAGTAGATAAGTAAATTATAAAGCTTAATTTAGATATTTAAAAAAAAACTAAACAAGATAAACTCATAAACACTGTATAGGAAATATTGGCCATCTTCATTGTTTTGTGGGCTTTATCGTACCTATACAGATACTCACTGTTGCCTCCCCTCCACCCTTTATTACAAAGCTCCATAATTCACTGAAGGTCTATATTTATAAGACTTCAGGTATACCAAGGACTAAAGTAACTTAAAGAGCGAACTATCAGAATTTAAACAGTAGATTAATGATTGTAAACTATGAAACTGACATCACATCTTACTTTCAAGCTGTGTTTTGTTAGCTGGGGCCTTATATACAATGAAACCAGTCTAAAGAAGGATAGTGAATTCCCCACCATCTAGGCTCACAATCGGGAAACCACAGTAAAGCAGCTATCTACTCCTCTAATCCCTACCACCTTGAGGCGTGGCAGCTAATTGAGCTCATTACTATTTACTTAGACCTGTTCAGGTAATAACCCAGCAAGCATTAGGTGTGTAAAAGTGCAACTGTCCCGCAAAAAAAACATCTTCTGTGGAAGGAGACGAAGGAAATAGATTTGCAATTTAATTGCCGCCAAATTTGCTCAAATTTCCTCGTGTGGAAGAAAAAGAAAGTTCTTCCGTGCTCTCCAACTTCATATTTGCCCAACAGTCATTCGGTAATTACCCTATATTAGCACTTATTACAAATACTTTATGTTAACAACAAGCTCTGTTCGATCCATGAACAAGTTATGTGCATATTGTAGAAGTACACATAGCGCCATTTGTTTGTCTTTAAGTTAACCCTCTATAGTCCAGGACTGGGCATGTCAATGAACCGCAGTCTGGGTTTTCCATGTTCTAAAGAGCCACAAAACTAAACACATGCTCCGACATATACATACTACTAAAAACACCCTTTCAAAATTTTATTTTTTAATATGGTTACATATTCAACACAAGACTTAAATATAATGAAAAGTAGATAAACAATAAAAATCATAATTAAAGAGAAAGAAAATAAAAAAGTTACTATTATTTTGAATTGTATCATAAAAGACGAAAATAAATTTAAAAAAAAAATATTTGAATTTCCAACTGGAGCCGCACCTAGCTCATCGAAGAATAAAACGGAAATATAAAAAAATTTCTTTACAAACAAGTTCTTCTAAGCCATCTCTCAATCTTGTAGGAATGTTTCAATTTAAAATCAGGTTTCCATCGAATCCGCTATAAACCTAAAAATATCACAGCTCACTGTTACATATATAACACGTCGGTCAAGGTTTGGTCCGATGGGATTAATGGTCAGCTGGCGCCAGTGCAGCATCCAGATAAAGCACATATGTCTTAGACAGTGCTAATGGAGCACTTGGTTGCACCCAAGGCGCCCCCTGCCCCTACTCCCCTCGTCTTCTGCTGACCTACTCACCCCCATGCTGCAGTTGTCCTGTCCCCACGCAGGACATCGTAGTAATAGAGGTCGTTCAGAAGGCGCCGGCTCTCCTTGTCGCCCTCCTCGGAGGACGGGGAGCGGTGGAAGTAGATGTACCCCTGGGCCAGCTCGTCCGAGCCCTCACCGGACAGGATGACCGTGGTGTCCGTTTTCTCCTTGATATACTTGCTCAACAGAAACATGCCTGGAGATGGAGAGAGGAACAAGAAAAACATTGGCTGGGAATTCTTACAAATACTCAAGTCCAGACATTAAAGATATTAGTGTTAATGCATAGATTCAAGAGCAGAAAAGAATATCAATGGCTTAGAGAAAGTAAAGATTTTTGTAGGGTCAGCAACCTTAGGCACGCATGCCACACTTGGCATGGAGAGTGATTTTCAATGGCATGCGGTAGACCACTAAGGGGAAATTAAAGTCTCTTCTACAATAAATTGATTTATGGTGCAGTTTGACGTTTAGGCAGTTGGCTGCTGAATGAATTAAGACTACTTTGGCACACCATTGTATAGAGTATAGAGCAGGATAAAAAACAGAATTGCTTGGAAGAAAAAAAAAAGATATTCCAGAAGTGATATTTAACAGAAATACTCCCTTTCTTTCCAAACTAAGTTTACCATCATGTAATTAAATAATTGATTGACTACTGGAAATAAAACAGGTGCAGAAAAATATCTGTGTCGCAAATCTCAAAAATATCTCCTTACTCCGTATGAATTGTTCTAAAAATAATCTTAGTGCATCCTTTTTTTTTCTAGCTTTGCGCCGAAAAACTATAAAAAGTTGCACAGGCATTTTTTACGTGAAACCAAAATTTTTCTTATATTTTTTTTTTAAGAAATGAATATTGTCACAAGTATAGTATAATTAAGTTGTTTTAACTGAAAATTTAATAGAATGTATTGTTAGTCTGGACAAGTCTGCTGCCCAAATTTCAGCTCGATTGGACCACGGGAAGTGGTCGAAAAATCGATGCAAAGTTTTGCTATCAAGCAAGCAAGCAGACAGACAGACAGAAAATACAAGTTAATAGAAAGGGAGTAAACTCTTATACCAGTCAGACCATTGTAGACAGTGAGGATACTATACGTGTTTCTCTGGTAGCTAGACAATTGCGCTTCTAACGTGTATGTGTTACAAATAACTTGATATCAAGCATTGGCTTGTGTTATGCTATCAAGCATACGAGCATGTGTGTGGGTACGTATTATTTCATAGTTTAGCTATATAATAATATAATAAAGGTTATTTACAAAGCGCTTCTATCCATGCTATTTTAGCATGCTCGCTGCGCTCTAGAAGATTATTGCGTCCTCTAGTCTAGATCCAAAAATTACTGCACGGAGGCAGGGCTAGAACCAGGGCCGTTTTGTTAACAGTCCCGTGAGCTAACCGCACGACCAGCCGGTACGACTTGTATAGGCCAAAGTGCTCATTGACCCTACCCTTGATGACGTTTGATACACTACAACCACCAGCACCATACCCTGGCAATATAATCAACTCTATTATAGTAAGTAGCTCACGACTGTATAACAACATCAGCAACTGACATCGTGATATATTACATTTCTGACATTTACTCGTCTTTATGTACTCCAAATATAGTTAAATGTCACATAGTCTATACACTAACGAAATGAGCCAATCCAAAACAAAAATTCTTTCCACGATTACACGGAACAGATCTTTAATATTTTGTGTGTGTGTGTTTAAAAACCTGCGCCAGTCGGGCGAAAATATGTCACATTTAATGAATAACGTGATCTTGCAAAATAAGAAAACGAAACAAAACAACAAAAACTGGGAATGAAAAAAACAAAACAAAAAATAAAATAAACAAACTCTAAATAGAACTTTTTTTTCACAACCCCGAAAATCGCCACGTTACTTTTTTTTTTTCTAAATCCCAGTTCCAAGACTCGTCAGTTGTTGTTTTTTTCTTTCAAAAAAACTATAACAATATATTTTTTTCCTAATCGTGCATCTAGGCCCACTAGCCCCTAGAGATAAACAAGAATGTGAAAACAATAACAGGAGATGGCGATAAATTAGGGTTAATTAGGTAAACGGATATCCGGTAAATCTGTAATTAACAAATCAAATCAAAGGGGAAACAAGCACGTAGTCATATCGAAATCACAAAAAGAAAAGAAAAATGCATTGCAGGAAATGGAGAAAATGTCTTTATTTTTAAAGAGAACGTCAAGAATTCACTAAAACAGGAAACTGCAAAAATATATAAATAAATACATCACATTTAATTGTAATTATTATTTTAAATAAAAACTATGATATTGTGTTCTCACTGTAGTGCGCAGGTTCTGTATTAAACAAACTAATCTGAGACATGCATTATTATCATAGCCAACCCACTCTACAACAAGAGAGAACGGATATAGTCTACAACAACAACAAAAGCAACAACAATACATCAATATGTTTGTCTGGCATTGGCTGTGAGAGAGCGAAGTGCACTGTAGCCTGGTTGAAAGAAGAAGTATACTACTCAAATTA
This sequence comes from Anisus vortex, assembly GCA_949126835.1. Classification (NCBI taxonomy): domain Eukaryota; kingdom Metazoa; phylum Mollusca; class Gastropoda; family Planorbidae; genus Anisus; species Anisus vortex. The sequence continues at coordinate 72,368,402 of OX421492.1, forward strand.
ATTTAACTTTATCAAATCTGAGAAACGTTGTGTAGGAGAAAGGTGGGCAATACTATTTCTAAATGGTATTGAATAGGCAAGTAACAGTGTTTTCTCACTCTTAAAAATTATTTTTCAATTTCAGAAACATTTCCAAAATGTACAACAAACAAATAATAAATAAATCCCAAATACCAGTTTTTAACGGCATGTTTGACAGCTCGTAATGTTTGCTTGCAAAGTATAGAGTTAGTCCAAATACAATGTACAATCTTTGTGGATGTTTTGTACGTACTTATAGAACTTGTGTAGAACAATTCAAGATTAAAACATGATGAAGGCTAAGACCACTAAACCTACAGACTTATTCACTTAAAAAAAAACAAAATTTGTTACTCATTCTGGATGGTCCAATGTGATCGAAATTCACGTTTTCCCAAACTTGAAAAAAAAAGTATAAACTATCATGCTTGCCATTGAATGACCATCTAAAAATTTAGAAAGGAATTATGATCATCAGACATGCAAGTATAAGCAAGTATAAGCATGTTGTCAGTGATTGAAATAGAACATAATAAATAGTCTATGGTCAAAGAGAGATAACCAATGAAAAGAAGAGTAGACCTTGACCTTGGATAGCAAAAACAGACGGAGACTATAATAATTGCGCAGTTGAGTTAATTGTTGTTAATTCACGTGTTAGGTTAGAAAAGATCGGAGGGAAGGTTACGAGACTTGACATTGGTAGAGTAGTGGGCATTCAGCTTTTGTGGAGAGAGGAGCTGTATTTTTATGTGGAGATTTTGTAATGTTGGAGATATCAGTGAATCTATTCTGTAAATTCTGTTATGTGTATTGCAATGCAATTGAGTGAATATATATCTATAATCTTGTGCATGGATTTTCATATGAATTGTGAGGACATAAAAATATATGTGTAAATAAACTTATTAATTGCTGTACTGGAGTGTTTAGTACTTTTTATGAACGCCTCGAAAAGATGTGTGAGTGAATGATACAAGTACAGAAATACCAGAAATATACAACTTACACATGTATGCATGCATGTGTGTGTGACTGGGTTGTGTGTATGTCTACGCGAGTTTATAGTAAGTGTGAGTGTGTGCTCATGAAAGTTTATGCACGTGTTAATATCATATTAATTTATGGCCACACAAACACTGGTGACATTTTTACAGCTGGTCATCATGCCCTCATTAGTAATCCCCGTCTGTACCAGACACAAGAACCAGACACAACAACACTAAACTGCCAAGTATGTATTGATTCCAGGAAACTATTGTCTGAGAAAACGAACTGTCCTTTACTTAATTAATGAATCATGTCAACAGTACACACAACTTGGTCAAAGTACAATATAACTCTGGGTTATAACAACTAATCAAAACATTACAGTTATCAGATTACTGGAATTTACTGGAAATAGAATATTGTAAATCTCATGGACACACAGTAAAAATTCGTCACTGACATTTTAAGACGGTTTCATGCCAGGTTTAAACTGCATCCCCTGGCTACCAGTGTACACCTTAATTGTTTATGTTTTTTTCAAAAACAAAATGTTCATAAATTAGAACAAGTTTTCAAATAAGGAGCATTGAAATGCTCCATGCACTGGTCTATGTGTATACGTATTACTCGCTTTCAAAAGACAAATAACTTTTCTCCTAATTAAGACAGGCGGTCCTTTTTTTAAATGAAGGACGGGAAGACAACTAATGAAGTGTCAAGTTATAAAAGAAAGAGAGAGAAAGAGAGGGACGCGGAGGGAGAGATGGAGCGAGGGGGAGTGAGGTAGATTTATAGAGTAAGAGAAAGATTGATACAGCGAACCTGGATTTCAGGCCTTTGCCACGTAGGATAAAACAGATTATGTAGACCATTAAAGCCCGAATGGACAGAATCGATTCCTTGGAAGGAAACTCAGAAAGAACCATTTCAATGGGGAACGGGAAGTAAGCATTAAGTATAAATCGAATATATACATGCCATGCGAGAGAGAATACACGACTACATAAAAATGGGGAGTGATCGGTGTGTGTGTTGGGGGGGGGGGGGGGGGAAGTTAGCATTAAGTAGACCTACTCGTAGACTAACACCAGAGTTAGGATCATATAGCACTAAGGTCCAATTTACAAACAGCATGTACTAGCCGGCCCTTTCGGTTCCGTTGTACGTTCCAAAAAGTTGGCGATGTGGAACCGCTGCATCAGGTGGGATGCGGTTCACCAATGAGTAGTGAGCACTGGCTGGCTGCTTTACCGGTAGTCCCCCTTGCATGTCGAGGCTCATAGGGCCGTGAAAACCTGTTTCCTCCCCGGCCCAAAGTATCATGGAATATAAACAGCCAGAAATGCTGACGCCCCCACTTCACCCTTCAACTATCTCATATGCGATTTTCTTATGATTATGTTTAAACCTTACCGCAACCATTTGAAAAAAAAACATCATAATACAGAAATATTCCAACTGTCATGTTACTGAACTGTGTTCTTAATGTGTCCCATTTTGTAATGCGTTTTCTTACATCCCGATCAATCTCCACAGAAACTGTGTTTCTTCTTTTCTTCTTTTTCGTATGTGCTGTACTTTTATGTTAAGAGGTTCCGTTTAATAACGTAAGACAGTTTCCTCTGACGTCTCCTCTACAGTGCATGTAATTATAAACTTATATAAAAGACGCTTTCGGGCATATTTTAAAACTATTTATTTCTCCGATTGAATTATGTCTATTTTTGATATTGCGTTTAGTTCTAATCCCATTACATCATTACACCTCGGCTCTTGCTCTAAAATCGTTTGACCATTCAAAAACTTTTCCTAAACATTTCTCAAACTTAACATACACACAATTTCCCCAAAATTAATAGATCTATAATTGCTGTATGTGTAGTTTGTCTCACTGGTTACCGAAGTCTGTAGTCGAAATAAAACATGCATAGAAGAAACAGCTATGGAATAGTTTCCGAAAAACTAAACCTTACTCTACTTACAGGAGTTATAGACTTTAGGAATTATAGCTTTTGGTTAATTTTTTGTATCTCATAAATCAATTGTATCAACATGCTTTGTCCATTACAGCTAATCTCATACAATTTCTAGTACTTTTCAATTTTGCCAACATTTCTAAAACTTGAAAAAAAAAAATTAAAATAAATTAAAGTCAGTTTTCATAATTAAAAAAAAGACCTTGAGCACCAATGATTCTTGTGATTGTGTGTCGGAAAAAAATTGGTACTAATTGCGACTCAAGTAGTTGGCCCTTTACTTTCATTTACTTAACTATTAAACAACGAACCAACAAGCACACAGCAACAGCAGCCCGCACCGCCCACCATCCGCTTTTCACAAGCGCCAGATCTCACACAGTGTACTCAAGTGCATTAAGTTCGAGTCAAAACTGAACAGCTCAACGATAAACACAACAGCGTCAAACACCGAGTGCGCATGAGTCAATCGTAATTTCGTAAATCAAAACACATCCCAGTTGACGAGCTGTTTAAATCACCACACACACACTCACACTCTCACACACGAGTACATGAGCTCTGAAACGCTCAATTCCATAAATACAAAGAAACACAAAATATTACGACAAATTTTTTATAAATGTTTTATAACCTCGGCACGATCATGTGGGGAACTCATTATTTCAATTTTAGTATAGTGCTGTCACGTTCTTAGTTCGCAAAGGTTCTCTCTCTTCTCTCTCCAAGGAAAAGTCTAGGCAGTTACACACAAGGGCTTGTGGACGCTTATTCGATGAGCCAGGCCGTTTTCTGGATACAAGTCTAGGCCACGTTCATTGGCTATAGAGTCACGGTTTGACTTAACCTCAACCATTTGAGATTCATGACAAAGATATTTTCTGAGGGACCGTTGCAATAATTTACACGGCTGAGCCAAAATAGTTCAAGCCTTAGGGCTTTCTTTCCGCCCACACACCAAAAAAAAAATCATGCTTTTAAACCAAATCAATCAAATCAACTTGGTTTATCTTTGGGCATGATTTATTTTGTTGTTCAATATAGATAATTTAACACCAAATTGTTATATAATTTATTTTAAAAGATTAACTTCAAGGCGCCGTGAGCTATATTGTACAAAAAGAATAATTGAACACAGAACAACAAGATTCAATGCCACAACCTCACACACACACACCCACATTCAATATCCAAAAGATTCAAAGATTATATGTATAATATATATATAAATATATATTTCAACGTTGTCCAGATTTTGTCCAATATTTAAGACCAAACGTGTTACAGAAAAACACAAAAATTCTGAAGCGCAAGACGATGGGCGTATGTTTTCCACAGCGCCAAGAATAGTGTAATGTTAAAAGTATCAGAGGCTCCGTAAACACCTTTCTCTTCTACACTTCCTCATCTGTTTAAGCAAACAGCGCGCGTTCCCCCCCCCCCCCCAAAAAAAAAATGTGGCCGTTAGCTAGACCTTTTTATAGCCGGTGGACACACACGCGTATAAAAAAAATATCTGGTCATTAGCTTTCAGTGCTTTCAGCATCTGGGCGGGAGCCGGCCACGATGAAGGGGAGAGAGAAAGAAAACGTCGATTGCGTCAACTTTACCTTGCTAATTATCCCCCCTTAGTTAGCTCTGCGGCCATATCAAGATCCTTTGTTAGCGAGACAGGGTGGGAGGAAAGCCTTCAGAATAAATATAACATATGGATCTATAGGCTAACGAACTGGCTTTTACAGCCGACATACTTGTGTTATAACTAGGGTTGCCGGATACATGGGTACCAAAAGGAGGACACAGAGAGTCAAAAAGGAGGACAAAGGAGGACACATGGGTACCAAATGGAGGACACATTGAGTGTTTCATTTAAATCATAACCTAAAATTCAATTGAATGCGTATTTAGGCAGCAATAACTGCAATAAGTATGGATGTAATATAAATTTAATACAGTGGTTGCCAAGAATTATCTAGGCCTACTAGTAAATTAACCAAGAAAAAGTATTGTAAAAAAAAATGAAATAAAAATTCAATTGACTTTATTTTTCAAAATGCAAAAAACAATACTATAGACTCTATTATTTGAAAATTAAACAGTCAATTCTACAGTTTAACACATTATTATCTTTCTTAATTATACAACTTATTTCTCTGACGAGCCAACTTTTTGCAAAAGATCCTCGTTAGCAAGCACACATGTATAAAACTGTCCACATGTGAGATTTTTCAAGTTGTACTTTGTAAGCATTAACTGAGAGTCTGTTTCTTTACTTTGTCCATTTAACCAGTTTTGTAAGGCAGGCTGGTTCTGCGGTTAGTTCACCGGACTGTCAACTACTACAGCCCGGGTTCTCGCAGAAGTTTTTGGGCCTAGTGGACGTAGACTAATAATCTTCTATCTAAGCTTACAAGGAACTTATAAGATAATTGAGCGTTTATCAATGAAAACACTCTTTCCACCTTGCCATTGTGTCCAGGGATACAGAAAAAAGTTCACAAATTGTTAGTAACTATGAAAAGCAACTTCTCTTTGGGGAACTTTGAAAAAATAAACTCCACTGCTCATGCAAGAGTCTTTGAAAAAACTGTTCATTCTTTTATTTTGTGTAAAAGGGATTTGAAATTGCAATACTGGTCAAACAATTTCACAGCAAAAAAATTACAAGGAAATTGAATAAAGTTCTGAATGGTTAGCGTAATTATCACCTTCTAAATTAATTGAACCATCTTACTTGAAAAGTAAAGTGTATGGTCAGACCAAATAGATCCATAGGGCCGGTGAAGCAACTAGGACAAAAGTTTCCCAATATGGCTGAATAGTAAAGATATCTTATCTTATACATTACAGACGTTCCTTATATAAAGAAATACTTCCTGTGATTAGTTGAAATAGGACCTTTACTCCAAAACGTGCATTCTTTGTCTTAATATTATTATGAGCCACTAACTTAGAATATATCCCCTGTTATCTTTTGTAACAATAAAGCTGTTACTTTAGGTAAATTTGAATGTATTTGTGCAAGGGGAGGTGAGTTGGGGAAAGAAAAGATTGGTGGACAATCAATCTAACAAAACATTAGATAACACAATCGAATTCATTACACTTTTACTGCTAAATACTGCGATGTTTTGCTTTACTCCGCCCAGGCACTTATTAACAGTAAATATAACTATAAGAACATAAAAAGAGAAAAAAGGATTCTTGAAACCTTTGGCGTACAAAAGCCGGACATTTTAAGGGTTTTTAGCTTTGCCTGCCGGACGGAGGACACGGGGCTAAAAAGGAGGACATGTCCTCCTTTTGCCGGACGTCTGGCAACCCTAGTTATAACTATCTCTTTATGTACATGCTTTAATGTATGTAAGAAGATATCAGCAATGAAAAAAAAAAACTAATTGTGTTTCACTATAGTGTGAGGCTTTCCACGACTTTCAGTTTTCCATTTTGTCTTCAATTAGGAACAAACACAAAATTATATTTAACATTATACTTTTTTTTTCGAATCGTAAGGCCTAAATGAAGTTAGTATAGGCCGAATTAGAAAAATAATAATAAATAATATGTTCGACGTAACATAGCATAAAATACATTGTCACATTTTAAATACCTATCTAAATCTATGTTATCTAAATTAGTACATTAGTTTATCATAATTATGTTAATTAACTTTGCTCTTCAACATAATTGTTACCCCTGGGTAACTTAGCTAATATATATATGCATACATATATATATTTGACGGCATTTCACGTCTCGAGAGACGGTCCATTTTCCTTGCAGGCCCTCATGTGAAAACCCTGACTGTATACAGGGTGCTCAGACATGAGCATCTTAAGAAACCGGTTAACGGACAAATCAGATAAAGCGTATGTAAATTGTACATTGCGCATAAATTATAATAACCAATCCCACTAAACATTTGTATTGTAAGCATTATACCGTGGCTTCGTTTATTTACAGGATAGACAAATAGTATATGATATATGATATCATAAATACAAAACATGAATGGATATGAGGATAGATAAATATATAACAAGATACCGGTATTTAGATCAATAGATCGATGAATGGATATGAGGGTAGATAAATATATAACAAGATACCGGTATTTAGATCAATAGATCGATGAATGGATATGAGGGTAGATAAATATATAACAAGATACCGGTATTTAGATCAATAGATCGATGAATAGATGTGTAGATAGATACATAGATTGTAAAGATTGACGGGTGGGTGGCTAGACAGACATAATAGATAGACAGAAGATTATAGCAATGCAGAATTATTTAAAGATAAATCTATATAGATATTAATATATATATATATATATATATATATATATATATATATATATATATATATATATATATTGTCTATATACAGATAGATCAATTCTATAAATAAAGTTCCCCCAGCAACAGTGTTTGCTACAAATTATTATGGTCAGGATGTCAGGGAAATTCCCATCAAACTCTAGCAAAGAACAGAAACAAAAAATCCCGATCGAAAACTTATCGAGTGCCATTCACTTCCGACCCGGTCTTTTGAGAGGAAGCTTAAAAAGTGCCCGACGCCGGAGGGCCATGCTGTAATCAACCGAACTGCTCCAAGAATCATTATTATTATTTATTTTTTTGCTTTTCTTTTATCTGCTATCCCTTTCCCTCTGCCACGACCCTCAGCTACCTCGCATTATAAGAGGGTAGGATATGAAATCAGAGCGGGGGAAGAGGGGCTAGTGTAAAAAAAATAAAAAAAATAAAAAAAAAATAGTTGGGGTGGGGAAGAGTCGGAAAGATGGAATAGTTTTTTTTTTGTTTTTTTTTTTGGGGGGGGGAGGGTTTCTTTAAGTCTCCTTTCAAAACATATTCCCTTCAAAATCATCCAAGCAGAGGAAATTGGCCACGTGACATGGAGGGAGGGGGGGGGGGGAACGATGGACTAGCTTCTCTCTCTCTCTCTCTCTCTCAAAAAGCAGGTTTCACACCACAAACCAATTTGTCTAATCTGAGAAAATAAAACCACTGGAGCGAAACAAGTTTCTCTGATAAGAAAGTTAAAAAAAAAATTAAAAATATATGGGGGCGAAAATGTTAAAAACAGAAAGAAAAAAAAAAGGAAAGCTAATTATCGTTCAGGATAATTAAGCCTCCTGCCCCCCCCCCCCCCCCCCCGGATGTAGGATTAAGATAAAGACTTGTGATTCGTTTACGGGTAGAAGAGATGGAGGCTTGCATTTTGAAATGATTTTTAACTCACGTTTTCATTACACACACACCCTCCCCAACTACAGTTCCCACCCCCACACCCCCTTCTTCACTTTAAGCGATAACAAAAAAAAAATGGACATCGACAAGATAATATCCCAGTCCTCGTCACGTGACATGGATGCAACAGTTTGATTGGACTGTTTAGTCATTGAGAAATGTCTGCGAATCAAAAGTAACTATCACAACCGTGTTGAATGATCCCAGGGTCATAGGTCATAGAAACTATGTTTGTTTGTTCACGATATGTGACTTGTCATCAAAAGTAACTAACACAACCGTGTTGAATGATCCCAGGGTCATAGGTCATAGAAACTATGTTTGTTTGTTCACGATATGTGACTTGTCATCACGTAGTTTCTTTATAGAACCAGCCCACAACACTTTAGAATTGAGAAGTTTTTGTATGGTAGCCTTATTTGATAGTTTATACATTTAATTAGGGGTGTGATCAGAACATTTACAACAGCATACAAATGTTACTCCTAAAGTAACTCCTTATGTTACTCTTAAAGTTACTCCAAATATACTCCTATAGTCACTCCCACTGTTACTCTTATAGTTATTCCCAATGCTATTCCTAAAGTCACTCCCAATGCTATTCCAAAAGTCACTCCCAATGCTACTCCTAAAGTCACTCCCAACGCTACTCCTAAAGTCACTCTCAATGCTTTTCCTAAAGTCACTCCCAATGCTACTCCTAAAGTCACTACCAATGTTACTCCTAAAGTCACTCCCATGGCTACTAAAAAGTCACCACCAATGTTACTATTAAGGTAACTTCCAATGTTACATTTCAAGATTCGCCATAAGACATTCTTAGTGTTACCATCAATGCAATCCTGAAATAAGATCACGATAAAAATGTGCCGAATCGGAGATTCTAAAAGGCCCCCCCTCCCCCCCAAGGTATTACATCTTCCTGTGTTTATTCTAAGTCATCAGACGCTCTATTCGAGGAAGAAGATTATCTACGTCTAGCGCACTTCCTTGAGTGCTGTGTTCGGCCTAGACTGCCATGCCCACTACTTGCAATGACCAATTACATAGACAGTAAAGGTCATAACAACTCCAACTGCTGCAACCGAATTTGATAATTTAAAAAAGTATACATAATAATATATACTACACAATATACAAGCTAAATTGCCCGGAGTTGCCAGGGTCAAAATAAAACAGACCTGTATCAGCTACAGAGAAGAACTGCAATGAACAGAAAGTTATAAATCTAATAACTCGAACATTTATTATTTTTTACCGAAGACTTTTCGGAAAGTAAGTTAATAAAAAAGTGAAGACTCGAACCCGGGTCGCCTGCATGGCAGTCCGATACGTTAACCACTTAGCTAGCGACGACACATGTCTGAAGGGAAATGGCAAAAGTATAAATTGGGACAATACGGTCACGTGTCTTTAAATCAACTAATATGATTAGTTGAACACACACACAGTCTACTTTATAGATATCCACGCAAAAGTGATGTTACATATTTACGCCACCCAGTACGTCACGTTTACACAAAAATTTATGACGTTGTGATCCCAATGGCCTTGACATAAACTAGAGCTTGTATATTGATGCCCGGGTGGACAAGATTGTGGGCGTCATTGATTTTAATATTCATTTTTTTTTTATTTCACGTTGACCACAATGAATAATTTATCTTTTTTTTTTGTTGTAAAGTAAAAACCAATTGCTGTAAACAACAATAAATGATAAGTTTAATCCCTTGGGTGTTTTACTTGTCATGAACTCATGAACGTGAATTTTTCGTTCTAGAAAAAAGACAAATAAAAAAAAAAAGACAGTTATGGAAGGATTGGTATAGATAAATAAAATTAGTTATAGATGGATTGGTATAGATAAATAAAATTAGTTATAGATGGATTGGTATAGATAAAGATAGCTGCTATATATGGATTGGTATTGATAAATAAAGATAGTTATAGATGGATGGGTATAGATACATAAATATAGATAGCAATAGGGCGTTTGCAATCACGTGACAAAAAGCACGTGATTTTTGTTTATTTTGTGTAATGGTGTACAATGGCCGCTGTATTAATATAGTTTCATATAGGCTCGAGCTTTTTTCAAATTGATATTTTGTGTTTAAAATGATGATTAATGTACTAATATGGATTTTATTAATTCTATATTAGATTAATAGACCTATCACAAGAAGATTCTCACATTAAAAATGTTATATTACTATTGAACGATTAGGCCTACAATGAAAATAACGAATGACTCCAATAATTCACTTCAATAAATAAATCCATTCAAATGCAACACTTACCGGCCAGATATTCAGATGACGAATTGAGCTTAAAATTTTGAAATTCGTTGAATAAATACCATGTCAGTCTTTCTCTTGTACTAGTAAGATGATCCACGACGATTTATCTAATGATTTGTGCGTAGGATAGCCAATATTCAGATGTGAATTTGGCATGATAAAGAAGTACTTCACCATTTTTGTACACCAAGTGGCTTCTATTTACACAAATATTAAGCCACGCCCATTGCGAACGCTCTATAGAGGGATTGGTATAGATAAATAAATATGGATAAATAAATATAGATAGTTTTTAGATGGATAGGTAGATTAAGATAAGATACAGTTAGATAAATAGATAGAAAGGTATACAGGTAACTAGATATTTTACTGCAATTACGTGAGAACGCGAGAGTTGGGGGAAGGAGAGGTGGTGGGAGAGAATATTCTGGAGCAAATGAAATGAAGCTGTCGCTGGGGATGGGGGGGGGGGGGGTGGTGGCTGGTATTATAAAGGGCACCCAAGCAGTCTGGTTCGAAGCCTCTCTCGGTCGGTTCCTAAGGAGGTCTCTACGTGGCGAGCGGGATCGGCAAATGGGACTTCCGCCTCCACACAAAAGCTGGTTCGGGCCCATTCGGTTAACTCCTAGTACAAATACAAAAACATCGCCAGCAATAGTTACAAGAGCCATTCGCGATTCGGGTCCGTTTCCGTATACTGTAACACCCAATCGATGGGCGGGCACATGAGAAGAAAGTCTGGCTAAACCATGAAAACCATTGGGAGCAAATCAAATACGTTGTTGAGAAATAAATAATGGTTATTTAAATAGCGCTTCCATCCATGCTATTAAATTTAGCATGCTCAGTGCCCTAAAGAAAAAAGTTACATTGCGGCTCGTGTTCTCGCTTTAAAAAGAAGTGGTTTTTTTTTAAATACAGGTTCAGAAGCTAAATAACGCTTTCCAGGCGGTACTTTCATATCCGGCGTGCGTCAAGGCCACAACTTAGCCTTCGGCCTAAGGTGACAGTGAATCTCCAGTGGAAACGAGACCAAGCAGAAATACCTGACAAGGACATTGCGACTCTCTGCCCAAGAGGGGGTAATTGGCACCGGATCTCACTGAGCTGCGTTCAATTGGCAGTACCCGCAGATATCTCCGTAAATGTGAGACTGAACGGCGATTTTTTTAAATATTAAAAGCTGGGATAAATCTGACATAGGTTGAATTGCGTGGCGGCAAATAAAACGGCCAAGTGAAAGCTCCACAGGAGAAAGCAGGCCTCGACCGCCCGGTTTCGAACTAAACTTACCCCGATAGAACAGGTCGAAACCACCCAGTATTAGTTTAAAGCCGATAGCGGCCTATAGAGGAATAGGAAAAAACCTAAAATATAGCTGAATCAAGAGTAATGGGATTGAATACGAGAAAGGATGATTGATTTATTTTTACAAAAAGTTCAAACAAATAGCTCACATAACACAACAGAGTAGACGCCCTTTGTTACTAAAATTAGCAAAAGGGCGGGTAATGTGAACGGCCTCCGTGATGCTAAATCTTCGTAAAAATAAAGGCTCGATTAATGTTAACCAATCTTGAATTGCTCCTCTGGTTTAAAAAGGGCAAAGAATACACTTCCCTGCTTGTAATCTGGATACTGGTATCGCTATCTCAAGCTTTAAACTCAAACTTTTATAAGATTAATGTTTTGGTTGAGTTCTTCTTGTTTTGTTTTTTTTGTGTGTGTAACAAACAGGTAACAATCGTCATTCATTACTTCCCTTTTGTATTTAACCTGTGCATTCTAACAACTGTTTCTGACACTGAAACGGATCTGAGCCACTCTATTACATCTGTCAAACAGAGCAACTAGGTTGACTTACTGTTTTATATTCGGGTAAGAAGTAAATACAAAGTCCCGATTTTAAATCTCTACAATATAATGTTCTATATTATATAGACTATATATATTTTAAAAAAAATTGAATTAACTTCATTGATCGTTTAGGACAAAGACACATAACAAAGGATAAAGACATATTATATTTTTAGAATTCTGAAAGAGTGTAATGGAATAGGGTTGGGGGGGGGGGGGGAACCATTTAAAAACAGTGTTTAAAACCGAGGTAGAATGTAGAAGGAAAGTTATTTTCCGAAATATGCCAAGAGGAAACCCTAAAGGAAAATAAAAACTGTTTTGGAATCAATAGCCAGTCAAAAAATCTGGACAGCAGACGAGACTTAATTCATTGGAAATTTAGAGTTCCTGAAACAAAATACAATAAAACTAGGTTGAGAAATGGTTTTACTAATTATAGATTTAACATCTCAGTGAACATTACACTTGTATTATGTCTATAACTTGTTTGCATAGAGATATATAGTTTTGTATTCCACTAGCCGACATTTCACCAGTGTTAGTGTTCACCAGTGAAGGCATCCTCTCAACGTGAATATGTAACGATAACTATAAAATGCAGGGTTTCGAATGCCAAACTAAATAGAGCGTTAAAAAAAATGCATAATAACTATAGTAAACTTTTTTTTTTTTTTTTTAGTAATTTTTGGACACGGTTATTACTGGAATTTATTTCAGATAGATAGCACATTTTGAATTGAATTGTTGTATTTCCGGCCCATCAACATAGAAGGTTATATAAGGCCTTTTCGTTAACGTTGTTGTCATGTTTTTCTTGTATCCATTTTATTGTTCTTATATCTTTAAATTATGCAGTACAGTTGGTTGCCTTTAATATAGATCTAGTTTAAAATATGTTTTGATTTAATTTGCATGTCTTTATATAAAACTAATGCAAATTTAAGTGAATAGACAAAAAATTTTTTTTAAGAAATTCATTAGCTTGTTAGGTGGTGTACATTTGCTTGTAGCGTGAAAGAAAGAACCTTCACCTTCAGCGCCGATGCTCAGATTAGAAGATCATAAATCGTAGTCATTGATTGCCCACCAAACACTTTCATGTTCGATACTCTCAAAAATGAGAGAGAAAGCGGCTGACAAAATTCAGTCAATGATTACCCGAGTAATCGATTATCGTGGGTTGTGGTCTTTTATTCCCCCCCCCCCCCCCACCTCACACCATCTTTTCCTTCTCGTCTGTTTCCGTGGACCAGGAACAAGACTACCTGGGAACAGTCATAAATCAACTCATTCTCTCAGAGTCTCTTCCTGCCTCGCAGTAGCACTCTAGAAATTTAAATAAAAATGTCCACCAGTCACACATAGATCTTTTGCCACCTCACATTATGCAGATGTGTATCGATACTGTATTGTTGTTGTTCTCTCTCTCTCTCTCTTTGAACTTGGATTCTGCATGGCTAATGGCCCCCGAAACGATACCACTAGTCTAGCGAGCTATTTTTAGAAACTTTCCAAACGTCAACAACACACACCAAAAAAAAAAGTTTTAAAAGTAAAAAAAATTCAATGAATGAACTGAAGCAAACAACAAACAAAATAAAGGATGAAGAAGTAAAGAAAAGTCACAATAAAATTTTTGTATGAACAAAATAGTCAACTAACAATGCTAGGTAATGAAGTACTACAGTACAGAGATAACAGTGTGCCGAAGAACAACATATCACAAACGAAGTGGTCCACAATGAAATAGCTGCTGTCATCGGCCCATGCGAGGAACTTCTCACCTCAATTAAGAAGAACAAACTGAGATGGTATGGACATGTAGCAAGATCTAAAGGTCTTTCAAAGACTATAATGCAGGGCACAGATCAGGAAGGAAGAAAAAGAGGCAGGCAAAAGAAGAGATGGGAAGACAACATCAAGGAGTGTACCGGCCTGTCGTTCATCGACTCCCAAAGGGCATCACAGGACCGGAACAAATGGCAAGAGATTGTGAACAGTCAACGATGGTGCCCCAACGACCCACCCGCGGGTTAAGTGATAGGTGAGGTGAGGAGGAAGTAGGATTTATAATTCATTCGGTGTTCCAAAATCCTAAAAGTCATCCTGCTCTATTATTCAATTTCTTGTAGAAGAGACTTGAATTGTCTTCTGGTGGTCCTTCCGAGTGCCATTGAAAATAGCTATGCGTGCCAAGTTTGGCACGCGTTTCGTAGGTTGCCGACCCCTATTATAGTATATATATATATATATATATATGTTCTCATTAAACGTTTGTGCCAAGGTTGAGCAGCGGACGCTGGAGCTGTACATTTTGTCCAGAAAACTTTTGTTTTATTGCTTCGAGCTCCAAATATTAAATAAAACATTTTAAAAACTATATATTTTTGTTATTATACTGTACGTTTTCATAAAGTGCTTTTCTTAAAAATGAAATGACTTTTTCAACATGCTTCGCGCACCGGCATCTGCTTTCAAAAGCAAAGTCGTAACTATAGTGGTTTCGTCGTAGTTTTAATGGTTTCGTCTTAGTTTTAATGGTTTCGTCGCCCACGACTTCTAGTTGTTAACTGATTCCCGTGGACATTCAATTTGTTAGCTGGAGATGAAACAAACAAAGTCTGCTCCACAAAACATGTCTCTTTCTATGTGAAAAAAGTAAAGTTACATAATATGTTCTAAACATAAAATACCGATCTAGAATAGAATGTCTCTTAAAAAGACGGACGAAGTGTACGAGCCTTCCGGCTCTTACGTCAAAGAAGTGACATGGAAAGGGGTGGGTCAAGGTGAGGGCACCCAACGACCCTGTCCAAGACATGCTACCCTACGGCATGCCCTGTGACATAAGGTACGGTCTCCGCAGTCACATTCACGACACATTTTTCCTCACCCGCGGAATGCCCATCGGATCATTAACATGGTGGCGTTGCTCGTATAACTAACTGCACTGTAGCCCGGTATTACATATACACGTGACCAGAATATAGGGCCTGATCGTTGACACGCCGGGCTTGGCGAGACGCATAGCTGCGCACAATAGTTTCCTCCTCACCGAGTCAAGGCGGCTTTCGCCTGTGCAATGAAATCTTAGATGCGCAACAGGGGCTCTCCCCTCTCTCCGTCCACCTCTTAATGGGAGCGTGACAGTGGTTTACGAACTTCGCCAGCTTTGAGGCCCACGGGTACAGAAGGGTATAAGAAATGGGAGGCGTTATAGGGCGGATCCGCCGTATAACGCCCAGCGTTATGCGGCGGATCCGGTGTATAACGTTCAGCGTTATGCGGCGGATCCGTTGTATAACGTTCAGCGTTATGCGGCGGATCCGGTGTATAACGCCCAGCCGAATGTGTGTATAATGCCGAGCGTCATCGGCAGACCCAAATTGACGAAAAAATTTGAGAGTTAGCCTATACTTATGAGTTATAACTTGATGACTTTATAGGTTTACTAATCTATACTATTCTATAGTCTATAGGCTTTAATTTAGGATCATATTCCTAGTTAGGCCTAAGTCCTAACCCTAACCGGGCCTAACCGTAACATCACTTTCTAATTATGATTGAGTGACATAGGCTAAAAAACCTTTTTGTTTGAATTTATTATACTATTTAAGTCCTAACCCTAACCGGGCCTAACCGTAATATCAATTTCTAATTGTGATTAAGTGACATAGGCTCAATAACCTTTTCGTTTGAATTAATTATAGCCTTAACAATGACAAATGGTTACGTACAAAAAATTCACTTAATTAACTAAAAATATATCGTTTTACTATAATTGAATTAATAATTAAAAAAAAATGAGATGGGTGGGGTAGAACCTGCGTTACCCCTGTTGAAATCACACGCTACTAACCACTGGGCCAAGAAAACTTGTTGAAAATCTAAAAAAAAATTGTAATTGAGCATATAGGACCAGATAAACAATAATGCACATGCGCCAGTAGCCGTGTGTACAATATAGGTCACGAGTTCACGCAAAAAATCCGCCGTTTAACGCTCAGCGTTATACGGCGGATCCGCCGTATAATCACTCCGAAAAGAAATACTAGACTGTTTTGAAGTATTGTTGCCAGTTTCTACAGTAGGTAAAGTATCCCGTCGGGCCATATTGATCCATAGGGCCGGTGGGGCAGAGTTCACCTGTTTCTGTGGCAACGGCATACTATTTGATTGTGTGGCCAGTACAATGCACAGCCGCTCTTACTTTACCCCAACTGTGGTCATGTACCCATCAGAGCTGGATAGACTCCGTGAAGCCCTCCAGACCCAGGAACAAATCCTAGCTTTCACCGGATTTGAACCCTGGACCTTCGGTACGTAAGCCAATTGCGCTGCCGCTCTGCCACCACGCCCCAAGAGAAGAGAGTTCTAACTATGTGAGAGAGAATATTTCGAAGAGTACCATAAAAAACGTTAGTATACGATAAAAGTCAAAACTGAGACCATCGGCACTATTTACCCGAAACTAATTCACACGCGTTCGCTTTCTTTCCATGAGTGGCATTCTGGCTTATTGGAATGGGTTGCCTGAACAGATCAGAAGATAAAGCCCACACACGGGAACATGTGGAAATGACATTAAACAATGGCAAAAACAAAAACAACAAGAAAAAACACGTTAAACAATCTTTAAGACGGAAATATTCATTATTCAGTCCATTCTGTCATTTTAACAGTAGCTAAAGAAGATGAGGGTGGAGTGAATCGGTGGCGGATATTAAAAACAAGATGCAATTTCCGACATTGTGATGAACACCACCGCTAAAGAGTCTATCAAAGCTGCGAAGAGTTCATTCACCCCTTGGCTAAGTTGATAACTCCGGTTTGTAATTACTGCCACATGTCCTTCAGACTTTCACAACTGCCTCAAAAATTACACACGAACACACATACCTATTGTACAAACACACACACGCATAGTAAAATACCTATATTTTAAGTACACACTAACGAACTACCCTCCTTTACTTAGTACACCCCATAGTCTGACCAAACAGAATCCACAGAGCCCATTTCACTAATTTAGATTATTATAAGTGTGTCTTTTTTGCCCTCTTTTTTTTATGGACATTTACCAACAAAAACTAAATAAATGTCTATGTATTGGGTGATGTAAATGAGCAGAAGCAAGGTTGTTAAATATGCGCGGGTGTCTTGTCTCTAAAAGTCATTCAAAACCTACAAGATTTTCCAAACAGCAAACAGGAAGTAAGTTTTATGTTTTTATTGATTTTGGTGAAGGGGCATGGGGGTCGAGCAGCAGCGCGAGATCGGCCGGAGTACCAAAGGTCCTGGGTTCGAGTCCTGGTGCAGGATAGGATTTTTTTCCCAGGGTCTGGAGGGTGTCCCTGAGTCTACCCTGATGGGTACCTGGCCTTAGTTGGGGTAAAGTAAAGGCCGCTGTGCATAGTGCTGGCCACACAATCACCTACTAAGCCGTGGCCACAGAAACTGATGACCGCTGCTTTATCGGCCCTACGGATCAACTTGGTCCGACTACTTTTTAAAAAAATTGATTTTGATGAACACTTTAATGAATAGCTGGGCGTTGCGCTGACCAAACACTCCCCATATATGCTATAGCCACAGCAACTTGTATTAGTAGAGGCTGGTTTACTGGCCCTAAAGATAAAACTGGTCTGAAGAGGATAGTCTAATTTACTCTTTTTTTTCAACTTGAAAGATTTTTTATAACATACACACATAACAAAGCACACACATGCATAACCTATGTTATTGTTATATATACAATTATACAATAGATATATAATGGAATCACACGCTGTATAGGATAATTTAAAATGTCAGCATTTCAGCATTGAATCTCTTATTAACACCATCAATTTTAAAAATGTGCACAATTTAACGTAAGTGGATGCATTTTATAAGTGTATCATTCACTTATAGCACAATGGAGCAAAATGAACGTATGATTCTCCAGGCCCCCCATCAATGACAAATGATGAGGCTGTAATTTGCAAGTAAGTATTTTTTAATGATGCAGCATTGGCATTTCGCAAGTCAAGGGTGAGAACTCTTTAAAGACAATGTGACAACAACAACAGGTAAGCCTGTAGACGGTGACATTTTACCTGCAGACAAAATCAACTGCTGCTCATGACATTTATTTGAAGTTCACACATAAATGTTAGAGGGGGGGGGGGGGGGGGAGAAGGCGGTGATCAAGGGAGATAACAGTGTCAATATGTGAATAATGTTTCGTAAAACATTCCCAATAACACTACAGTGAGGGATGGGAGGTAGTTTGGTGACATTATTGAAATAACGCTACACATACCCCCAGCAATGGTACATCAGCACTACTGTTTCCTATTTATGTTTATTTACAAGGACATACAGTGAGTTATATATAACACAACGTTCTAACAGTTTTTTTTTTGTTTAATTTTTAATTACCTGAAAATTAAAAAGGAACCTCTTATTTTATTTTTCAGGGCAGGGCTCCTGCACCAAAGCTAGAACAAAAATTTCTGGAGCTTCCCAGTAGTTTTTCAAGAGGAAAACTAAAATTACAGGAGGATACGGCACAAAAATTGACAAGTATAAATCTATATATAGATAAAGTAGACTTTGTGTGTGGATTATAATCCCTTACTCGTTAATTAAAAGACACGTGACCATATTGCCTCATATTTGACCTTTGCAATTTGACTTAGAACATGTGTCCCCGCTAGCTCAATGGATAACGTATTGGACTGCCATGCTGTCAACCCAGGTTTGATTCTCCAGTTAGACTATACCTTTTTTTCTTTTTTTTTTTTAAATTTCAATTAATATTACTATTTAAAAAAAAGATTGTAAATCCGCGGGCAACATAGCTTTTTGTTAAATAAAAAGACTTGCAGATTATTAACCTGATAACAATATTTTTTAAATATGTCTTTCCTCATTGTCTTCAGTAAAATAATTTTTTTTAAATTATTTATGTTCATTGTGGTTTAGACATTTTTTATCTGTAGCTCATACAGGCCTGTTTTATTTTCCCCCGGGCAACGCCGGGGAATTTAGCTAATTGTCAATTAAAACACACACAAATTTCAATGATGAAATTAATATATTCTTATATGTCGGTGGTAGAAGAAAAAATATAATTCAAGCGGTTACAAAATATTTTGAAAAAGATAAAGTTAAAAAGATATTCATAACAGCACACACAAAAAGTTGGAGTCCTCCGAATTCTTTCACTTTTGATTCTATGGCTTCAGCCACAGTCTTAACCCTATCCCTACTGAGAGGGTAAATTTGATCAGACCATGGTAAATTTTTGTTAATTACTCTAAACTCTAAAAGCACCAAATCAAATATTTTTAGAATTCATATTCATATTATTATATGCTATCTACATCTGGTTTGCTTTATATTGGTCGTAAAAAAGTTTTGTTACGTCTAACCCACACCAAATCAAATGGTGAGCACTCAAAATTTCAGGTGATATCAGGAGAAATATTGAAATTTCAGGACTTTTCCTGGAGCTTTGAAATTCCAGATATCAGAACCCTGATATCTTTTATCCAATTTGTCACAATGCAACACTTTTTTACTTTATACTTTTCTGAAGTAAAACAGAATTATAGACTTTTATTGTAAACACATTTCAAAATTCCCAGTGTTTACAAAAAAGTAACAAGCCAAAATATACTGGGACAGGTATGTGTAAAGTACCTTAATATTAGCAGATATATAGATATAATTAAGACAAATTCAATATTTTATTTGTGGATAGTTTTTTTGTACTAAAAAGTTCATATAAATAGCTTTTGAATACTTGGTGGAAAAAAATCCAGATGTAAATTAAGAACTTCATAAAAACCATCATTATTTTATTAATTTCTAAAAATACTATTTTTTTTTGCTGCTTTGTTTTATATTGGGAAATTTTCAAACTTCTGTCAGTTTTTACAAACTTTCCAACATTAAAAACAAAAAAAAAGAGTCCGTTTTCCAAACCAATATGAACCCTATAAAGGAAATTACATAAAACCGAGCCACAGTACAAAAGCACTATTATACTGCTTTATATTTCATGTTATATCATAACATAATTAATATGGATTTAACATATGGAACAACTTAACAGTAGGGTTCACAGAAGAGTGAATAGTACGTAAAGACAAAAGCTCTTTAATCACAGGAAGTTATTAAACTCTCCTAAACACAGCATTTCAAACGAAGAAAGAAAGAAAAATACTTTTATATACGTTATATAAGGAAGACTACCAGGTAAAGTGAGAAAGTGGTGAGGAATGGTGAGAAAACAAACAAACTGCCAAATTGACTGCTTACCGACAGATGCTCTGACTGTAGTGATATCATAACTCTCTAAGTGATAGACTACACTTTCTATTGCTTCTAGACCTTCTTCAGGTGTCATCAATACCTCATGGTGCTCAGTGCCTAGAAAGTCTGCTACCTGCACAGAAATAAAATGAGTTGACATTTATCTTTACTCCAAATTGAATATCTTCTTTTACAATTGAGATTGAGATGCACACTTAAGGTTTAAAAAAAATATAAAATAGGGGAAATTAACTTTTATCTTACTTTAATTTTCTATTACATGGGAAACGGTTTCCTATGAATGATAGCCTATCTTAATGGATGCTGTTGTTTTTTTTGGCTTACTTTTCGAGCTGCTATTAAATCTGGGCTGCCTTCTAAACCGATGGCGAATGTCTGGATGGGATAGCTAATTCCTTTTTCCTTTGTGAGTTTAACCAGCAGTGAAGCAACAAGACTAGAATCCAAACCACCTAAAAATTTAAATTAAAAAAAAAAAGGAATGAAATCTTTCTGAATAGATAGATTTTAACAATGTAAAATATTTATTTTTTAAATCTTAAACAAAAAACTATACAATAAAACTAAAAAAAATTTTTTTTATACTTCAAAAAATTCAAAGTAAATAAAAATTATTAGCCAAGAGACAAATAAAATTGTAAAAAATTATAGTTTCTTTTTTTAATTTTCAGTTAATTAAATTAATACAAAAAGTTCCAGACCAGACAAGAGACATCCTATACGCCTGTCTGCCATTAAACGCTTGTCTACAGCAGCTTGAAGCAAGACTTTGATGTTGGTTTTGACATCAGGAACTTAAAAAAAAAATTTTTTAAAGACTATCAGATTTTTTTTTTATTAAAATTATCTTTTGCTGTAAGGAAAATGACAAAGAAACAAAGAAAAGTCTCTGATAACAGTAATATATAAAAACAACAACATTTATAATGTATCACAATTTCTGCAACTAAAAAACAATGGAATTCCCATAAAGATGCAAGAACAAATTCTTACAAATTTATCAGTTTTTCCTAAGTGGTTTCTGGGCATGGAATGGGTTGCTTGAACTAGTCAGGTAAACAAACAACGTAATTTTAAAAGATTAAAATTAAAAAAGTCAAGATTAGACTCAAACCATGAATAAGTATCAGACACTGTAGCCTACTGTAAGAACTTAATTGAAGAAACCTCCGTAAAATATCTCTATATATAAAGTAGACTGTGTGTGGATTCCAATCCCCATTGGTTAATTTAAAGACATCTGACCCTATTGTCTCATTTTTACTTTTGATATCTCGCTCCAGGTATGTGTCTAGCAAAGTGGTTAGTGTATCTGACTGCCATACGTGGGACTTGTGTGTTCGATTCTCCATTGATAACTTTGTTTTCTACTTTTTTTTTCTTTCCATTAATATTACTTGTAAAGAATTTCAGGACTAAATGCTTTCCTAAATTGATAGTCCGAACATTTTATTAAATATAAATAAATGCCCCTTTTAACCCATAAAGTTCTACAAACTATAGTATAAGCCTGTGAAATAAAGTGGTAATTTCCTTCAAGACACGCTAAAGAAGAACTCCCTACCTAAAGACGACGGGTCGACTTTTGTTTTATAAGCAGGGCTCTGGCCTGGCTGATTAAACATGATCCTTTTGTCCAGGAAAGCTCTGCCGTCTTTGTCCAAGTTATATATCTCAACATGGCCAGGTGGGAAAGGTTCAATGTGGACCTCATCATCAGACAAACTGTGTGATAATCCAAACAGGCCTAAAACGATTGTAGAGACCAATATTTAAATTACTAGACGTATTGTAAACCAAACACAATAATTACATATTGCTAAGAAATGGGGAAACGATTTTTTTTAAATTAATTTATTAAATCAATGTATGAATTTCATTCAAAAATAGTAAAACTGTATTACAAGCTATGACTTTATTAATTTTGGGGTAAATGTTATCATGTTTTTAGACCAAAGATAAAACTTTTCTTAATCCTATTTGCAGTTTACAGTCTAGCAGTAAAGAAAGGGTAGCCTTTGAGTAAATGATCATAAATAAATTATCAACATTTGTTTGGCATCATAACATAATAAATGTAAATTTTACTGAATAGCTTGAAATGAACCCATGGGAGACAACTGATGAAATATATAGGAATAAGATATGTTTGAGTACTATTCTATTAAATCAAGTGGTCTTACTAAATATCCCAAAAATAAAATTTTAAACAAAATAAAAATGAATTTTTTTTTAATTGCACAAATGACGATAAAAAAAATAATTTCTACAATATAATGAGAAAAAAATTCTTTTTATTTACATCGCAATAAATTTTAATTTTATCCCATTGTTGAAAGAAAAAAATCAATAGACAATTCTCTGCATTTTTTGTTTTCAGTCATGCTATATTGCTGCTAGGGATTTTAACAGTTTTTCAAAACCAATTGTAGAAATCTGATTTTAAATATTGGTTTTTGTCCTTCATACCAATAAAAAAAATGTATAATAATGTCACTAGACAGGAAATCCAAAATGGAGCAGTTTCTATATATCAAAATTTTTACAAATTTATTTATATGCCTGATTGAAGTTCGCAAGGCATTGAATGACAACATGGTTAGTAAATATATTTCCTTCAGAAGCAATAAAACTGCAGTCAACAATTATTTTCCAACAAAAGCAATAATTACTTTTCCACTTAATGCTTTCCAAACTGATAATAGATTTCAAATATCGTTTAACATCCCTAACAACAACTATAACCATAACTTGTGTCATACAAGTAAACAACAAGAATTACCTTTAGCTTCAGAACATACTGCCAGAAATCCTTGTTCTGTCTGAAATCTAAACAATGGCCTGACACCATAGGTGTCTCTGCCTAGAATGACTTTTCTGTTGACAGTGTCCAGGATGCAAAAGGCAAATACACCATCCAGCTGCTTGGCCATTTGCTCAGCTCCCAGCATCTCGTACAAGTGAATGAGTGGCTCTCCGTCGGTGTCAGTGCTGGTCTTCAATTCAAACTCTTTGTCCAGCTTTTATTAAGAGAGAAATGTAGCTTATCTTATTTATATGGAAAATTACTTGTTAGATGGCAACAATGTTAATTACTACAAATGATTATAAAACAGAATATTATTGATGTTCTACACTCTTAAGTATCCATTTTCCAAATGAAATGATTGTTACTATTTATCATTCATCAGTTGGTGCATTGAAATTTTTTTTCTATTAGCAATTAAGTATATTTTGGCAATAAGAATCAAGTCAAGCAAAAATGTATAATTCTAAGGAAGGGTCAGGGAGGTGGCTCACCACAGTTATAAAGACTTTTTAAAAGACTTAAGTTTGTATTTTCAGTTTTTGATCATGAAATAATTCAAGGCAAGTTAACAAATTGCTTACCAGTCTGTGATTGTAGATTTCACCATTGTAAATGAGCCAGATGTAGGGGTGGGTATACAGACGCATGGGCTGCATTCCTCTAATGTCATCCACAATAGCCAAACGATGAAACCCCAAACAACAGTTCTAAATGGAACATAAAATAAAACTTGTTATCAAAAGCACACATAAAACTGACAATTTTTCTCTTGATACATAAAAACATACAAAGAAAAAATCTCAATTTACAAAATACTACAATACATTAAGTGCTATGATGCTCTGCTGAATTTTTATGATAAACATGCCACAGATATTTCTTTGATGTAATTTTTCATACTTGGAACAATAGAGAGGAAGAACAGAGATTATTATAGAGAGATTACAAGACATCCTCCATCAGCAGAAACATAAAAAAATCATGTTTGCTTATTGGCTACTTTAAGCACCAAGGTCTTTTGAACCTCATTTGAAAGTAGAAAATTTAACCCGAGATTACTTTCCTAGGGCTCGGAGAATAAACACTACTGTGTCAACAAGAAGGGAACCTTACCAAAGAGGACCGGGTCTAATGGCACTCCATTTCCCATCTACTCTCAACAGTTTGTTAAGACTGGGTGGTGATATTTTTTCTATTCGGGCTCGTAGGCCATGATTCTCTATAAAAGCAGGGTGACATACGTTTAAAAACAAAATATTTATTGCAATAATTTTTATAATGAAAATATTAAGTAGCCTACTTGAAGATGGTTAATGTTTTCTATTCGAAAGGCATCTGGTCCCCTATGTGCAATCTCATGCACAGCGTTACACTGTACGGACACATTCTCATCAGATCCAAATACAGCCCAAATACCACACATGTTTGCTGTTCCGTGAAACTGAGAAGAAAAAAAGTAGATGGGTTTGTAAATAATACATTTTTATAAGGAATAAGTTGAAGCTATGAAAAAAGTTCATTATAATGAAAATTCATCCAATTAGGTTCTTTTATTCCCTAGACAATGAATTAAAAAATGATGGATGTATATCTGTTCAGTTTCTGTATCATTTCCCAGTAAATGCCAGCTAAGAAAAGCAGATGCATTTGGAGGCTACAGAAGCTTGCCACAGTCTCTATAGACTAAAATTTACCAAAAAAGCTAGCCATATAGTCTTTCGATGCCCACATTAGAAACCTATGCAGAGGCCTTTATTTACAGCTGCGTCAGATACAACCTTATTTGTCATTTAACTCAGCAAAGAAATTTGCAGCCGCCTTTATACTCTCACGCCTTGACTACAGCATATTCAAAACAGTGCCGCCCGCCTGGTCATGCGTAAGTTCTCCTGCGTCGGCTCCATTGGCTCCCTGTGAAAGCCAGAATTGAATACAAAGTGGCGCTACTTTGCCATCAGTGCCTTTTAATAACGAGATGCCATCCTATCTCAAGGAACTAATTACACCATATGTCCCGCAAAGAACACTTCGTTCTGCCAACTCATCGCTTTTGGAAGAGCCCTGTTTCTCTCTGACGACTGTCGGCCTTAGAGCATTCTCAGTATCCGGTCTGAAGGTGTGTAATCTACTTCTCGTTCGTGTCAGTTAATGCTACATTTATTTGATTTTTTTTTATTTTTTCATATCATCAGTTAGCTTTGTCTCCTAGCCTAGAGTAATGTCTGTGTTCTAAGTTGTATGTTAAATGCACTCTGAGCTTACATTATAAAATGTTTGTTGGCAGAGCTATACAAATATTTTTATTATTATATAGTCTCTAAAGACTAAAATTTACCAAAGCTTATAGCCATATAGTCTCTAGATACTAAAATTTTGTAACACAGACGTGTATTCTTTAATTAACAAATGGATTTATTATAACATAAAAGTGGGGCATAAAATTAAACTCCATTTTCTAACTTTAGAAAAAATAATTAGCGTGTTTAACAAATTTGAACATTAGTGTGGCCAGCACAATGCCCTGCCATGATACAGGTGACATGTGTAGGCCTACATGTAATGTGAAATAAAAGAATTTCCCTTTAAAAACCCTTTTCTAAAATTAAATGCAAGACAACTGTTGTTAAAACTCAAAACATGGGAATGTGCCATGAAGGGGGGGGTGGCCCCGGATGGGGGGCTAAGCCCCCTTTCCCCCCCCCCCCCCCCCCCCCCCCAATTTTCATATTGATCCAACAATGATTATGATAGCCTATATAATAAATAAAAATGTTTTCTAGTAGGTAGGCCTACTTAGTAGATAGCCTAGTAGTTTAGTGATTAAATGAATAGTAGTAGGCCTACTAGTAGACCTACTATAGGCCTATCTATTATATTATTATTTACTATAGCCTAGGCTACTCTAATTAACTTTAAATCAAGAGTGTAGGACGCAATAATCTTCTTTATATAAGGAGCGTCTGTCATATAGGCCTATTAAGATAAGATAATCTATAGTCTACTACTAGTAGTAGGCCTACTAGCCATCAAGTTGTAACTAGTTTAAGTTTAGTAGAGTAGCAGTAGGCCTACTACACTACGTCTATGGGACTTAGAAAATAAAAACTAGGAACCAGTTAGGCTAGGTCATAGGCCCATGCCCATAGGCCTAATTATAATGAATATAATTAATTTAATTAATAAATAGGCCCAAACATTGTTACTGTATTTTATTGAACTAGGCCTAGGTTCAATATACTAAGACTAAGACTAGATACTAGATTAAAATTAGTCTAGATCTAGATGACTCGTTTACTAAATGAGATTCTAGAATCTAGATCTAGTCTAGATCTATAACTCTATAACACTATAGTATAGTATAACTATTTAGTCTATAGTATAGTCTATAGGCTATAGGATAGGCTAATCTAGGCCCTATATTTATTATTTGATTTTTATTAATGAATAATACCAATGTCTATGTTGAATCTAGGGCACAATTTAAAATATTTTTCAAAATGTGTTAATTACCTTTTCGGTTAAGACTTTGTGTATGTCTATCGGCAGTATAGACCTTAGGCTTATGGCACTGTACCGGCAACAATATTGCAATGTGTCAATGTGTGTGTGGTTCAATCTAACCTAACACCGAAACTATGCAAAAGAGTCGGGTCATGAGGTTAGGTCATGAACTACTATCACTAAAATGTGATGCAATGCAACGAAATTTAGCCTACAAATAGGACAAAAATAATGTAATGGAAATAAAAGTAATAGCCTACAAACTAATAATTATTATGAAAATGGAAGTATTTCCAAAACATTGTAAATGCAAATATTAACGAATAAAGAAACTTTCAAGAGATTTTATTAACACAGTCAAAGTAGGCCAAGTTTCTTTTTTTTAAGGGAGACAATCTGAATCCGAGGTCTTTAATATTATAAATGTAGGCCTAATATTATTAATAGGCTTAATTGATGAGCGAGCCTTACAGCCAGACCAGACCTGAAGTCTATAGGCCAATAAATACTAAACTAAAATACCGTAAGCCTATATACATAAGGCATTAAATTCTAATTTAGAAATAGGCCCTACAAGGCCTACAACACAATATAACAACCTGTTGCAATGCTCAGGTAATCAAAAGGACAAAAATAGGGCCCGCTTTCCTTGTCCCATATTAGCCTATGCAAGATCAAATGCATAATAGATCTATAAGTAGGTCCCTACTCGATCTTTCTTCCCGAGTTGCATCCGGGCATGGAATGGGTTGCCTGCTAACAAACCAGAAAAACCAGTAACTAAATTTTCTTATAAAGGTAGCGATTGACACGATAAATGCTCTCCCGCCCGGGACAGACCACGTTTGCACCCAAGGGTCGGCAAATCTATAGACAACTGCACAGCCGGATTTGATGTATTGGCCTACTTAGAATACGGCGACCCAACTAGAGAGACGAACTATTGTGCAGAGATTGAGGCCATCAGTAAAGCACTAGATCTAGAACAGATCCGTCTGCGCCAAGTCGAAGGTTATGCCCTCGATCCTATCCCCGTAGTGAGCCTTACTCCTTACCGACGCATTGTCGGTTCTCAAGGTTCTTGAGAGCCTGAGCAACTGACCCCCCCCCCCTAAATTGAAAGGCCGATTCTGGTTTTCGATGACTTGAGCCAGCGCTTTGGAGACTGCGAGCCGTAATGAACATGGGCAACAGTAAAAGCAGTGCTTTTTTTTGTGACGGTACGCACCGGTACGGCGTACCGGCACCTTTTTCAATGTATGGAGAAAATTATTACTTTTCTTGTATTTTACATATAACGTTTATTATTAACTTATTATATTATTAATTTGTTAAAATTGAATTTTTTTAAAAGTGCACGCAATAAGAATTAAAAATAATATAAAATGCGAAACTGCTTTAAAAGATAGGTAGGCCTAATCCATCACTGAGTACTGGCACCTATTTTTTTTACAAAAAAAGCACTGAGTAAAAGACTCTCCAAGCGCGATGTCTTGATGACCAGGCCTATATTGTCTATTTGTCAGTTGAAAGGGCACGTATATGAGGTAGTACAACCTCGTGAATGATTCGTGGGAAATTTCGCATGGTGCCGGGGAGGGGGGAATGGTGTAGTGGATGTGCCTGCAGGATACCTAGCATGGCGCCAAGCCTCGGACAAGGTCTTGGTGGACCCACCCCTTTTCTCAGGAAATGCTTGTAATGTTTTAAAAGGGACTTATGAATTCGGTAGCCTATCTCCCGCAATCGTCTGTATAAAGTATAAACCCACTATTTAATTAGTTGTTTGCTGGTCCAAAGTTATAAAACGAAATGTAGGCCCCTAACGTTTTAAACTTTCTATGAGTCATCACATAATATACTAAATTTAGCTTTGTGTAAACATGCTTTTTAAAAAAAGGCTACACGGAAATCAATGATGAATAATTTAAAATACGCCAGATTCAATCAATGATAGGCAATCAAATTATATAAGTCAACCTTCCCAAGGGGGGGGGGGGGGGGGTAGACTAATGAACTTTATTAGTTTTGAAAAGCAGTTATCTAAAAGATTATATCTTTTGCAATTATTTTTTTTAAAGAGAAATAAAACAAACGTTATTTTTATTCCTCATTTTTTTTTTTACATCAGCACATTTGATATACAGGATAAAACAATCAGCCGAAAAGAAAAAATTAAAATTAAAGAAAAAAAGAGAGACAATCAAGTCTAAAAATTAAAAAAAAAAAATTTATAAAAATAAAACTGGTTACATCCCCTCTATTGCAATTCATGTAATGAAGTATTAATATGGTATTTGTGATTGTTTCTAAAATCAAGGATATGTGATAATTATTGGGATAGCACAGAGGCTACCTTAGCAGTAGGCGGGGCCTAGGCGAGTGTTTTGAGAGGCCATGAGAAAGTGCCATAATGAGGGGTCTTGAGAAAATGTCATATGCGGGGACCGAGAGCCGTAAGTGCAGGCTATAATATTATATGAATATGCCTACGAACTTGTCTGCATCTAATGCTGTACGTGCAAAGCATACCTTCTTATTATTGTTACGAAACCTGCTACCTTATATCATTGGTGTATTTAGGCATGTTCCACATGTTCCTATGGAACAGGGCCCCCACAATCCTAAATACGGCCCTGCATTATATCCTAGGTTCCTTTGCCTGTTTGATTACATTAACTAATCATTGCTACTGAGCCCGTATGAATTCGATCGAATCACCTATTTCGGGGTTCTCCTCTGTAAGAACACTCACTGATCGGCACGTAGTCAAAAAGTGCATTAAGATCCATATACGCTTTATATTAAACATATGTTCGATTGTTTTTGTATAAGGAAAGGAAAAGGCTGGAGAGGGAGTCCAAAGGAGGCAAAAGTATTAATTGTTTTTATATTTAAAAATTAAATGAAGTGGAATAAATTATTATTCTATGCACAGCCGCCTTTACATTACCAAAAACTAAAGTCAGGTAGGCCGACCCATCAGAGCAGGGTAGACTCAGGGACACCATCAGAGCAGGGTAGACTCAGGGACACCATCAGAGCAGGATAGACTCAGGGACACCATCAGAGCAGGGTAGACTGAGGGACACCATCAGAGCAGGGTAGACTCAGGGACACCATCAGAGCAGGGTAGACTCAGGGACACCATCAGAGCAGGGTAGACTCAGGGACTTCATCAGAGCAGGGTAGACTCAGGGACACCATCAGAGCAGGGTAGACTCAGGGACTTCATCAGAGCAGGGTAGACTCAGGGACACCATCAAGAGTACTCAAGATCCTGAAAAAAATCCTAGCCTGCACCAGGATTCGAACACAGGACCTTCGGTAAGCCAGCCGAATGCGCTACATTGCAAAATACTTAGGAATAATAATAGATAATAAATTATCTTGGAGTCCACAAATTGATGAAGTACTTACAAAACATGAGCTTTATAAAAAAAGGAACTTTTACAGATGCAATAAGAATATAAACAAACACATTAGTTTAATCTTTACTAGAATATGCATCTTCTGTATGGGTCCCATCAACTAATGAAAACATAAAAAAAATAGAACAAATTAAAAAAAGATCTGCAATGTTATTTGCTGGCGAACATTCACAACTGACATGAGTAACACCAATAGTTCAATAACTAAACCTTGAAACAGTAGAGGACAGAAGGGCAATGACTAAAGTAGTAATAATAAGCTTACTTA
Source organism: Anisus vortex (assembly GCA_949126835.1). NCBI lineage: Eukaryota > Metazoa > Mollusca > Gastropoda > Planorbidae > Anisus > Anisus vortex. Next base: position 72,399,159 of record OX421492.1, read on the forward strand.
AGGAATTAAATTCTAATTCAGAAATACAATACAATGAAAATCTGTTACAATGCTCAGATCACAGGACAAAACCACTTTCCCTTATGCAATAACAAATACATAGAAATACCCTTTCTTTCCGAGTGGCACCCAGGCTTGAAATGGGTGGGCTACCTTAACATCATTTAAAACACTAATAAAAATGCAGGACTAGACTCAGACCACACATCTTATCTTATCTTATACATTACAGACGAGTAGTATAGTAGGTAACAATGGGGTATTATTACCCGTCACCCGCCAGCGGGTGGCGGGTGACCTTTGACCCCGTGACCCGGAAGTGACCTTTGACCCCGGAAGTGACCCATCACCCGCCAGCGGGTGGCGGGTGACCCGGAAGTGACCTTTAGACCAGAAGTGACGTCATCCAAGATGGCGGACCCACGTGTTGTTACACGAGGGTATTTTTTCAAAATGGCGCCCAAGATGGCGTCCAAGATGGCGCCCAAGATGGCGTCCAAGACCCGGAAGTGACCCATCACCCGCCAGCGGGTGGCGGGTGACCCCGGAAGTGACCTTTTGACAGTGACGTCATCCAAGATGGCGGATCCAATATGGCGGATCCAATATGGCCGATCCACGTGTTGTTACGTGGCGGAAGGGGAATAATCGTGTAATTATTTTTTACTGTAAGACAAGGGAGGTAATCGTGTTATTATTTTATTTTTAGTAATTATTTCCCTTTTTTTTTTAATTTTGTTGTAACCAAGGGCTATAATCGTGTAATTATTTTTACTGTAACCAAGGGAGGTAATCGTGTAATCGTGTAATTATAATTAATTTTAGTCATTATTTCCCTTTTTTGTGACTAATCGTGTAATTATTAGATTATTGTGCAAGTTTCGTTGTAACCAAGGGCTGTAATTTTTTTTAATTGTGTAGGTTTTGTTGTAACCAAGGGCGGTGATCGTGTCATTATTAGTGTATTTAGTCATTATTTTCCTTTTTTATTTTGTTGTAGGCAAGGGCTATATGCGTGTAATTTTTTTTTTTTTTTATAAGGCTCTTTTATAATAGGGTTATAGTAGGAATTTTCTTAAATTATATTAATTTAATTTTGTCTTATAGAAGTCAATTTTCCATTACTAAAATGCCGTTTTTATACTTAAATATTTTAAAATTTTAAGCAATAATTGTCTAATAACAGATCTTCTTTTACACACTTTTAACATTTCTAAGTCTTATTATCTAATAAAGTGTTTTGTCATCACTGAAATGTTGTGTCTTATATCTAAAAAGTATACATTTACAGCGTTCATACTTATATATTTAAAATTTTTTACTTAAGGACAATTACTAAGGTACAATTTTCATACTAGGTCAATAGGTCAATATATGTTTAACTATTAAAACTCATTGATTTTATCACATCTATAATTAAGTTTTATAAATATTAATCCATAAGAGGTGCTTCTACTAAAATTACCCTATACCAAAAGATAGTTTTATCTATGTTTTAATTGTCTAATGACTTTGTTTATTATTCTATTTTAAGTGGTATAGTATTGTTTAAAAATACTAAATAAAGGGTACTTTTAAAACATTTTAGAACCCTCATACAAAAGCCCACATGTGTTAGTTCGCCCCAGCATTATCGCGTTCGACCCCACTTATCGAATTAAACCGTCACACAAATGCCCACATGTCGTTGAGTTTATACAGCTGAGTTTATAGCTTCATAGAGCGAAGAAACACACTGTGTGATTGTTTGTATGTATGGATACTTTTGTAATTTTTAGTAGCTCTCTCTTGAAAACAATATGTCTATGGCACACGAAAATACACGTTACATTGCGGCAGATTACATAAAATATCGTTTACAATGCAATGGGTATACTTGGAGAAACGATGGTCGGCATGAAAGTATTATCAGCGCTCCAAATTCTGTTCAAAATGCTATGAGAATACTAGGAGATGAATTTGAAGAACGATTTAGGAATAGATTTGATAACCTAATTGCTGGTCTGGTCATAACTGACGACAATGCATATGATACGTTCACATCGATCGTGATAGAAATATTTTGTGCTGATATAAATTGGGGACGAATTGTGGCATTGTTTGGATTTTCAGGTCGATTTGCAGTTCGGTGTTTTCAACTAAAGAAATACCACATTGTAGATAATCTTCTAGAATGGTTAACAACATATATTGATACACATCTCTCGAGCTGGCTGAATAGTCACAATTACTGGGTAAGTAACAGATTCACAAGAGTAACAAGACACTCTTTAAACAAAAATCATCCTATAGACAGTCAAATATAAAATAATACATTAAACTAGTATCCATTTTTCTTTTCCTTCACACAGGAAGGTTTTTTGGATTTCAAGTCTGGTAGAGGTGAGAATAAAAATGGCAGCGCTTGGCCCTCATTTAAGACATTCTTAGGCTGTGCTGCTGCAGGCATTGGAGGCATTGTAATTTATTCATTGCATTCGGTTCATATTAAAGAATAAAAGTGAAAAAAAAATAGTTTGTTTTCATTTGTATTTATTTCATCTAGTACATCTAAGTCCAACATTTTCATTGCCCTAATATGTATAAAATAGTTTTTTATTTTAACGTTATTTTGTGCTTACACAACGTATACTTAGTACGTATAAAATACATAGAAAAACAAAACTGTTGTAAGTTTACTACACAAAACAGTCAAGCCAGGTGTCACCCTCTCTCTCTCTCTCGCGCGCTCTCTCTCTCTCTCTCTTTCTCGCACTTAAGCAAAACGCTAAGTCACTACAAAACAAAACGTTAAGTTAACCCAATGAATTTATTGTAAAAACTAAGAAGTTCAAAAGCAGCTTTCACGTCTGCTTTCTCATCAATAAGGCGCTGACAAGATTCCTGAAGATATCTGATGACTTTCGTAGACCGCTCAAGGATCTGAGCTAGCCCTTCAGTATCCGCATCCACAAGTTGCTACACAAACAATTTCATTAAGCCCCATTACTAAATAATAAATAATAATAATAATAAACAATCAACCAACACATTAGGATTCGTAAAAAGGAACTTGTATTAAATGTACGGGGTAATACGAATTTAAAACTAACAGGCTACCTCACATTAGTTAGACCTATACTAGAATATGCATCGTGTGTATGTGACCCATCAGTAGAATCTTACCTGCATTTCATCTTCATTCATTAATACAACATTAGCGAGGTCTCCTTTGATTTTCTCGATGATTAAAGATAACTCACAGTCTTTACTGCTACAGGCTAATACAATTCTACTGTCGACACCGCCATCTGGGTGATCGTTACTATTAATGGCTACACACGAAAAAATAAATAAAAAAAATAAATAAATATAATGGAAAATTGAATTATTTTTGTAAGTGTATCATGACGACACTGTTGGTTTCTGTTCTTGATGCTCTATTATTTAACAATAGATTAATAAAGATTCACTTTTGCTAAAACAAATGAAGATTATATAACTTACTGTGAATATCGTCTAGCAATATTCCATGGTTCGCACTCAGTACCTGCGATCGGAGCTCCTTACGAAGCTCTTCCATTCCGATATTTTATTTCTGGAAATAATTAAAATAGACACCACCACCATTAAATTACAAAGATATTTATATGTTTTATAGGGTTTTTATAAAATGAAAGGCTTATACTCATTTTGTTTCTTCTAAATTTTTCTCCCTAACCCGTCAAAAAAGTCTGTAGCAATCAACATCGCTATACACTATTCATTTGATATGACTTAACACTCAGAGTTCCACCGGGTCACCGGTGACTTACCATGTTCAGTTGGGCCTGCAGATTATTTAAACATAATACAGTTTATGCAATAAACATATCAAAACGCACGAATGTCTGATACATAAGAAAATAAACTTACCTTAGTGAAACAAGGAATGTAGAACGACAAAGTAGAAATGTAGAAGAGGCACTTTCCCGAGTATTTATAAGGGGTAAAACACGTCATGTGTAAGATTTTGTTTCGCATTAGGACAACAATGTATTGCGTAAAGTGATATTATTTTAGATTGTACGGGTCAGTCCGTCCAGCTAGGTTTGACACCGTTAATAATCCCAACACTATCAGTCGAAGACCTCTATCAAACACTATGACAACTAGGAGGGGGCGGTCTGTTTTGTTTATTTTATTTCTTTATTTTCATGAGGGAAAAAGTTTATCAATTGCAAAGCCTATCTTTGGGAAGTCTTACCAAACATTAAAAACCAGTTAACAAAAATTTTGTAGATCGCAAGAAGTTTAGAAAAGTAAGAAAGATGTTTTCATTATGCGACAAATGTTTAGTCACAAGTGACATTCTTCTCTCGGTCGCTCATTCGCTCACTCTCTCTCTCTCTCTCCCTCCGAACTTTCTTGACACCCCTCTCTATAGACAAACATAAACGTCTGTCTTTTTCAAATATCACTCGCAGTTATTTCTCACGTCTCTATGTCTTTTTAACTTTCGCTCTCTCTCTCTCTCTCTCTCCCTCCGAACTTTCCTCACACCCCTCTCTATAGACAAACATAAACGTCTGTCTTTTTCAAATATCACTCGCAGTTATTTCCCACGTCTCTATGTCTTTCTCTCTTTCGCTCACTCACTCTCTCTCTCTTTCTCCCTTTCGCTCACTCACTCTCTCTCTCTCTCTCTCTCTCTCCCTCCGAACTTTCTTCACACCCCTCTCTATAGACAAACATAAACGTCTGTCTTTTTCAAATATCACTCGCAGTTATTTCTCGGGTCTCTATGTCTTTCTCTCTTTCGCTCACTCACTCTCTCTCACACTCACTCTCTCTCTCTCTCTTCCTCCGAACTTTCTTCACACCCCTCTCTATAGACAAACATAAACGTCTGTCTTTTTTAAATATCACTCGCAGTTATTTCCCACGTCTCTATGTCTTTTTAACTTTCGCTCACTCTCTCTCTCTAACACTCACTCTCTCTCTCTCTCTTCCTCCGAACTTTCTCTCTTTCGCTCACTCTCTCCCTCCCTCCCTCCGAACTTTCCTCACACCCCTCTCTATAGACAAACATAAACGTCTGTCTTTTTCAAATATCACTCGCAGTTATTTCTCGGGTCTCTATGTCTTTCTCCCTTTCGCTCACTCACTCTCTCTCACACTCACTCTCTCTCTCTCTCTTCCTCCGAACTTTCCTCACACCCCTCTCTATAGACAAACATAAACGTCTGTCTTTTTTAAATATCACTCGCAGTTATTTCTCACGTCTCTATGTCTTTCTCCCTTTCGCTCACTCACTCTCTCTAACACTCACTCTCTCTCTCTCTCTTCCTCCGAACTTTCTCTCTTTCGCTCACTCTCTCTCTCATCCTCCGAACTTTCCTCACACCCCTCTCTATAGATAAAACATAAACATCTGTCTTTTTCAAATATCACTCGCAGTTATTTCTTGCGTCTCTATGTCTTTCTCTCTTTCACTCACTCACTCTCTCCATTTTCTCTCTCTCTCTCCCTCCGAACTTTCCTCACGCCCCTCTCTATAGATAAAACATAAACGCTTGTCCTTTTCAAATGTGACTCTTGTCATTTATTTATCTCGCTCTTGCTCTGTCTAACCAAACATTTAGCTAAACATACAACTCTCCTTCTTGTGTTCTTCCCTATCTTTGCAAAGCATTTAACTCTAATCCCTTACTC